>CM066255.1:3637063-3932063 GCA_033675135.1 Frankliniella intonsa | reverse complement strand
GGCGGATCCAGGGCGGCTCGTGGAGAGAGGCGGAGGGCAGGCCAGGGCAGCTAAGAGACCGGTGCCCTGCTCTCCGGCAATTCAGCAGTACGCGGCCGCGGCAGCGTCCAGCGGCTTTCGGGACTCTGCAGGACTATTTTGATCGGACCCACGCAGCCAACCTAACCTCTCCGAGTGTCTCTCTACTCCACCGGTGCCCTGCTCTCCGAGTGTCTCTCTACTCCACCGGTGCCCTGCTCTCCGAGTGTCTCTCTACTCCACCGGTGCCCTGCTCTCCGAGTGTCTCTCTACTCCACCGGTGCCCTGCTCTCCGAGTGTCTCTCTACTCCACCGGTGCCCTGCTCTCCGAGTGTCTCTCTACTCCACCGCGGCTATTGCGTCACTGTCGCGCCCACCCCCTTGCCCGCACCCCCCGCGGTGTCTCGCGTCTCATTGCGTCTCGGAGTTGTCTCGTCCTACACAACTCGCGTTATCATGCAGATAACTGCGCCGCTCGGACCACCCCCACCCCCCTCTCCACTTCCCCTCCCGCCGGCACTGACCGCATGTGTATCATATCTAATTCTAGAAGGAGGTTTCGCGACTGACGTAAAGTATGGGCGCGTCTGTGCAACTCATGTTGGTGTTTGTGTGTCCGCTTCCTATTGGAAAAAAACATGACACGGCTAAAATATCAATCAGGCTTGCCCGGTCCAAGGCCTTGCCGTGACATTGTAGTGCATAGTATAGTGATATAAGGACGATTAAAAGCAGCGCCAAAGTGGCGCCGTAGCGTTTACGCTCTGTTGCGTCACATTTTCGCGAAGCCGGAAAGTTTCGATTCGCGGCAAACGTCACCAGCGCCCTCCCATAGCTCTGCCCCCGCCGACGTGCTGAGACAGGTCTCGTTCCCCAGTCTCTCCCTCTCCCTCTCTCTCTCTCTCTCTCTCTCTCTCTCTCTCTCTCTCTCTCTCCCTCTCTCTCGCTCTCGGTCCCTCTCTCTCCCTCTCTCTCCCTCTCTCTCCCTCTCTCTCTCTTCCACCGCCCCCCTCCTCTCCCAGCCCGGCCAGTGTGGAACCAGTCGGGGCGTTGTGTGCACGCTCTTGCCACTGAGCTCTCAGGTCGCGTCCGCCAAACTTTGCCCTCGTCCTTGCTGGCGGGCGGCGCGCCCGCAAGAAGGTGCTTGCGCGTACCCACTGTACTTCCTTGCCGGGGGCCCGCCGCGCCCCGCCCCGCCCCGCCCCGCCCCGCCCCGCTGCGCCCCGCCGGACCTGTCTCAACCTGCTGTCGGCGCCGGCCGCTGTGTGGCGGGGCGGGGCGGGGCGGGGCGGGGCGGGGCGGGGCGGGCGTGGCCGTGGCGCGACTGTGACCGCCGCGGCTGCTCCCGCCTATACGACCGTTCACGACTGGACTGGCCATCTCACTTGTGATGTCGAATAATTAAACCTCAGTTGAGTGTCAGCGGTGGACGGTTAAGGTTGTCGCCGACCATATTCCCCACCCCTTGCCTTTGAAAGGAAGCAATTTGCGCAACACCCCCCTACCCCCTCGCCGCCCGGAGGCATATAGGCAACATGCGCCGCGCATCGCCCGTGTTGCCACCCTGCCAAAGCCAGACTGGGCGGTTCCTTTCCGCGTCTTACACGTTATGTGCTTATTCAATCAGCAATGATCGTATCCTTTAATTTTCCGCAACCCCCGTGTTCTGCGATTCCTTTTTTTTTATTATTATTAGATCGCTCCAATATTTTTTTCGCTCGACGGCAGTAGTAGATTTTTACCGCAGCGTTCTCAGAGGCGTTAGGCGCTGGATCCCACTCGGCCGTCCTATCCATCCATCCCCAAACAGAACCATCACAACACACTGCGCTCACACACACACACGGACACGTGCATACATACACAGGCAGACGGAGCCGTGTTGCCGTCTGCTCCCACCCCTGGCTCCTCCCTGGCAGCCCCACCCGGAGTGCAACAGCGCACCGTCGGTTAGACGGACGGACAGACAGACAGACAGACAGACGGACGGACGGACGGAAGGGCAGACCGCCAGGCCAGGCCGCGCAGGCAGGCGGACGGAGGCCCCGTCGCGGCGCGTCGACGAAGCCCTCTGAAGTCAGCTGTTCCACACCAGCTGAGTTTTTGGAGGAATACGGAGGCCTTTAGGGTCGGCACGACACGCTGAGCCCCCGCACTGGCGGAACCTTATACAAACGACACTCTTGACAAAACGTTTTCTACGGAAAATTAGAAATGAGTGTTCAGAATTGCGAGAAACGAAATGTGAGTGATGTGAAAGTATGCCGAATAAAATTGGAGCAAACGGTGCGAACGAACGGTGCGCATATTACACCGATGATGAAACCGTCTCGACATTGGGGTCGCGGCCTGCGGCCTCCCCGTCCCGTCCCGTCTGTCTCGCCGGCCCGGCCCGGCCCGGCCCGGCCGGCTCTCGCGTGTCGTCGCATGCAATCAGATCGAATCAGCGGCTTTTTATTTTCTCTTTTATTTCCCAGTCTCTTACAATCACACGCTGCGTTTGGAAAGTCGTGGAAAAGTGCGACAAATTCACGTGATTTCTACGTGGATGATCCTGGGATAAAAACCAGGGTCGATCCTGCACCCTATGGAATCTACGTGGTCTCCTCGTTTAATCCATCAAAACCTCTCACCGTGAATTATTTTTGCGCCTGCTGCTGCCTGCCACCTCACTCACTCTCACTCTATTGCTCATCGAGCGCTCTCTCCCCGACCCGACCGGACGCGCCGCGCGGCGGTTCTAGGCGGCCCTTCTCATTATTCCGTGACGTCAATGCGTGCGCAATATGCAATGCAGTTCGCGCGGGTGCGCTGCATTTTAAAATTTGCACCGAGCGCGTGTTTGTGTTACCGCCGGGGTGGTGGTGGTGGTGGGGGGGGGGCACCGACATCATGTGCAGGGCGCGGCTACACTGAGGCGCCCGCTCCCTTTACCTATGCCACAGTGCTCCATCCTCTCTCTCTCTCTCTCTCTCTCTCTCTCTCTCTCTCTCTCTCTCTCTCTCTCTCTCTCTCCCTCTCTCCCTCTCCCTCTCTCTCTCCCTCTCTCTCTCTCTCTCTCTCTCTCTCTCTCTGTCTCCCTCTCCCTCCCTCTCTCTCTCTCGCTCTCTCTCCCTTGCTGACTCGCTCTCGCTCACTCACCCGCTCTCCTCACAACGAGTTCACACTTGTCAGTAGCGAGATAAACCCTTGCTCCCTGGAAGGAGCGCGCAGGGGAAGGAGCGGGGGAGGAGAGGGAGAGGGGAGTAAGGGGGGGGGGGAGGAGGTGGCGAGCGTGAAAGGAAGAGATAGAGGAGGTGAGACTCGTGCGCTGAGGCTTTACGCGCTCAGCCCGGCGCGGCCGGCGCGGCCCGGTCAGGGTCATCGATCGGTCGATGGGGAGCGAGGATTAGTCTTTTTTATCATCCGTCCTGATGATTATTTTAATTATAAAATGACTCAAATGTACGGGGTCAGCTGCGGCGAGCGAGATAGCAGGCGGCCTGCTGCTGTGAGACGGCGGCGGCGGCGGCGGAAGCTCGCGGCCACGCGATGACAACAGTGTGTGTGTGTGTGTGTGTGTGTGTGCGTGTAGCGATATCGGCTACGGACACGTGTCGCGAGGTGCGGGAGAGAGGGGGAGGGAGGGACTTGAGAAGGGGGACGGGGGGCCGAATCCGTAAGGCTGACGCCGTTGGTTGGTACGTATCGCGAAAAGCAAGCTGCAAAACAGCGCGGAACTCGTGCGAACGTTTGTGTGTGTGTGTGCGCGGGGGGCGCGCGCGCGCGCGCGTGTGTGTGTGTGTTAAGGACCTACGCCGCGGCCGAGTGGCGCCGAAGGCTCATGGTGTTGACATCTGAAGCAGGACTGCTGCGCGTTAGCCTGTTTACAACGGAGGCTTCGACGCCGCCGCTAAATTTCCGCCGTCGACGCCATTTTGTTATTTTGCCGGTTCGGAACGTTGTCTCTAGTAGAGAGGTTTCACGCTCGAAGAGGATCACCACTACGATGCCGCGTAATCGTCGTACATATTCAATTGTAATAACTTGAGTTCCCGGCACCTAAACAAAAATGGAGCTCAACTTTGCGCTTGATGTATCGGTTTTCCTTTACTTTCTGATAGTGCGCTGATATAAGGCAACGAACAGGTGCGCCCGTCAGTGGTGGAGGGCGTTAGACGCCGCGAGCTGCGCATTAAGCAAATTATAATGTTTTATTTCTTTTCTTTATTGTCAGTATCCCAATTTTGCTTAATTTTTCTCCCTATTTTTTTTTCAGAGGACGCTGCGCGGTCTGCAGGCTCCCGGGCGGGTACCCTGGGGCCGAGTGTCATTGAGCGCGTCGGGTCGGCGCTCGCGGCGCCTGCCAGTGGCGCCAGCAGCAGGCCCGGCCGACGCGGGGCGTCGCGGCGACTCGTCGCGTCGCGGCCCAGGCGCGACTGCGGAGACCAAAACAAAACCCGTGAGTCAGCCCGGCCCGGCCGCGGGTGGACGGTGGCGCGCCCTGGCGGCGTCGGTTGGGCCGACGCGCCGCCGTCGCCTGCGGGTCGGCCGCACCGGGCGTCGGGTCGGGGCCCCTACCGGGGATAAAGTCGAAGGGACGAGTTGGTCCTGGCCTGCCTGCCCGCCGCCGCCGCGCTCCGGAGGGGAGGGCTCCTGGGCTCCGCCAGAACGCACTGTACTGCGCTTAACTCGCTCACGGCGGCTGAAGCGGCCTGGAGCTGAAACGCACGCGCGTGCTGAACACCCTGCTGCACGTACTATAGCACATCCGCTATCAAACAGCGGCTGGTCCTTTGGACCAGTGCGCTGCGGTTCAGCGCCGCAGACACACGACTTAATCGTGTCCGTAAGTCTGAAAAGACAGCCGTTAGCCCGGCCTGCTGATTTCAGAGTGCAGGCAGGCAGCCTCCCTACGGCTGCAGTCGGCGGGCTGCAGCGCGGCGGGCGGCGGCCCGGCCCGGCCCGGCCGGGGGGCTTCTCGGACCGACAACACTCCACAGGCCGTGGCGGTCTCGACGCTATCCCGCGCGGACGGCCGCGGCGGCCCGCCCGCGGGCAGCGGCGCGGCTCGGCGCGGCCCCCCATTGGCTGGCGGCGGTCACGTGGGCCCGCGCGCCCGCGGTGGTGGGGGACAAGGTGGTCGCGGAGCCACAACATCCCCACGCGACTCAGTGTTCGTCGGACGGTGGCGGTCGGTGCGCGCATACAGCGCAACTATGGTCACGGTGCTCTCTGCGTGCTGAGCTCGTATTCGCGTCGGAGCAGAGGATCATGCTACTGCAGTTGGAAACGACAGCTACTGCCCTGTCCTCGTCTCGCTAGACCGCGTTCTCTATTTTGACAAGACAGTCTCGTTCTCTTGTCGCGCCCGGTAGTTTTCGCGTACTCTTCGCCAAGGAGGCTGTTTTAGTGCGTGATCTTTGCCGTGACTGCCAAAACTAAGTCAGAAAAACAAATCGTGCAATACTTAACAAGTGTGATTCGTATTTTTAATCGTGTGAATAGTGATTGAGTGCGCCCAAGAGTTGAGAGCATAAAACTCTGTCCCAGGCGACGCACCGTTGTCTCCTGGATCACAGTCCAAGTTCTCGCACGCTCAGAAGAACGGCATAAAGTACTCGCCGGAAGGCCGGTCCAAGTTCTCCGCTCACCAAGACAAGTTCGACTCGTCGATGTTTTGAAAATGGTGCCCCAGCACATCGGGGATTCGGGCCGGAGCCCTAGCAGCGCCAGTCCCAGCACATCAGGATTACCCATGTTCGGATCTCAGCTTGTGGATAGAAACAGCTCGACGCCCTACTCTGATGCTACTCAGGTAAGCGTGTTTCCGTCACCCAACACCGTCGCGACGCCCGGCCCCCCGGCGACGCCACCGACGCCACCATCACCACCGCGGGCTGTTGACGCGGTGCGCCGCGCCGCGCCGCTGTGGTGGTGCGGTGGTCGGGTTCATGAACTCTCGCGGCCCGGGCCGCTGCCCTCCTCTTCTCTCTCTCTCCCCCTCGCTCTTCCGCTCCCTCTCCGCGCGCGTCCTCATGCCCTCTCTCCCCCCTCTCTCTGTCTCTCTCTGTCTCCCACGCCGCGGCCGAGCCGGCCCCGCGGCGCAACTCGCGAAATGTACGTGTGCGGGACCTTGATCCTGAGCAGAGAGGGAGGAGAGAGAGAGATCGGAGCGTTTCCACGACTATTTTCGCGCGTGTTGGCCGTGCGGCCAGCGGTGGCGGCCCGTCCCGGCCGCGGTGCCAGAGAGGCGCGGGGGTTGAACGGGTCGCTGCGGCCGCGGCTGATAGGGTTGGTATCTCGCGCGTAGCCTGACGTCCACCACGCCACTCTGGCGGTGGCGGTGGCCTGGCCCGGGTCGCTACCCGGCGCGGTGGCGTAATCCGCCCCGCTCTGACCTTTACCTCGGGGCAATTAGCACGCGAGAAGAAGTGTCGGACGCGGCCTGGACGCCCTCTGGCGGCCCCGGTTGACACTATCTGACCTTGCAGGGCACGGCAGGGTTGGGCCGCCGCGCCCGGAGGGGCTTAATGTTCGCTCAAAGTGGTTATAGCCCGATCAGGGGGCAGTAGCCTCTCCCGGAGGGCCTCTGCCCGGTGGAGGTGGGTGGGGAGAGACCCTTAGGAGCGCCAAAGACTTTCCGTACCGGCGACTATCTCCCCTCCCCTCTTGTTAGCAGTTTTTCACGAAAAGTCGTGTGATCGAAATTTGCGCGTTTTTTTTCCCTCGCTGACTTTGGCCTGCAGAGGGACGGCGGCAGTGAACACGGAAGGGTTGAGTTTGAGCGGACAGGGTCGGGCAGGGTCGGGTCGGGTCGGGCGGGGCGCCGAGGAGAGCCGGCCGGGGCGCCGTGAACCCCGTCCAGGCCAGGGCCGAGCAAACAGGTTGCCTTCCTGCCAGACCTCGCCCGTGGCGGCGCAAGGTGCGAGGCGGCCGGCCGCCCGGGCCCCGGGCCGCCTCGGTATGAGAAATCGTGCTCAGGGACACATTTCCCCCTGAGCGCTGTTTTCAGTTTTCAGTCTGAGAACCGGCCGCCGTGTAGAAAGTGGGCTGCTCGCCGCGCGCGACATGTTGCCGAGGTCTTATGCTCCGCTCATTTATCTCCCTCGAGAATGTTTGACTACCGTGGCCCTACATAGAAGTGCAGGTACAGCCGCATCAGAACGCTGGGTCCTCTTTGCACAGTCATCATCGTCGCTGCCAGGTAATCATGTCACATTTACGAGCCGTAATACGTAGTGGTCAGCGCGCCTAGCGCATAGGCTGTAGCGGCAACCCTGGCCCTGGCCGGCCGCTGGCCAAGCGAAAAATAAATAAATAATAAAAGTAACCCAACTCACTTGGACGCCAGTCCAAATCCTTAAATCTGTCATGCCCCCCGCCTGTAATTACAGACCAAAAGGGCCCTGGCTACAAGGCAGGCGGGTGGGCCCGGCCTGGCCGGGCGGGCCGGGGCCTGGCGGCGCTGGGCGGTGCGGTGGCGCAGCGCGGCGCGGGGTGGCGCGGCGTGGCGCGGCGGCGCTGAGCGCCGCTCAGCTGGGCCCAGCCCGGCCCGGCCCGGCCGCAGTCCCCACTTCGACCCCCGGGCGCGGTCGACTTTTCCGCTCGTTCGCTCTTTGCCGCCTTCCCGCCGTCCGCCGGCCGATTTCCACGCGGTTTTTTTCGACCCGGGGCGTAGGGTGGCCTCTGGCCGACACTCAGAACAGGGGGGCCGCCCGCCAGGTGCCCGGGGCCCCAGTCGGAACGGCCGAAACACGTGTTTTTTTTCGATATCGGTTTTGCCCGCGCCAGTTTTTGGTGACGTTTATACCTCGATATGTGGCGTTGGCATAGCCGTTGGTGTTGGTACACAGGTTAGGTACAATTTTGTTAACTGAGATGAACTGTACGTGTTCAAAGTGTAACGCCATTTCGTGTTCGCGATTCGTTCTAAGTGGCGTTCTCCGAGGCCTCCCCGTGTGGTGTGTGATGAATGCACCCCACCATCTGCAGGGAGTGAAAGAAAAGGAGTAGAAAGATGCCCCGGCAGGACAGTCCCCGAGAAAAGTAAAGCGCAAAGGAGATGAAAAATAGAGATCGATGCGTCTGCGCGATCCTGGACAAGTCACGGGAAAAATGATAATGCGAGCGGAATGGAATTATTCGACTGCGAAAGGGAGGGATATACGATCAATCAATCTCACAAACACGAGGAGCGCGTAACTCCCCGAGAAGTTCTGAATGGTATTCTCCCCCGCCCTTTCCTACCTCCGTCCCCCACTGCCGCAAAAAAAAAGGTCTTCTCCTTCTCAACCGCCGACACCACCTCCTCCCACGCCGCGAGTTCGTCGCACCAACGAAAGGTTAAATTGTGCGGTTGATGAAAAATCGAGGTGAAAGAGTACCCACTGTTGTGGTGGTCGGGTCAGGAGCAGCGGCAGGGCCCCGGGGCGGGGGTTGGCGGCGGGGCGCGGGGGCGCGGAGGCGGCGGGCGACAGATAAGCCAATGACCTGAAGCAAGAATCGATTTTTCAGCCCCGGGCTGTGCGCCGTGCTGCGCAGTGCTGCGCGCTGCGGGCCGGGCCGCCCAGCCCCTGCTGCTGGCCGAAAGCTGCTGGTGTGCTCAGCCGCAACCGCAGAGGAGCTGAGCGGAGGGCCGGGCGGGGCGGGGCGGGGCGGGGCGGGGCGGGGCGGGGCGGCGGTGGCGCTTTCAATATTTCAGCTGGGGATTTGTGCCAACGCGGCAGTCGAATCCCGCGGTGGTGGTGCGGGGCGCGGCTGCCTGCCTGTTGTAACAAGGTCCTGACGGATCTCCTCCATCTCCTGTCGTCTGCTTGGTGCCGCCGTCGCTGTGGGGGCGGGGCGGGGCGGGGCGGGGCGGGGCGGCTGCGCTCCCCGTGCGCGCGCGTGCGTGCATGCGTGTGCCCCGAGACATATTTTTTTCACGCGACTGTCACACTTTTGTTTGCCAAAGCGATTCGAACAGTATCGGCGGCGCGCGTTCGAGTTTGCGCGCGCTCCTTGCGCGTCGGTAATGGCGCCATATCTGGCAGCTCTTGGTGGAGGAAGACAGAGCGGAGGGAGTGAGGGGGACGGATCTGGATGGGACGGCTGCGGTCCGGGGCGGGGCGGGAGTGCGAGAGAGATGGATGCGCTCTTGGGAAAGAGAGCCCGGGAGGAAGCCCCACTCCGGCCTGGGAGATGCGGCCCGGACCGGAGAGGGGCGGGGCGGGGCGGGGCGGGGCGGGGGTCCTCGGTGAGTGACTGCACGGCTGTGGCCACACCGTGGCCTCGCTGTGGGCCGCGCTCTGGGCGGAGACGGACGACCTGTTAGTGCGGCGCGTACGTACAGCGGCACGGCGGAGATGTCCAGGAAGAGGGCGTCCGTCCCGTCCCGCCGTGTCGCCGCGCTGCTGCTGCGCTCAGCTCCAGCTCAGCAGCCTGGCGCCACCGCGCCCCGCCCCGCCCCGCCCCGCCCCGCCCCGCCCCGCCACGCCCCGCCCCGCCCCGCCACGCCCCGCCACGCCCTGCCGCGCCAGGCCCGGCCGCGCCAGCTGCCTCTTCAAGGCCTCTCACATCTTCTGCGTGGACAAGGCCCCCCTCCTCCTCCTCGCCTCGCCGCTCCCCGTTCTCCGGCTCCGCCCGGCCCGGCCCAGGGCCAAATCATTGCGTAGTCTGGTGCCTTGTTGCACTCCTGCCTCGCCTCGCCTCGCCACGGGCAGACTTCTCCTCGCCTCCCTCCCCTCCCCAGGCCCTGGCCCGGCCTGGCACCTCCCCCCCACCGGTCTCCTGTTCTCTTCACCTTCAAACGTTGAATTATGGCATCAGTTTATGATTTAAATGTTTATTCATCAGGATTAGTGCACTCAAATTTAAATATGATTTTTTATTATTTATCTATGGACGACCTCCGCCCCACCCCCCCATCTCCTTTACTTCGCATGAATATGGCTAACGGAACTGACCGTAGAATATACAACTACTTGGTCAAACTTGTGAAAATCTGTGACGCCGCGCTCCACAATAGGCATAGGCATAGCTAGTCGAGGCCGGCGGTGCGGCCCGGCCAGACCCGCCCTTATCAGCTGCACACAGCTGCTCGCAGCCGCTCGCAGCTGGGGCGCGCCCCGCCCCGCCCCGCCCCGCCCCGCCCCGCCCCGCCCCGGCTGCAGCTGCTGCAATCTCGCACGGATCAGCGCTGCCCTGCTGGCCCTGCCCTGCGAACGACGTCGCAATTAATCTTCATAGTTCTAGTTCACTTTATTCAATCCGATTTTTTTTTTTTAATAAAATATTTAAAAAAAATTACATAAAAATGTATGAATAATGAAAGTGTATGCGGTGCACCGGTGGTGCGGGTGGGGCGAGGCGCGCCCTCTGCGGCCCCATCTGCCCCGCCCCGCCCCGCCCCGCCCCGCCGCGCCGAGCAAACGGGGGATTTTTATTTAAAAACCCCGATAAGCAGCGCACTCTGTGTGTGTGTGCGCGCCTGTCTGTAATCGTGGTTTGTGTAGCGATTCCAGCTGTGCGTGCGTTTGATTGTGTGTGTACACTGCGCGCGCGCGTGTGTGTGTGTGTGTGTGTACTCACGTGGGATGCACGTGCTGGCTTCCGCGTTGCCTCCCTATACGGCGCTCCACGTGCTCGGTGCATGTAACGCCGCAGCTGTCACAGCTGCGGGATCCCCAGCCAGCTTTTTGGTATGGGAGGGGATGGGCAGGGAGGAGGGAGGAGAGGGGCGAGGGTGGGGGTTAGAGGATTGAGGCTTATTTTTATGGATGCATCCTCCTTATGGCTGCAGTGGCTCTGCAAACCCCCTCGGCCCGAGCTGTGCGGCGCGGCGCGGCGGAGCGAGGCGGGGCGAGGCGAGCGCCTGGCCTGGCCTGCGCTGTTATCTCTTGTCTCCTTTTCCTTGGGAGCGCTGCCGCCGCTGCTGCTGTTATTTGTCGTTTGTATCGGCCGGTTCGTATACCCAAAGGGACCCATGTGAGTGTCCTTGTTGTGGGAGGGGCGGCGGCCCCGCGGCCCCGCGCCGGGGAGAGCAGGCTTATCGCGTCGCGTGGCGGGGCGGGGCGGGGCGGGGCGGGGCGGGGCGGGGCGGGGCGGGGCGGGGCCGCTGCAGCGTGTGCAATATAAGGACTGCACTCGCGCGGTATTAAAAAAAATAATAAAAATAAAAAAAATACACGTCGGTTTAACAGCGGCGCGCGGCGCGCCTCGCGGTGTTTAGTACACGACGACGACGATCGCCTGCTCTCTTGCTGCGCGCCTCGCCCCGCCCCGCCCCGCCCCGCCCCGCCCTGCGCCGTCGTGCCCTGCAGGTCCAAGGTTGGAGACACAGCCGGTCGGCAGGGCAGGCCCGGCCGGGGCCGCTGTTACCAACCTCTTTGGCCGCGGTGGCGGGGCGGGGCGGGGCGGGGCGGGGCGGGTTTCTCGTTCCTATCACCGGTGCACTACTGCCTTCACGTGCGTCACTGCTTCCCCTCACTGCCCCTCTCACCCTTTCTATCTCGCCCCGTTTTCTCTCTTTCCTACCTATCTCCCCCCCCCCTCCCCTTCTCCCCCGTGTCCCGCGGGCGATACCGACCCCACCTTTACGGGGGTGGTCCCGTTAGTCTCTATCGGCGCCCACTCCCGCCGGGTACCAATCTCCACTCACACACTTACTACTGTTGGTCACTACCGCGGACGTCAGCAGTAAACGGCTCTAGTTTCTGTCGGTTTGTTTGTTGAATTTTTCCCTCTCTAGCTAGGACCCTACATTCACCCTTGCCTTGATCCTCCCCCACCCCTAAACATTCATAAAATAAACTTCGAGTAATTTTTTTTCTCCCAATATTTTTGCCGGCATGCGCACGGCCGCGGGACGAGAACAGAAGTTTTTAGAGCGCAGGCCGCGGGCGGGCGTACTGTACACCAATGTTAATAAATATGTTTTGTGTGTATTACTTTTTGTTTCTTTTACCGCGGCGACGGCGGCGCGCTCGCGGGGGGTTGCAGTGCAGCCAGGCCTACTTATTGCAACCTCGTGGAACAAACTATTTCCCCTGCGGCCGCCTTCGCAACAAAAACAAAAAAAGACGGGGGCGTAAAAGAGGGTGGGTATGGGGAAGTCACGAGGGTGGCGAAGGTGCGGTAGGAGAGGGGGGCGGGGCGGAGAGGGGAGCGAGGAAAAAAGACAAGTTGGCAATTCCAAGCCAAAGACTCGGCCCTTTTACATGCAAACTGGTCGCTGCCCTGAGGGGGAGTCGCGCCGCTAGACCCGGCCCGTCCCGGCCCCCTAGAGCCACGCCTGTATCGACTCTGAGCGGCGGGCGCGGGGCGGGCCGGGGCGGGCTGCGCTGCGCACGCCGGCGCGCGAAAGCACCAGCCCCGGATAAATAATTGAACGCGCCCGTCTCCTCTTGTCGAGGCTCGCGCCCGCCTCGCCCCGCCTCGCCCCGCCTCGCCCCGCCTCGCCCCGCCTCGCCTCGCGCGCAGGAGGGCAGCGCAGGGCAGAGCAGGCGGCTGTGAAAGGCGACGAAAGAGTCATTTCTGCCGTGGTTTATTCCATTTCGGGGCCGGGGCGGGGCGGAGGCCTCCTCGGCGACCCCGGCCGCGCCCGCGGCCACCGCCCTCCACCACAAGTGACTCGGCGCTCACACGCCTTTGGACAAGGCGCTGCCCTGCCCGCTATAAATACGTGCGGGCAATTAGCCTGGCCTGCGCGCCGGCCTGGCCTGGCCTGGCCGCCCAGCGCGGCGCGGGGCCCGGCCGCCGTCGTTCTCGGGAGAGCGAATGAGATGGAAGCGGGCGAAATTATCAGGAAGGAGAAGAGAAGGGGAAAAAAATGAAAAGAAGCGAGGAAATCTCCCGCGACATCTTGATGATGACGGGGTGGTCGTAGTTGTTGTATGGCGGTGGCGCGACAGACAGTCGTGTGGATTCTTGTTACGACCTCTGCGCTGCGTGCCTTGAGGTATTTTTATGCCCCAGAAAAATCGAAACGCTCTCTTTGGACTGTTCCGAAAAAAGAGAAGAACAAGGTAAAGACCGAAGGCAAAGAAACGGGTGAGGTCTAAAGTAAGCCACTGGACTCCGCCTAATCTTCACTCCTCTTCCTCTGCTCAGATCTTAAAGAAAAAAAAAAAAGGGAAAAGTTGAAAATAAAAAGAGGGCACCATTGTCTGTGTCACGTCGGTCGTATCGCTGCAGTGTCGATACCCCATCGCTGGTTTGCTGACCCCGCGAATTTAAGTCCGGACACGATAGCGCGGGGCGTCGCGCCCCTGTTGGGCCCCGCCCGGGGCCTGGGCGCGTCTCTAGGACGCCTAGAACGAGGCCTAAAGCACGTAGATACGGAGTACAGTCCGGCGCGACCGGCCCGGCCCGGCCCGGCCAGGCCAGGCCCGCCGCCGCGTGCCGTGTTGCTGTGCACCGCCCCGTACTGTACAGGCGTGCAAACCTTTCCACTGCCGGTCTGGCCAGAAGTGATGAAAATGCGATCACAGGCTGCATTCAATATAATTGCATCGTTTGCAGCCTTGTGCGCTCTTTTCTATCTTTCTCAGCTACCGTAACTTCGTTCGGCTGCCCCCCCTCCCCTCCCCCTCCTCCCTCCCTCCTCCTCCCTCACCGTAGCTCCTGCTCGCTTGCTGGTAACCGTAGTGTTGGCACACATGGCGGAGGACCTCTGACGTTGAATGTACTCTGGGAACGGAAAAAACACGTTCTGTTTGAAATTTGTTGGAAGTTTTTCTTTTTTTGAACCCCGCCTCCGCTCTTCTCACCCCGCGCTCACCCCGGCAGGCACGGCTGCCCAGTGCGCCGCCGCCGCTGCTGCCGATGGATTGACAGGTAGACAAAACACGCCTGAAGTCGGTCCACTTTTTTTCCTCGCGTTATCTCTCTGCCCTTCTTTTTTTTTCACAATTTTTTTCGCCCCCGAGCTGTCATCCTCCCCTTCTTTTCTCTCTCTCTCTCTCTCTCTCTCTCTCTCTCTCTCTTCTCTATCTCTCTCTTTCTCTGCCATCCTCCCTCTCTCCCTCGCCGCCACCACAATCGCTTTGCCATAGGCCTACTGTAGCGCGTTTTTCTAGGGTGGAGAAAACAAGGCGACAGCGCAACCCGTAAAGGGCACGGCACGCAAAGGGGTAAAAGCGAAAAGAAAAATCAAGGGGAAAATGATGACAAATGGGACGTGACGCAGTGGGTGCCGGGCGGGGCCGGGCCGGGGCACGCAGCAGCCAGCCGGCCGGGTGTAGCACGCTGCCCTGCCCCGCCCTGCCCTGCCCCCAAGTCGGTTGCCCAACTTGAAATGGATGTCATGCAAATCAAATCGCACGGCCGGCCCGGCCGTGCAGTCAGCAGACTATCGTCCGCTAGACCGACCAGACAGCCGTGTCAAAGGGCGCGACCAGCGAGATAGAGAAAGAAAGAGGGGGGGATGTAGAAGTGGAGGTGTGACCAATATTACGATCCGCGGCTTTCCCCCCGACACATTTTCGTAAAAAGTCCCCATAACTGTCCGTTACCGTGCCCTCTCGAGTTATCGGTCTAGGTATTGATTAAACATGCAAAGAGAGCGGACTGACGTGCGTCCTCGACTGTGGCGCGCCCGAGGCGGGAAACTTGAGGTTTTGCAGAGGTGGTGAGTCAGCGTCGAAATTTAAATTGGCGCACGAGCGTTTGGCCCAGTTACATTCCGCCACCCTCATGTTTAGAAATGGACTGTGCCTTTAGGGTACACTGTAACGAAACTTTCCAGTTGATTGCATTTTTTTCCCGTTATTTGAGTCAGCCGCCTACAATCCAAAAATATGATTTATTTGGTAGTTCTACAAAAAACAAAAATCTCTGATTTATATCGCGTCGGCGGATTGTCGCACGGCGCATGGTGAAATGTTTTTTACCCCGCAGATATTATACAAATATTTTTTTTTACTGTGACTAGAAACATTATATATTTCTTGCTTCATCCGTTTCGTGAGTCATGCGACATTGGTCGGTTCTCAACGAGAGTGGTGTCCCACCCTCGCCGTGGTCTTAGTCGACCAGTCCGGCGCAACTGCAATTACCATTGAAAATTTTCCTTTTCTCTCTCTCTCTCTCTCTCTCTCTCTCTCTCTCTCTCTCTCTCTCTCTCTCTCTCCCCTGCTCCCCCCTCGGCCCCTCTCGCCCCCTAGACAGTCCGACTGTCGGTTGCCACTGCAGAGTAAGGCATTCCTTCACGATCTTGCGGCGTGTCCCCCCATCGGCGTGGTCTACTTGTGCGAATGAGTGTGTGTGAAAAGAGTAATCAGCTTTCTTTCTCTCTGCCCCACCTTCTTCCGTCTCATCCGATACTCGAAAGAAGAGACATGGAAGATTGAAATAATACGAAAGGTGTGCGGAGGGTTAGATTAACCGACAAAGAGGGCGAGGAAGATTGGCTAGAACGGGGGTTGAAGGGAGGCATGTGCACGCTCCCTTTTTGTTCCTCCCCGGCGCTCAAGCTTCCTCCCCCTCCTCCCTCCCTCCCCTCGTCCCCCTGTCTCTGACAGCCGCTATGAAGTATGAAAAGCGTGTGAGGAGCGCGTCCATTTGTTATATGTGCGCGGGTGGAAATGCAATGAGATTTATCATACTCATCCCTTTCCCTCTCCGTTCCGCCCCCGACCATCTGCCTCCCCCACCTTCCCTTATCCGCCGACGCGTTTGGTGCTGTTGCTTCGTGTGCTGGTCAGGGACGGACGGACGCTCTTCGAGTGCGGCGTTCGATACTTGCGATGGCATGGCAGGAAATAAGACGGTCGTCCTTTAAGGATCGCCATTTTCCTACCGAGTGGCTGAGCAGGGCTGCTGCAGTGTTTGTCGGAACGGCGAGCGAGAGACAGTAAGGGGGAGGAAGTGGGGAAGGGAGCGGGGATAAAGGGGGTGAGGTTCCTGGAAATTTATTTGAGTCCGAGTCGAAACAAGCCTTTAAACCCTTCCGTAGCCACCCAAACAAACCCGCCAGGGAGGGGAGGCCCCGCGGGGGGAGGCCGGGGGCAGGGCCCCGCCCCGCCCCGTGATGTATTTCTGTGGGTCTTAGCCCGCCTCTCTTTCCATATTTCCGAACGCCCTCTTTCGCCCCGCCCCGCCTCTACTCCCGATTTCTGAGATGCCTTTTCTCTCTCTCTCTCTCGCTCTCTCTCTCTCTCTCTGTCTCTCTCTCTCTCTCTCTCTCTCTCTCTCTCTCTCTCTCTCGCTCACTCTCACTTTCGCTTCCCCCCCCCCCCCCTCCTCGGAAGGGTGAGGGCCCCGCTGCACTGCAGGGGAGGCCCGGGCTGCGTATTTTGAGGCTCAAGGGAAGGAAAAGGGCAGGAGATCGTTGGGGGAGAAAGGGATGGGCGGGGCGGGGTGGGGCGGGGCGGGGGGCTAAAGGCGTTCGATCAAAGAGATTTCATTTCAAAGGGATCGAATGCTGGAACGTGATGCATGTTGAAATTTGCCGTCCGGTCAGTGATATATCTTTTACGAATCGCCGTTTTATTAATAGTACTCACTATTGAAAGGAAGTGTCACATTCAAACTGCCCTCTTGACTCATATTAACCGTTCTTCTCTTTGTTACAGGTAAGCTGAAAAGCGGTCATTACAGCCGGTTCTGAAGCTCTCAAGCTTCGAAACTACTTTCGTGAGTCTCCTTTTTCTTTTTTATCTCTCTAGTTATTGTTCGGGTCAAAAGGCTCGCATTTTCAAACCAAGTATTGCAGTCATGACAAAATTTGCCCACTACTATACTGCTTAATTGTCTGTCCATTTGCTCTATGATAAACCTCTTGCGCGACTGTTTTAAAGCGCCAGGTAGAAGGCGTTGCAGTCGCTTTTGCTGTACAGTGGCGGAATGACAATATGGTTACTGAGTAGTGTTTTTCCATCTGCAAGTGTGCAGAGTAGTATTAGCAACGTTTTGGCACCACCCATGCTGTACCACTCGGGGAAGGGGGGACCAAGTGTACAGTCAGCTCCAAGAGTTGGCAACGGCCCCATCGTCCTTGTAGCTGCTGCACCCACGTGCACGCGGACCTACCTTTATGGGCGTGTGGGTATATATATGTGTGTGTGCGCGCGCGCGCGTGTTTCTGAGTCTTGTGTGTTTAAGAGATCTAAAACGACGATAGTATTTTTTATAATTAAGGGAAAAAGCGAGGTATTATTCGCAGACATCCTTTTTATGTCTCGGAAAGAGCGAATCGTTTACCACTGCGGAAAGAATACATTCCATCGCGAGCAAAAAGTGTATACGCCGGTGTGGGAGCGAGACAGAGACAGACTCTAAGGATTGCAAGCCGGAGCAGACGGGTGGGCAGGGCAGCGGGGCCGTGATTTGGCGTGTACTAGTAAGTAGGCTCCTCGTCCTCGCGATTTCGATCTTGTAAGAGGACACCAAGTCGGTCTCCCCCGACCCCCAACCCACCCCCTGCGGTCCTATCTCATGCCATGGCGTAGGTACGCCCCCCCGGGAGTCATCAATCATTACACCCAGTGGCGTATCCCCCGCGGACCCCCCGCCCCTCCCACCCTCCCTCGCTCCGAATCGCTTCCCCCTCCCCCCCGGACCCCGGATACGCCACTGTCTATTTCCGATAAATCCACCCTGCCGGGTCGGTTTCACTGTTGTGCAGCATCTCAGCGGGAAAGCAGATAGGGGAGGGGGGAATAAGAAGGGGGGTTGGGGGTTCATTGCTGTACACTGCCAAACGCAATGGGCACCTCTAAAACACTACATTTCTGTCCCTTTCATTTTTGTTGGTATGAATGGTATGAATAAGCGGTAAATATCGGACTTGTCCACCTCGTTGACGGTTTTTTCCCTCTCTCTCCGCGCAGTGTAGTTGTAGAAGTAGTAGCGGTTGTACAGTCGGCGAGGGAAGGGCGAGTTTCGCAAGGAGCGGCACGATATTAAGTGTCTCAGTGCGTGCGGTGCGCTTGGGCGAGGCCGCTGGCGCCTGGGCTAGGCTGGGGCGGGGCGGGGCGGGGCGGGGCGGGGCGCCGCGGCAGGAACCACGGGCCCCGCGCACCGCCGCGCCGCGCCGGCCCGCGGGCCCCGGTCTTACTCCGCGGCTCACAGCTGCGCCACGCCGCGCCACGCCGCGCCACGCCCAGCGCGATCGCACCCACGCGTCTTGACAGCCAGCCAAAGCTCATTAGCATATCATGGCCAGGTAGTGGTATATAGCCCTGCATAGCCAGCGGCGGCTAGCTCCCGAGCGGCGCGGCGCGCCGGGCTCATACGGAGGAGAGGATAACAAAAAAACAAGAACAGAAAACAGAAATAATATCATCCGCTTCCCTGGAATCAGATGGTTCATCCGCACTGGGGTTCCGCACCGCCACGCCACGCCACGCTCTGCCACGCCCGTGTCGCTCCCACGAGCCCACCAGTACGGCCCTTCGCCTTCTCTGCGTCAGTCGGGTTTGAACCCACAAAAAAAAAAAATAAATAAAAATAATACCTTCCCCGCTAACCACCTGACACCATCCTGCCTGTTTAACCGGATCGACGGGGCAGACGCCTGGCTCCGGACCAGACAGCGTTAGTGCTGCCTCCCCCCTCCGCCCCCCCCCCCGCCCCCCACCCGGCACCGTGGCTCCTGTATTACGCCCGGCAACTGGTTCCAGCAGAGATACAGCTGCTCTGTGTCCTCCGAGCTGAGCGCGCCTCACCTGCGGGGGGCGTGGCGTGGCGCGGAGTGGCGTCACTCGACGTCGTGGGTGTCAGCATCAACGCCATACCCCTTTTTACTTTTCCCAGATTTCCTTTTTGTTTTTCTCCTTTTTTTTATTAATTTTTTTTTCTCTCGCAGTCATCACTCTGTATCGTTACGATGCCGTAAAGGTCGCAGGTCACGTTATTGCCCCCCACGTCTCTCCCTGCCGCTGGGCGGGGCGGGGCGGGGCGGGGCGGGGCGGGGCGGGACTGCTCCGCCATTAGTTTTAAGGCGAGGCCAGCGGCGCGGCAGTCTTTGCAAGAAATAATTGAACAGCCCTGTTTTCGTTCTTTGCACGGTGCGGCGGCGTGGCGCGGCGGGGCGGGGCGGGGTGAGTGCACGCAAGGTGGTGGTGCCTGACGGGCTATCGCACCGACTGGCTATGCTGCGCCCCACCTCTCCACTTCTCTCTCTCTCTGTCTCTCTCTCTCTCTCTCTCTCTCTCTCTCTCTCTCTCTCTCTCTCTCTCTCTCCTTTCCCTTTAGACCCCCCGAGGCTATACTATTGGCAAAGCCCACTTCGTGACGGACCGTTCGCTTCCGGGGGAGTAATCTGAGGTGGCGTGGGGGCTGAAAACATGGCACGGGGAGGAACGAGGTAGCGGGGAAGAGGGGAGGGCACTTTAACGAAATATGTGAGCAGGTGACCTGTCCGAAAGAAAAAGAGGAAAAAAATGACCACAAAAAAACCTTAAGGGCGAAACAAAAAGAAAACAAGTGCAGTGACGGTGAGCAGAGGCTTCCAGGCAGGCAGGCAGGCCACGTAGTGACGGGTGTGTCACGACTGCATGATTATATCATGGCCGTGTGTGACGACCGTGTCACACGCCACGCGCGCGCGCGCCCCGCTCAATAATAGCGTATATGACGACACCGCGTGCTTTTCGTCACACACACGCGACAGTTTTTTCCCCCTTCTTTCAGCCGCGCCGTGCCGTGCCGCGCCGTTATTGCACACGGTTTTGCTCGCCTTTTTGCTCGCCCCTCGCGGCGCAGCCTTGCGCGCCCCGCCCCGCCCCGCCCCGCCCCGCCCCGCCTCGCTGCAGATATGCGTCCCCGGTGATATAAGGCGTGCACCGCCCGACACGCGTGCTGTCGTGCGAAATAAGAGTTAGGGAGACGAACAAAAATTAGTGTTTATCACGAGACGTTTTAACCGGCGGCTCGGCGGCGGGGCGGCCGTGAATGAGGAGAGGGGCCCGCCCGGCCCGGCCCGGCCGCCCGCGAGCGCAGGGAAAGGGAAGGGCGGAAATTAAAGTTGGCTGCTCGGTTGGCGACCGTGTGTTTGTGTATGTGTGTGTGTGTGTGCAAGTGGGAGTGAGAGAGTCGGGGAGGGAAAGGGAGAGGGAGAGAGAGAGAGAGAGAGAGAGAGAGAGAGAGAGAGAGAGAGAGAGAGAGAGAATGAGAAGAAACTGAGCGGGGTGCGAGATGGATGGGAGAGATGGAGAGAGACAAGGAGAGAGGAAGGATGTGCGCCAGGGCGGCCAACCTGACGCTTCTCAAGGCGCTGAAATTAAAACACCGAGGCGGATACAAGACGTGGGCCCTCTGCCGCCTAGGTCGCGCTGCTGCTGCTGCTGTGCTCCGCCTGCTTTACGAGGTGTCAGAACGAAAAAACGTGAGCAGGGGAAAGGTAAAATTAGAGATAGCTAGACTCGCGCAGTTCCGAAAAGCGGGGAAATTAACGTGTCGTCTGCTTAAGAATTTTTGGGTGGGGAGGCCGTTTAAACGGGCCAGTGTAGTTTAGGTGAGCGAGGGTAAAAAAATGTAACTGCCATGGTCCAAACGACGTGAATATTTTCTCCCCCCCCCCCCCCCCCCTTGCTTCCGGGCCTGTGTGAGTTGTGCGTGTGCTACTCCCGTACGCCACATTGAGCTCCATAGACACTCCCTCCCCCGTTGTTTCTCCCACTCGCCCCTTATCTACTCTGTACTTGAGGTGGAGCAGGAATCGTCCTAAATTATAACCTAGGCGGTGGTATTAACGGTGGTGTGCGTGCGCGCGCGCGCGCGGCGCGCCGGGTCAGCCAAATCCAAACATTGTGCTCTCTCTCGCTCGTCCCGCCCCGTCCGGTCCCCCCCCCCCCCTCGTCCCTCTCTCCAGCTATGTCGTGTTGCAGGACCTCATATCCTGTACACATGCTTGCTAGGTGTCCTACCTGAGGCTCCTGTCAAATTATCGCGTCAACAGCAAGACATGGCTACACGCGTGACACTGCGCACGGTGCACTGCAAAACTTGAGAGAGAGCGATAAAAAAAAAAACGCAACATGCAGCGACATTGTGAGGATAAATAATTATCATCCAATGAACCCTGCGTTGAAAGTCTTGCTAGACCTGTTTTCATCCATGGAAAAAAAAACTCAACACACACATACACACACTTTTTTCCTGAATATTTTTTTTCCAGTCCAGTCCAGCCTGTGCGTGTGTGTATGTGTGTTTGTGGACGACGGGGCGATGACCGAGTGGGAAAGAGAGGGAAAGAGACGGACAGATGGAGGGAAGAGGACGCAGAGAACATTACAGTAATGCTGGTGCGCCAGCGCCAGCGCCGGCCACCATGCCACGCGGAGGCGATGGCCTCGCGGGGTCCTGGGTTCAAACACCCATACCGGCTCAGGACTGCTCGCTCAACTTCAATCCTCTTCTGCACACTTCCCCACGCACTTCCACCATTTCTCCTTTTGAAAAACCAAAAAACGTTCCAATATATTAAAAAAAAAAAAAAAAATTCTATCTTTTGCGGCTATTGGCAGTGAACGTGGCAAACTCAAATTCGAGAAAAAAACAACATGCAGAGCCGGAGACGGCCAATAAAAATGTCCGATTGTCGAAATAAGTAAACAATGAACATGGAAACATCTGTGTTTCTCTTTTTATCCCCTTTTCTGTACACTGCTTGTTTTTTAATTCGCGGCGCCGCTGTTGCTCCTGCCTTTGCGTCAGTGACGGCCGACTTGCCTTCCCTCCCCGCTGTCTGTCAGTCTGTCAGTCTGTCTGTCTGTCCGTCCGTCTGTCTGTCTGTCTGTCTGTCGGACCGTCAGCCTGTCTGCCTTGGCCCGCACGCTGTACGGTACATTATGGGGACGCTTAGGGGCGCTGCGCCCTCCACCCCTCGCCGTGACATGGCGGGGTCGCTTGGGTGGCATACATGAGCAGGAGGGCCGTTCGGAGCGGGAGAGAGAGGGGAGAGAGGGAGAGAGGGAGGGAAACGCAGGGGGTAGGTTTTGGCAGGTCGCGCGGCGCGGGATGGCGGGCGCGAGCTCGCGGCAAGAGGCTGTTTACGATCAGATGCCGCGCTGGGGCCGGGCCGGGCCGGGTCGGGGCAGGACCCTCCCCCCCCCCCCCTCCCATCTGCCTCCACTCTCCTCTCCTCACTCTCGACGCATTCCGTCGTCGCTCGGGGTTTACGGGCCGCGAGCTGCCAAATTTCTCATAAATGCCCCTCCGCTTCACTCCGCTTCACTCCGCCCGCCTCCCCCTCGAGGGCGTTTGTTGCACGTGCCCTGCGCCGTTGTTGTTGTTCCCCGACCCTCCTCCCCCTATGATGGCTCCAGCAGCCCTATGCGTGAGAGAGAGAGAGAGAGAGAGAGAGAGAGAGAGAGAGAGAGAGAGAGAGAGAGAGAGAGAGAGAGGTGGACTGTACGTGAGTGTGTGAGTGCCCTCTTCTCCCAGCTCCTCGCAATACCCGACCGGCCCCGCCCGACGACGACCCGCGTAGGTTGGCAACAGTGCACCGGGCGGTCGGCAACTCACCATTACTCAGACATTCAGAGCGATCTCTGGGCGGCGCGGCGGTGGCTGCCCTGGCGGTCTGGCGGCTCCGCCGCGGTCCTCTCTCTCTCTCTCTCTCTCTCTCTCTCTCTCTCGCTCGCTCGCTCGCTCGCTCGCTCTCTCTCTCTCTCTCGCTCTCTCTCTCTCGCTCGCTCGCTCCTCCTGCCTCCCCCCTCCCTCTCTCTCCCTAAAGAGACTGGGCCAGATCCTCGCAAGGACGAATCTGAAATGCCGCGCGCATTTGTGCTGCGGGACGGGAGCCTCGCTTCCTGCCCGTAGCCCTGCGCTGCGCTGCGCTCGATAATGCCCCTGCTCTAATCGCGCACGCCCCGCCCCGCCCCGCCCCGCCTCGCCCCGCCTCGCCCCGCCCCGCCCCGACTGGGGAGGTGATTGCGTGGTGGCGGGGCGGCGGGGGCGGCACGGCGCGCCGCCGTATTGCTGTTGCCGAGCGTGGCGTCGGCGTCGGTTCCAGCGGGATGGGGTCGCGTCGCCAGCGTCACAGCCCCGCGGCGTCGCCTCCCAAATATCCTATATATTGGTTCCCGCCGCGGCGCGTATTTCGGAACGGTTGTGTAAGCCAGGTGACGGCGGCGCGCCCCGCCACGCCCCGCCCCGCCCCGCCCCGCCCCGCCCCGCCCCGCCCCGCCTCGCCCCGCACCTCTGCCTTCGGGGCGCTGCGCTGATAACGGCGGCCACTGACCCGCGACAGAATCACAAGACGAGTCGAGCGGCAGAGGTCACCCAGGCACATACACCACCTGAGCGCGGACGGGAAAACACTCATTTTTAGCCGTGTACTTTTGAGAGTACGGCGCACCGAGTGTGTCGGCCGCGCTCAAGGCCGCCGCCCGCCGTTACCCCCTCTGCGCCGCCGCGGCACGTCGACGAACGCTGTTGAGTTCTCCCTCCCCCTCTCTCTCCCTCTTTCTATCTCTCTCTCTCTCTTTCTTTCTCACTCCCTCTCCCGTCAATGTCAGAGTGTGCAACTCGCCTCAGTTCCGCAATCATTCTGTCTGCTCCTTGCCTGAGACGAGTCCGTCTCTCTCTCCCGCTCTCTCCTGTTCTCTCTCTCGCTCTCGTTCTCTCTTTCTCACTCTCTCTCGCTCTCTATCTCCCCCAACGAAATTTCCCTGCGTTAGCCTACTAATTTTACTTCCCAATGCTGTCGCCTGCCCGTATTTTTATTGAAATACCAATATATTGGCCCTTTTTAAAGCTCCCCATCCCCACTGTAAGCTGGTTGGCGTCTTTAGACGCCAAAATATTGGCGTCCTCTGAGAACGCCAAATCTTGGCGTTCAAAGACGCCAATATTTGGCGTTCTGAGAAGAAGAACGCCAAATATTGGCGTCTTTCAACGCCAAAATTTGGCGTTCTCAGAGGACGCCAAGATTTTGGCGTCTAAAGACGCCAACCAATTTACAGGGCCCTCCATTCTCTCCGCTTCGATGCCATAATCTGTCCGTATCATTCCGCGGGGGAAGGACCATGAAATAACGTGAGGTTTTCCTCCTGCTGCCATTCCTAAAGATCCGAGCGACGGTATTCAGGCGTTTGTCGCGTGCCTTTCAAAGTATTTTCGTGCCGGCATTCTCCTCTCCTATTTTTCCTGGTCCGAGAGTCTCTCTGCCCGTGTCTTTTACCACGTCACTAACTGTGCCTGTTTTCTCTTGTGTTGCAGGTTGGTACCTCGGTGCAGTACTATGTCAGTGAATTGTGCGAAGGGTGAAGTGAGTACTACAACAACATCTGCTATTCACTGCTCGAACTGTCCCCGGGTCCCAATCCTGTGCCGCGCGCCGGCCGGCTGCCAGATGGGTTCGATCGCCCAGTCTGAGTGTGTGTGTGTGTGTGTTTGCGCCCCGCCGCTGGACGCACCAGGTTCAACTCAGCCTTGAGGCAGCCGGGCGCGCCGGGCGGGCCTGGTCTGGAGTCCGGCCGAGCTGCGAGCCGAGCCTCTGTGGCCTGCGGCTCTAGAGGCTCTGGAGGTTCTAGAGGCTGTGGAGGTCCTGGAGGCTCTACAGGCTCTAGAGGCCCTCGAGGCCCTGGAGGTCCTGGAGGCCTGGAGGCCCGGACCTCGACTGCAGCTCGCTCTCTTGCGGTCGGAAACCCCCCCGAGGTCTGTTGGTACTCTGAGGTCCCAGATCTCCTCTAGATCTCTTCTCGCCTAGAGGACTGGGCCTCTCTAGAGCGAGGGCTCGGCCTCCAGATCATGCGAGCCCGCCCGGCTGTGCGCGCGGCAGTAGCGGCGCCACCGCAGCGTTCGTTTAGAGAAAAAAAAGGTAATAAAATGTCTAAATTGATCCCAATTGAAGGCGCGAGAAGCCGGCGCTCCCTCTCCCGCTGGAAGTGCGAAGGCGACGCCCTCTCGATATATCCTGCGCTTCTTACTTTTGCTGTGTTATTTCATAAAAAAAAGAGCGACTCTGCTTTATGACCTGGCCTGCATCTCCTCCTCTTCCCCGACTTGCTTCTTGTTCTTCTTCTTGTTGTTGGTCCCTCATTTTAAGTACCGTACACAGAATAAAAGGGAAAAGCGTAGGTAATGAAACACAGGCTGCCTGGAGCAAGCCAAAGGCGGGGGCGTGGCGGGCTGCGGCGCTGGAGATTCATAAAGTGTCGCTCCCCCAAAACACTTCGCTCCTTCTCGCTATTTTCGCGACCGAAAAAAAAGAGGGAGGGGGGAAATTGTGCGCGGAAGAGAGAAAGGGAGTGGAGGAGAGTCTAGCAGAGCGAGAGAGAGAGGGAAGTCTCACGCGCGTCAGCCTCTTCTCCGTCGCTCCATTAAAGCATTTCTTAATTTACTTCCACTTTGAATGAAGCTGGCGAGCCCAGCGCGCCTAACGTATCCGGAACTTATGGATCCTACCCATCAAAGGAGCGGCCGCCGCGGCGCCACCGCGCGTCTGATTCCCCCCCCCCCCCCCCCTCTAACTCCCCTCCACTCTCTCTCTCTCTCTCTCTCTCTCTCTCTCTCTCTCTCTCTCTCTCTCTCTCTCTCTCTCTCTCTCTCTCTCTCTCTCTCTCTCTCTCTCTCTCTCTCTCTCTCTCTCTCTCTCTCTCTCTCTCTCTCTCTATCTCTCGCCTTCCTCCTACGCTCCTTTCTTCCCCTCATTCGTCATCAGTCCTCATAACGACAGGTTCCGGGGCGCCGCACGTCATCGTCCGTCTGGAGCGGGGAGAGATGTTCTGCAAAAAGAATATTTAAATTCACGTCAAACTCCCAGTCAAATACGGTTGAAATCGGTCTCCAAAATTACGTGAATAATTATTGTGGCACCTTTTTTTATGAACATGATTAACTTGTGTATACGACTGCTAGTACTGTGCGGTAATGACAACAAATTGCACAGAATTTGTTGTTAATTAACATCTGATCTTTTTAACAGTGTTGGGAGGTTGGAGTGGGAATAAAAGGACGAGGGAGGTGGGGGCGAGGAGGGGGCGAAATTAAAAACGAGGAAAGCTGGCGCGGACAATGCGCTGTAATGTCCCTACATTACAGTCGGACTAATGGCCAATGGGTTTACGCATCCGGCGTGGCGGAGCGCGGCGGGGCGGGGCGGGGCGGGGCGGGCGGAAAGGAGTGCGGGCGGGGCGTTCCCCGGTGGCGTTCCAGCAGGAGAAAGAGGATCAGGAGGAGCAAAGGGACGGGGGCTGGGCTGGAGGACACTCTATAGCTTATCGGGCGGCTCTGCTTGATCAGAGAGACCGAGAGGGAAGCGAAAGATGATCCCCGAAAGCTAACTTGTCGATTGGCGGATGTGACGAGGGGGATCGCCAACACACAGACATGAAGGGAGCGAAAGGAAGAGCGCACGAGAGAGAGGTAGAGAGAGAGAGAGAGAGAGAGAGAGAGAGAGAGAGAGTCACGCACGACTTCTGTCGTTTCAGATCAGCCAAACTCTCTTCTTGCCCAACTAAAACTCTCTGGGTTTGGGTGCGAGGGGCCCGGGCGCCGAGGTGCTGGCTCCGCAGGCCCGTACAGTGTATAAGTCGGGCTGGTAAACAGGCGGCTCGACCGATAACGAAGGGACGACAGGATAGGTCAGGTCCACGATCGCCACTATCTCGTGATTGAAATAAAAAAAAGAAGGGTCTATTATTTTTCTTTTTGTGTTTCTTTTTTCTTGTTTTAAATTCCCTATGTAGTTACTATTGTGAAACCAGGTAAAATCGTGGCCCTTTTAAAAAAAAAAGTGTATGCCAATTGCTCCTGACTGTAGTGGGTGGTCTGCGTCATACCGGAATGACGATAGGTCGAAATCGACTCTGCCCTACCGACCTGTGGGCTTTTATTTTCATAGATGGAACTCGGCTGATTATAGGTCAATCGTTGTTCGTTGCCGGCAGACGTATGGGCAGACGCACAGCCCGGCGGCGGGCACGGAGGAGCCAGGCCCGGCCCGGCCGTCGGCCGGATACCTGGAGGAGGAACTATGTGAGGCCTTAGTAACAAGGTTTGGTGGGTAGCATGTTGTGCCGTGGCGTGGGACTGTGCTGTGCCTCTCATTCCCCCCACTCCTCGTCTCTCTCTCTCTCTCTCTCTCTCTCTCTCTCTCTCTCTCTCTCTCTCTCTCTCTCTCTCTCTCTCTCTCTGCGGCTCCATCTCCCTCCCTCTCCCGGGAAACGAAACGTTATTGGCGCGTTGGAATTGGACGATTGACGTCCGGCTTGGTCTGCCTGACCGTGCTGTGCACGCGAAGGGCCCCGCCCCGCCACGCCCCGCCCCGCCCCGCCACGCCCCGCCACCCCGCGCAACAACACACCGTCATCGGCGCCACCTATTAGCATGGATCAAAATTCAGTTAGGGCAACTGCGTACACCTCACGTATGACGTCTCACCGCTAGAATGAAAAAATACGCGACGAAAAGAAACTCCTCCAGTTTTTTTTTCGGTGTAATTACCTGTGAGCTGAGCAAGCCTAACAATTAGCTGATGAAACGAAATGCAACCTGGCGCTGGTAAACTTCCCACATGTGAGCGTGAATTCGCCTGCGCTGTTCTATACTGTTCGCAGAATAAAAAAAGACGTTTGCGATTTCTTTTATTGGATTTTTGCCGTGTCGTCTTTTGCTGGCGGAGACCGATTGCCGCCTCCGACGAGTGCGTCACTCCAGTCAATTGTTTTACAGTTCAGTAACTCTGGAGAGAGGGAGAGAGAGAGAGAGAGAGGAGAGAGAGAGAGAGAGAGAGAGAGGTGGGGGGTAGACGCGAGCCCTTCATTTGCAGGTGTATTACGCCGCCGGCCGCGCGCACTGGGTGTTGCGTTGTGCCTATTGTGCCTCGTTTTGTACCTAAAGGTGAGGTGTGAAACGGACGGTCGCGCAGTGCTGGCCGGGCCAGGCTGGCCAGGCACGGTGACTGACAGGGGGGTGGGAAAAACTGGGACCGTCTTCCCTGCAGTCTCTCTCTCTCTCTCTCTCTCTCTCTCTCTCTCTCTCTCTCTCTCTCTCTCTCTCTCTCTCTCTCTCTCTCTCTCTCTCCGTTGCTCTCTGATCGGGTCAGACGACGAGGCATCAAGGTGCCGGAATGCTGTAAAGCCAGTGCGTGTGAGAACTTCGCGTCGGCGCTTAAAGAATAGCGGTGAGGGAGGGGGGGGGGGATGAGGGTGGCGAGCGGGACAGAAAAAATACATGTGGGAGGTTGGCAAGTCCAGTGCGTATTCCGTAGTCGGCCGCCTCAGGCCGGCTCTTGCTCCACTATCTCTCTCTCTCTCTCTCTCTCTCTCTCCTCTCTCCCTCTCCACAGGTACAGCCACTTCGGCTCCTAAGGCTTGCCCTATTCCGCTAATTTTATTCGTTTTTGTGCTCTTTTGTAATCACGAAAAGTTTTAGTTCTTTAGACTCAAAATAACAAATTCTTGCCAATGGTGGGCACATTTTTTTTCTTGTGGCTACACAGCTATTTTTACGTGCCAGCCAGATATGAGCCCCTATGTGTGCGTCGCCTTGGGACCAATCCACCACCCCCGCCGGCGAACGCGTAAATCTTGTCGCCGAGTGCCAATTAATTTTTAACGGGGTGTTTGGCTCGTACGTAATCTTGAGCCGAGATAGCGATAAAAACGCTGAGTGGTGAATGAACTTACAATGTCATTTTTTCTTGACTGTTTTTTCTCCCTGCATGATGCATGAGGAAATAATAAGATAAGGTAGAAATAAATAACTTAGGACCCAAAAAATGCTGTTACGAGGGTAACATCTGCAGAAAGGAGGGCGGCTAAACGAGTGATGGCATAGGATTCCAACCCAACCGCCAGCAGATGCAGCAACAGCACCAGAATAAGAAGGACTGTGTCCCGGCGATATTTGGGTCAAGCGGACTGGCCAGCGCAGCGTGCAAGCTTACAGACACACAGTCACATACACACTAACGCACCACCCCCGCACACATACGCGCGCGCACACACACACAAGGGCTTCCTATTCCAGACTAATAGCCCATTCTGTTCGGCTAAGGCTAAGTGGCCCAAACTATCCAGCAATAAATTGCCCGCCCGTTCTATTGGCCATTCACTGGCCTGTAAAAACAGGACAAGCTCTCGGAAAAATTGAAGGGGAAGGAGAGGAGGTGGGGAAGCTTAGTTCGTAGATTTGGCCAAGGAAGGGGAGGGGGTCCCTTAGTCAAGGAGGGGTAAATAGGAGACTAGCTGAGAGTCGGATTGCAAGGACTAAAGGAGAATCTGTTTTTTGTTTTTTCAACATCTGTAAAGAGGAGGCATTCGACAGGGCACGTGCTCTCTTTGGTGCCAAAAACGTCTGGCAAAATAAAAAATGACAGGAATTTTGGCAGCGTACCTTGGGGTGAGTAACCCGTACTTGGTCTCGATCTCGGCCTTCTACTGCGGAGAAGGGAGGGAGGGCGGTGCAAAGGAGGTAGCGACAGACTATGATGGATGGAAGTATGGGTTTGCGCTGGGTTGGTAGAGTTCGTTTAACTTTTGTTCGAGAAAAGCGAGAAGGATAAAGAGCAGCAAAGGAGGAAGGGAGAAAGAGAGACCTACTTGACTTGCAGTCTTGCAGCATCTCAGTCCTGCTACGTGCCGTTCCTTTTCCCCCTGTGGTTGGCCTGCCCAGGGTACGACATCATCCCTTTTCATTCCCTTGCTTCTCTGCTTGTTTCGTTCTCATGTTTAGGCCAGATTGTATGTAGTAGTATTGTTTGGCTTTGCCTTTCTTTTGATTTTCTCCTAAGTCTTTGGTGCGGTCTTACACTAAATCGTAGGTTTTGCTCACCGCAGGCCACAGACACCCTTCTTTACCGCCTCTCTCTCTCTCTCTCTCTCTCTCTCTCTCTCTCTCTCTCTCTCTCTCTCTCTCTCTCTCGCATCCCACTCCCCCACCCCGTATGCAGGAGGACTTTGGGCGGACGGAGACATCTTAAGGGCAGAAGGAACTTGTGCTAAAGTGTTGCTCTGACATGCTGCAGTGGCAGAGTTGTCCAAACTTTAGGGCTGCGACGGCGAGCACGAAGGGAAAAAATAGAGCCGGAGAGTGAGAGGGATAGGGGGAAGGGCGGGGCGGGGCAGGACGGTGCCGGTGCGAGGTGGAAAAGAACCGACTGGAGACGGAATCGGTAGAGAGAGAGAGAGAGAGAGAGAAGTGAGAGAGAGACTTGGGGTGATGTATAGACTGCATCAAAAGCTCTCTGAGGACGTTTTTTTATTCCTCTGCTTCTTTTCGTGCAAGGCCCGCTCGCGATCCATTTCTCATGACATGTTGCCAAAACCGCCGACGCACTTCTTCTCCTTCTACGAGGAGGAACATGAGGAGGTGATGTGTAGGGGGCGTCTCCTCGGGGCCAGGGGTAGTAGAACTTAGGAAGCGAACAGCTCTCAGATTGGGCCGTAATGTCAGAACGTAATTGTCACTAGCGCGTCCCGAGCGCCGATCGCCACCTCGAGTTCTCACCCAGAAAAAATATTAAATGTTTCTGGCAACAGTGTACGTAGCCCAGCGAGCAGGCCGACCGGCCGCTGCGGCCCCCGCCTGGTGATTTGGGCCTGTCAGTCAAATTCGGAAGAGCTAATTTGATGATTTTCTACGGCCCCGCAGTCCAGATCGGGCGAGATGAAGGCGGGAGGGAGTAAGGCGGTAGGGCGGGGCGGGGCGGGGCGGGGCGGGGCGGGGCGGGGCGGGGCGGGGCGGGGCGGGGTCTAGTTTGACCACATCTGAACCGCCAGGCCCGGCCCGGACCCCGGGCGGCAGGCGCGGCCCCAGCAGCCTGGGTCATTGTTATTTAATATCAACTTTTTTCTCCCTTGACCGGACCGCCACCTCCTCCACCCCCGGGCCCCGGGGCGGGGCGGGGCGGGGCGGGGTGGGGCGGGGCGGGGCTGGACGGACACCGGACGCCTCACTGTCCCGCTGATGATGGCGCTGCGGCTGGGGGTGGCTGCGGCCGGCCGGCAATGCGAAGGGGACCGGGAAACGCTGTTTCTGGCGACTGCTGGCGAGGTCGCTGGCCCTCCCTCTGCCTCCTCTCTCTCTCTCTCTCTCTCTCTCTCTCTCTCTCTCTCTCTCTCTCTCTCTCTCTCTCTCTCCGTCTCTTGTCCGCGCCGGGACACTTTATCGACGGCATATTGTTTCTCGTTTCCCTACGCCCCGCCCCGCCCCGCCCCACGGGACGCACGTGGTCGTAAGCCGCCCGCCGGCAGAAGCACCAGCAGCGCAGCGAGCCCTCCTGATCCTTTCCTCGCAATCACTTCTTGACCCTTTGCGGTACCCGCCCGCCCGCCGGCCGTGCCGGTACAGGCCGGGCTTCCCCCTCCCCCTCTGCCTGCCCGTGTGCCCTGCCCTTCTGCTTCCCCACTTTTTTCCCCCGCGCCGTTTTCTGCGCTCGCGCGCGACCATGCGACTGTCTCTCGGTCCGCGGCGCCGTGCTGGGCCGCTGACCCCGCTCCACACGCCCCCCCCCGCCCCGCCCCGCCCCGCCCCGCCCCGCCCCGGCCCCGCCCCCCAGCACGCGTCCGTCCGCCCGCGGGCCCCTAAGAGAGGCGCAGTAGGGTTCTCGGTAAAACGCGACGGCGTCGCCGCCCCGTCGTGGCCAGCAGAGGGGGAAAACCGCCGCCGCCGCCGCCCCCCGCAGGGGGACTTGTCTGGGGCGGGGCGGGGCGGGGCGGGCAGCCGGGCAGGTGCGGGAAGCCAGGCCGTCGAATTTTGCGGTGTGCGAAAAACCGCAGGCGTAACCGGAGATTCCCCTTACCTACCTGCCCCTCCTGCCATGGTGCCACTCCTCCGGTGAGTACGTGGCGGCCGGGGCGGGGGGGGCGGGGCATGGTCGGTGCCGCCCTCAGCCAGCCGCCCACCCCGCGGCGGGGAGAAGTACTCGAACAACCATCACCACTGCTCTAGTGTGTGCGGTGCAGCTGAGTAAACAGCGCTTGATTGCGTTTCTCATTTAACCCCGTTGGTTGTTTCGTTTCTCGAGAAAATAAAAAATTTTCATCAAAGGCTCATAAAAATGCAACGTCAAGGCGCAGCAGAGGCGCGGCGGCGGCGGTAGCGCAATCTGGACGGCGCAATCTCTCGCAATCTGAATACGTACACATTTGGGTTGAGTTGAGGCTGAAGCCCCCCTACCTCCTCCTCCTCCTCCTCCTCCTCCTCCCCCTCCTCCTCCTCCTCCTCCTCCTCCTCCTCCTCCTCCTCCTCCTCCTCCTCCTCCACGGCGTCTATCCCCTCTTCCGGCGCGCGCGGCAGAGCGCGGCGGCGACGGCGTTCCGAGAAGGGCCGAGCCCCGCACGCCCCGCCCCGCCCCGCCACGCCGCGCCCCGCCCCGCCCCGCCCCGCCCCGCCCCGCCACGCCCTGATGTCACACGACCAAGTTAATCAACGCAGGCACGCCTCGCCTCGGCAGAATGTGTTGGCCGGGCCGAGGTCTTCACCCTCCAGCTTCCTCTCTTATTTCCGCGGTTGACGGGACCCCCCTCCCCCCTCCTGCCCCTCGCGGTCGAAGCGCCGCCCGCGGAATGAGTTTCGACAAACCACCGCAGCGAGCCGCGTACATACATTTAATAACAAGAAAAAAAAAGACAGCCAACAAGAATCTTTCGCTGAAAGAGAGGGAGACAGAGAAAGAGTGGAAAAACAAATTAATAATGGTGGCATTTAGATGCGTTGCCAAGTTTGGCATCTCGCCTACCCGCTCTGTGCGGACACAGCGCGCGGCGCACCGACCGGGACGGGACGGCCGCTGGTCCGGACGTCAGCTGGCGACTGCAATCGGACAGAAAAATAGTGCTCGCAATGAATGCTGATGAGAGAGAAAGAGAGACCCCGCAGGAAAACGGGAGGGGGGGGGGGGGGGAGGCAATCGAATCAAAGTCAAATCCGTCGCGGCGGGGAAACAGGACCGAGAAAGCCGCGGTGAGGGAGAGAAACAGAGAGGAGATGAAGGGAGGCAGACTGAGACTCGACTGAGACTCAGCAGACCGTGCTGTGCGGCTGGGAGTGTACATTCTTCTTTGCTGTCTCATCCTCGCCACCGCTTTGATTCAACGCAAACAGGCAAAATGTCCTTATTATTGTCTGTCCCGTTTGACCTCTCTTCACTCCTTTTTTTCTCTGTCTCTCTTTTCTCTTCGTCTCTTCTCTCTCTCTCTCTCTCTCTCGTGCGTAAGCGACCGACAGTTTGTTGTGATCGTCGAGGCGTCATTGCCCGAGGGAAGGTGAGGCCCTTCCTCTCCCCCCCCCCCTCTACCGACTCCCGCGGGGCGTAACTGTCACAGCACCTCACGACCTTACTCTACCTCGCACCTCTTGACACCGCAATGTGTGTGTCTTTCTTTATTTTTGTGGTTTCACGAGGACAGGCGGGGTTATTTTCTCCTCTTGTTGTTTTTGAAATGCGAAAAGCGGCGCGGTTGTTCGCTTACGGTTTCCTCGCAGTGTGCCCGCCTCGCCTGCTCGCTGCCTCGGCCTAATGTCGGGGCGGCGCCTCGCTGCTGCAGGCTCCAGGGAAATATGTATAGTTGCCCGATGATGTATTTATGTATTTACGCTCTGCGCGTGGAATCAGGTGTGACGAACAGCCCGCCCCGCCTCGCCGCGCCCCGCCCCGCCCAGGCCCCGCCGCGCCCCGCCCCGCCTAGCCACGCCCCGCCACGCCCATATTTATTGCGCGTGAGTAGTTGGGGCCCTGCGCCTCGCCATGCCACGCCCGCTAATGGCAGTTGGGAGCGGGGCCGGGGACTTACTGCTGTGCGCGTCTTAAAACACCATCCGGTAGCACTGGGGAAAAAAAAAAAAAGAAGTTGGGCCGGAGTCATTAAAGAAAAAACTCATGAGCGTAAAAGAAAAGTGTCGTAAATTTCGCCGACTAGCGGTTGGTGCATTCGCGTGTATGAATATTGGCATAGGGATTCTCGCCATCTGATTTAGGGAAGAATACTATATCACACTATCGTGTCCAACTGTGACCTTTTTTACGTTTTTGGGTACCTGTCAAATTACTACCAGTAAATTTTAATTATCCAACGATTTACAGCGTATTTCGTCAGCTGTGTTCTCAAAAGAAAACAGGGGGGGAAAAAAGGAAAGCGGGCGTACTTCTTATTGCGGTCAAAGCCATATGCCAAATGCACTTGGCCTCGCCAAACACACCTCTCCTCCCTCTTTACTACCCCCTCCCTCTCTCTCTCTCTCTCACACACACACACACTCTCTTTGCTGCCCGCCTCGGTCAAATACCGTAATGTGATGGCTGGGGCCGGCGGTCCCTTGAGACCCTCGGCACGGACTTATTTATACACTTCCGGGGAGACAGACGGGTCGTCAAACACTTGACCACCCGCCCACCCCGAGGAACGCGCGGAGACAGAGAAAGAGGGTGGGAGAGGGAGGGAGGGAGAGAGAGAGACGTGGACGGAAGGAGAGAGAGACAGAGAAAAGGGAGGAAGACGCGGGGACGTGTTCATCATTTAAGACCCCAAACACACATTATACACCGGTAGCGCACCGGGCGTGCCAGCGGCACGACACCGTTCGCCAACACCACTATCACCACGGCCCCGCCGCCGCCGCCGCGGCACGCACAGCGGCCTCTCTCTCTCTCTCTCTCTCTCTCTCTCTCTCTCTCTCTCTCTCTCTCTCTCTCTCTCTCTCTCTCTCTCACACTCACTCCTGCCCCGCCCCCTCTCTTTCTCCCTGACTGGGTAAGGGCGATCAGCGGGAAGGAAATGCGCGAGAGCTTTTAAATGTGACATTAGGGTAGTGGCGTTTTAATGCCTGCCCTTCCGCGAACACGAACACTCGCGCGCCCGCATGCACACACACACACACACACACACACACACTCACACTCACACACTCACTCACTCACTCACACATCAAAAACGTGTTGGTTAGCACCTTGTTTTTACGGCAGTTAGGCTATGGGAGCTGCCCCGCCTTTTACCAAAAAGATGGCGCGGGAAAAGAGGAGGGTGGATTTTACCGCGGATTTGGTCAGATCATGTACGGCGGGGAAGATTCTTACGAAGTTTTACTTAACGGTCAGGTTTTAATCAACGATGGAATATGCTAATTTTCATACCAAATTTTCTCAAATATTAAAACTTTTTTTTTTTTTTGAGTGTGTGTCGCGACATATTCTTATGCTGGCCGGCGCAACGCCGCTCAGCATGCAGCACGCGTCCGCGTCCGTACCGATCTCCGTCCGTCCGTCTGGCCCGGCGAGGCAAGGTCAGACAGACGGAAGGAAAATGAAGAAGACGCTCGGCTCGGCGCGGCGCTCGCTCTTTGGCCACCAAAGAGGAGGCAGTATCGGATGTCGAAATGTGTGTGTGTGCGTGCGCGTAGACGAGAGTCCGTTTGTGCGTGCACACACACACACACACACACACACACCGCGTGAGATCGTTCACTATCCGCAGCACGACAGCCCGCGTGTTGAACGCACGCGTGCCTAATCTGCAAAGCATCGCGGCACGGCACTGAGGCGGCGGCGCGCTGCCCAGCCCAGCCCAGTACACTGCCATATAATCTTTTAAATTATGACGTTTTTTTTTTCTTTTACAAAAAAAAAAATTGTATACGCAGAAAGTTCTTTAAAAATTACATGGGTATGATTTTTTTAAAATTATTTTAAAAAGGAGATTATCCTTGAAGTTTTCAAACGATCTCCATATTTCTCGAGTCTACGGATATATTCTTGTTTTGCGAGTAGTGCGGTCGTGAGTCACTATCTGCTAGCTCTCCCGCTCGGCTGCCCTAACTAAGGGTGACGAGTCGGCCTAGAGGCTTCCGCACCTGGTTTAGCAGCGGCGGACTGGCTAACCAGCTGACAGGACGGAGAGCGAGAGAGAGAGAGAGAGCGAAAAGGCCGGGGAAAAAAGAGAGAAAGATAGGCTGTGACGTGGGCTGTTGATAAGATACCTGGCCGTCGGACCGCGGCCTGCTCACCCAAACACGCACCGGTGGGTGATGGATGTCGTCCCAGGGTTCAAATCCCCACAAAAGCAATCTCGTTCTCGCTCCTTTCCCATCTCTCTCTCTCCTTCTCTCTTTCTCTCTCGATCTCCCTCGCTCCCGCTCTATCCAGCTCGCTCGCGCACCCGCTTAAGATTTACCCTTTCCAACCGATGTTGACCCTCGGGGAAAAAGTAGAGCTTTGTTAGGTGACGGCGCAATCGCTTACCTTGACGGGCTTAACCGCAAAGAGAAGGAGAGAGAGAGAAAGAGAAGGGGGTAGGGGAGGAGGGGAGCTAGGAGAGAGATGGAGAGGAGTGACACCAACTCTGGGCACGAATCGCCTATTGTCCGCCGCCGCGGCGCACCGCGCCCCTTTCGGCCGGCTCGGCTCGGCTCGGCCGACCCTTTGCGGTGACTATCTACTCCACTCCGCTCAAGGCTCGCCTGCCTCCCCAGCCTTGGTTCGTCACGCACTGCACTGCCAGCTAAAGGAGCCGCAGCGCGCCGCACAGCGCGGCTTTATCGGTCAGAGCGCCGCGCCTGGGCCGCGCCTGGGCCCGGCATGAAACTTGAATATCGCATATCCGTGTATGCCGCGCTCTGCTCTACCGCTATACGGGCCTCCCCCGCCCCGCCCCGCCGCGCCCCGGCCCCGCCCCGGCCCCGCCCCGGCCCCGCCCCGGCCCCGGCGGAGAGCAAACCTCGGCGGCTCTGATTGAAACAAGCAGCGTCTAGCGCGTATGAACTTTACCCCCACCCCGAGGCCCCTCCCCTCGGTCTGCCCTGCCTGCCCCTGCGCCTTGGCAATTAGCTTGTGAAAATCTTTCCCCCTCCCCTCCCCTCCTCCCTCCGCCGGGCCACCTTACTCCGGCCGGGCGCGCCCCGCCAACCCCCTGCCTCGCCCCTACCCGGCGCGGCGCCCCTACCCGTGCCTGGCCTGCAGGCGTCCTTCGGCACGGAACCTTTCTGAATGAGCTCATGATTTATGGGACGTTATCGAAACACACGAAGAGGAAATGTGCGCGAGGTTATAATGGCTTGACCGGCTAGCTAAACTCTCTCCCCGCCGCCCCGCCCCCTCGCGCCCGCCCCCTCCCCCCTCACTCTCACTTTTCGGTCGATTTGGGCCCCTTGGTGACGCCTTCGTGTCACTTTGTCATGTCCCGCCCCCAGGCTGTTGACGGTCAACGTGAGGCACCGCAACAATAACGACTGTTGTCGCCCCATCGATCCCATACCGCGCCATACAGAATTTGTTAAGGCACACAGTGACTGACATTGCACGGTCCTGTTCGTTATTACGAATTTTCGCGCTCACCTCGGCTCGGCGTTTCTGCTGATTACCGCGTTTCAGCCGCCACGCCACGGTAAACTTCCGTGATAGAGGCGAGCGCGAGAGCCTTTGGCCTTAACCGGCGAGGCGATTATTTAGACAAAAATAACAAAAACATAAAAATGGAACGACACCAAATTGCACACGCTGAGTGCACCTGATCTATGGGGTGGGACGAATGGGGAGTCTGGTAAATGCACTCGTATATTTTTTATTGCGAACCCCCCCCCCCTCTCCCGCCACCCCCTTACCCCCCGCCCCGGCCCCCTCGGTCCGTTTAGCACGGGGCGTGATCTGTTCCGAGACGCGTCAAGGTTCATACCACCACGCCCCGCCACGCCACGCCCCGCCACGCTCCGCCACGCAGCTCCTCGCACCGCCACGCTCGGGAGTTGTAATTTACGGTACGGGGGCGGGTTTATCAGAATCGGTCGGCACGGGGGAGGAAGGGAGAGGGCGGCAGGAAGGGGCGGGGAGAGCGAGAGAGAGAGAAGCTGAAGGGAGCAAGGGGCTAGAAGTAGAGCAGTTCTTAAGAGTCTTTGGGGCGAAAGCGAGCACGGGTGCGAGGGAGACGGAAGAGGAAAGAGAGAGAGAGAGAGAGATGTAGAAAAGATTTTTCTCGCTACATAAAACAGGAGTGAGAGAGGGAGGGGGTGGGTGTGGAGAGGAAAAGGAGGCTGTTCGCGCCCCCTCATGTATGGGCGGGCGGGTAATGGTTCGGAAACGGAACTGGACCGTGCGTATCGCATCGTTCAGTACAGATTTGCCGCCAAAAACGCTCTCAAACTCATCGTGATGCAGTTTTGGTCGCGCGCGGCCCCCGTTTTCCCCCGTTGTCGCGCCTCGCTTCGCTATAGCGCCCCTTGCAGCTCTCCCCTCCCCCTCTCTCTCTATCTCCCTCTCTCCTTCCCTCTCTCCTTCCCTCTCTCCACCAGCCCTCAGGCTGGACGCGGCGCGCCAGGCCTGCTCGGCCCTCGCCAAGGCCTTGACGTGCGGCTGATCCACAGGAAATAAAAAGTGAATTAAAAAAGGATCGCTCGCGACGCGACGGCGACGCCTTGGAAGGTGACTAACTGTCCCGGGCCGGCGCGCCTCGCCACGCCGCCTCTCTTAGGAAATCCTTGGTCGTTTTTTTTCTCTTCTTTTCGTGCCAGTTGGGCCTCATAATGGGCGGGCGGGCGCATCCTGCCGTCATTACTTGGGTGTGGGAGGACGGGGCCGGGCCGGGCCGGGACGGGAGGCCGCGGCGGAGGCTATCGGGCCCGGCCCAGCCCAGCCCGGCCAGCCTGGGCAGCCTCCTAGCTCAGCAGCCTTCACGGAGCGAACTCAGCCCCCATATCGCACCGTTTTCAAACGAAATTGCTGTGTGACTTACTGACGGAGAACCGCCACGGCGCCTGGCCGCGGTCGGGTAGGCAACCCGCTCGGCGCGCGCGTCTGACGGGACTGCCTACCCACAGCCGCCAAGCGCGCTGCTGGATAGGCCACCCGCTCGGCACGCGTGTCTGGCGGGACTGCCTACCCGCCAACGACCAGTCTGCTGTTCATATTCTTCAGTGCGATGTTATTATTTGTTTTTTTTTTACAATATTTGTGAGCGTGCGCGTGCCGTGATTGTGGGCCCGCTGGGCCGCGGGGCGGGGCGTGGCGGGGCGTGGCGGGGCGTGGTGGGGCGTGGCGTGGCGGGGCGTGGCGGGGCGTGGCGGGGCGGGGTGGGGCGTGGCGGGGCGGGGCGGGGCGTGGCTGGCTCCACGTGGTGCGGCCTCTTTCATAATCACCAGCGGCCCTGATGCGCGGAGCCCGGCCCGGCCCGGCCCGGCCCGCTGCCCACGCCTCCAGATGATGACTTATTAGTCCGCTTTAGACTTATTGTGCAAGGGGAACGCAGTAGTGTGCCGTCCTGGTTACAAAATAATGTGTCCTGGCCGCTGCTGCTTGACGCTTCATCTCTGGACAGAATGTGTCCTCAGCTCTCGGCTCGCTGTCGCACTCTCACTCCAGCGGTTCGAGCGAGCAGGGCAGGGCCATCCGCTCGAGCGGAACGAGCGTCCCCGGCCGCCTTGTTCTGTGTGTGCGTGTGCGCGAGCGAGCGAGCGCGTTTGTTCGAAACGTTTTAATAAATTCCTGGCCTCCAGTCGGGGCCCTCCTGCCCGGCCCGGCCCGCCTGCCTGCTGGCCCCGAGACTTGTATCAGCAGCCAGGCAGAATGGAGCCGCCGCGCTTAGCGTTTGAAGTCTTTATCTGGGACGGCGCGCCGCTGCTGGGTGGGTGTCGCAAGTTGCGAAGAAGGGCACAGGCCGGACAAAAGGGTGTGTGTGTGTGTGTGTGTGTGAGCACGCACGCGCGCTGGCACGGGTCGAAGTACCCCGGTGGCCAGCAGCCACCACCACCACCCTTGCCTGCAGCAGCGCGCTGCGCGGCGGTGGCGTAGGGGCTGGATGGATACCGCTCACAGCTGGTCGCAAAATGAAAGAGAATAATAAAGAGAGGAGGGGAAAGGACGACAAAACCAGACCCCATCACCCTCACCACCTCCCCTCACTCCCCGCCCCTTCCGCTCCCGCTCGCTCTCTCTCTCCTTTCTCTCTCCTCTGTTTCGTCATACCGTCGATGTGAGTCAACCGCCGGGACGAGCTGCTCTTTATAATGCAGGGGTCCCATCCGGACAGTCTCCTTCTCTCTCTCTCTCTCTCTCTCTCTCTCTCTCTCTCTCTCTCTCTCTCTCTCTCTCTCTCTCTCTCTCTCTCTCTCTCTCTTTCTCTGCGTGTCTCACCTATCTCTCTTCAGAGCTGCTCTTCCCTCTTCTTTAAGGCGACCGCTGGACCCACCTGGGAAGGAGCACCCCTGTGATAAGCGCTGTTTTTCAGCACACACCTCCCCCCCCCCCCTCCCTCTGCGCCGTGCCCCTTTTCCTGGGTTCCTTCATTTCCCGCCGGGTGTTCCTCGGGGGAACTATGTGTGGGTCTGAAGCAAACAGCTTTTTCTCTCTTTTTTTCCCTTTCAATCAGAGCAAGTGCTACACAGCACCGCTATGGCGACGACTTCTAGCTCCGCGGGTGTCTGACGGGTCAACCACCGCAAGGGGCGGGGCGGGGCGGGGCGGGGCGGGGCGGGGTTCTGCGCGACAGGCTGAATGGAATCTGCGTGCAGCCCGCTCGCCCCACCCGGCCCCACCCCGCTTCGCCCCGCCCCGCTCCGCCCCACCCCGGGCCCACCCCGGCCCCACCCCGGCCCCACCCCTTTCACGGTCCAAGTTAATCAATTACTGTAACACTGCATGCGTTAACCCTGAAAGTTGCCAACCAACCCTGCAAAAGGGGCTGCCCTCTTCCCTCCCCGTCCATCCTGCCGGCCGGGGCCCTGTGCCCTGGCCCTCTCAGGGCTATATGCAAATGCCTTTTCTCCGTCTCTCGTCCGTGTCCTCTCTCTCTCTCTCTCTCTCTCTCTCTCTCTCTCTCTCTCTCTCTCTCTCTCTCTCTCTCTCTCTCTCTCTCTCTCTCGCTCTCTCTCGCCCTGCCGTCTCTCCTGTGCGTCGTCCCGTGGGGCTCTATTGTAAACAGCGCGCTGTGCCGCCGTCCTATCAAAGTCGCGTGGAGCGCGGGCGCGCGTGTGTGTGTGTGTGCACATGTGTGCGCGCGCGTGTGTAGACTGGTGTTTAATCAGCGGTGAAAAATGAGGTTCGGCGTCCAGCCTTTTGTGCCGGGCCGTCCTGATGGATGTATGTCTGGTGGACCTGCCCAGTGGACCAGGCCGGTGGTGGCCGCCCCGCCCCGCCCCGCCCCGCCCCCAGCTGCTTCCGCCCCTTCTCCGCCCCTATCAGTCCCCCCCTCTTTGGGCCCGCTTCGATTCTTCGCGCTCTAACGTCGTTTTTTTCTGCTTCCTCTGTTACAGACGAAGAAAAACAACCCGAACCACATCAAGCGGCCCATGAACGCGTTCATGGTGTGGTCGCAGATCGAGCGGCGGAAGATCTGCGAGCAGCAGCCCGACATGCACAACGCCGAGATCTCGAAGCGCCTGGGCCGCCGCTGGAAGACGCTGGCGGACGAGGAGAGGCAGCCCTTCATCGACGAGGCGGAGCGCCTGCGCCAGCTGCACCTCCAGGAGTACCCGGACTACAAGTACCGGCCCAGGAAGAAGATCCTCAAGGTGCAGCCCAAGGTGACGACGCCGCGCGTCAAGAAGCCCAAGAAGCCGGACTCGAACAACAACAAGCAGGCCGAGACGCCGTCGTTCAAGCGGAGCCTGGCCTCGCCGGACAGCCCGGCCACGCCCCAGAGCCACCGGCCCGCCTCGCGCGCCCGCACCAGCAGCGGCAGCGGCTCCAAGTCCAAGAAGCCCCGCCTCACCGCCTCCACGCCCGTGGCCAAGGTGCCGGCCAGCCCCTCTAGCGACGTGCCCGACTCGCCCGAGTCGGCCACCTTCTACGAGGACTCGTCCACCTCCATGATGCTCGACATCACCTTCTCCAGCAGCGCCGTCGGCTCGACCGACTGCTTCACGCCGCTCAACGCGCTCCAGGACAACGAGCGCGTGCGCGCGCTCACGGCCGAGCGGCGCCAGGCGCTGGGGCTGGGCTCGCTGCAGGGCCTGCGCCTGCCGTCGCTCATCAAGACTGAGGTCCTCGACCTCAAGCACGAGGTGGACGACGAGGTGGACGAGGGCATCGACGAGGGCGCGCACGACCGCGACTACGAGGAGGAGGACGTCGACAAGTACGCCATCAAGGAGGAGTTCGACTGTGAGTCCGAGTCGGCCGCCGTGGCCGCGGCCGCCGGGCTGAGGCCGGGCGAGAACCCCACCCTCTTCGGCGCCCAGCAGACTCCCTCGCTGTCGGAGCTCGAGAACCTCACCGATCTCCTCCCCGAGTTCAGGATGGATATAGACCTCGACAACATCAGCACCGACTTTGAGACCTTTGACACTGCCAGCTCCAGCTCGGGCTCCCATCTGGACTTCAGCTGCACCCCCGACGTGTCGGACATGCTGTCCGACATTGGTGTCAACAATGACTGGGTGGACACCACCTTCCTTATTAATTGTTAGTGTGTTTGTTTTTTAGTTGTTCAAGTGTGTCTGTGTTACATTGTAAGTAGTTGGCCCCTGCCCCAAGTCAAATCTTATAGTATGAGTATTCGAAGGAGAGTAATCAAAGATGTTTTGTAATTGAGCGTAAACGTTATTGATATTATGATGTCTGATGTCTGGCGAAATGTAAATAGATAGTTGGTCTAGAGCTAATATTGGATCTCCCAGTGTGTTTATTGTACCTATTTAAACGTCTCAGTGATTCTACATTTCCGGTTGCTTCTCGTTAGAAGGCAGAAGAATTCCGAATTTCTCAATTGGCCTCAGTTTATTGTTTCGCGATGAATTAGCATTACAGTTATCGGTTTTAAATGCATTGCTGTTCTTATTATTTTGCTCATTACATTATTATTATCATTATTATACTATTATTATTATATTAGCAGTTAAAACTGCTCATGCCACCCTGGACTGAACATATTATTGGTCTCATACTATGCAGGATGTTGTTTCTAAGGTTAGTGCCGTTAGTTGTTGAACTTTGCGCTCTGGGTAGTTACTGTGGACATAGCAGACATCCGAACTGTTTGCAGATGGGCCATGTACTAATTGGGCTGTGATTTCCAAATCTTGAATAAAGTGTCCTTAACCGACTAGCGATACTTTCTCTTCTGCTTTGAAGTCTAGAACTTACCCAGAAGCGATGATGACACGTGGCTTTTTAACCTAAAATTTTAAGTCAGTATTCTATATTTTCATTAACACGAGCATCTCTCATTTGCAAAACTGTAGCTCGCACAACATATCAGATTTGTGTTTTATGCATTAAGTGTCGTACATGCCAATTGAAGTAATATCTTTTGATACATGGACTGTTTCAATTCTTTTCTTTTATGTATAGTTCATTAAGTGAGTGATAGGGGCACGTTTGAATTTTGCTGATCCAGTGGAAACATGTTTTTTTTTTTCCTTGCAATCTTTGGAAGCCGCTACTTCATCTAATATGTACTTATATTCCTAACAATATGAATGTCAAATTAGGCTGTAGGGATAAGATAAGTTCAAGGAGATCCTTGTATTCATTTTGTTTCTGCGTGTTTTACGGCCATGGTTATAGATTAAAAATGAAAAAAAATAATTTTATGAACCAACTTTATGTGTTAGTTATCTGTATGTCATTAGTTGCTATATATTATATATACGAAATATTTTATCCAAGTGTCTGTTATTGGCTCAACACCCGCCAGAATTAATTTTGCACATATGAATTTTCCCCCCTAGAGTTCTAGAGCCCTGATCGAGACTGTTACTAAAATTGCGGGAACTGTTTGTTAAGGTGTTTATTGACCTTGTACGTGTAATATTGATCTCTTGTTCAGAATGACGTCTGGTACGTCGTTTACAGTCATGCTTTATTTCCGTAATTTTAAATGCACGAATGTCAACGCGTTTAACCGGACTCGTTGAACTCTAGTGGATTGTGTGAGCCTAGAGGGCTGATTGATGCCTATGAATATCGTGGCTGAAACCTATCTGTTTGAGTTAAAATGTTATAAATTTTAATTTAAAGCACTGGTGGGTCTTAAATACGCTTATGTAAAATTATTTGTTTTGAATATAGATATTTAATTTTTTAGTCCTCTATGTAATTACCAGACTGTTTCTCGCCACCATGTTTCTCGCCGTGATTTCTTGGTTTTCTCAACACTGAGATGTTGGTTGGTTGACTATCGCTGTTTTATTCGTCATAAATTTGTAGAAACGCCCATAAAAATATTAATCAGATGAGGCTTACAAAAAAAATCAATTGAAGATGCTATGTTTGCTATGTAAGTGGTTCTAGTTCTGTAAGTGGTAAACGTAGAAGTATCAACTCTTGAACTCCTTTAATTAGTGTTTTTGAATGACGTGAAATGAATTTAGTAAGACTGGCTGTTTCGTTGTTCTCGTTTTGTTTTGCCAGCCACGACTAATTTTCTCTATGAAAGTCCAAATTAAATCGGCGCACTGATAGCGCATCTAATTGTAGTTCGATGTCATATGTTTATGGAAGGCTCACTTTCTGTGTACATAGGTTTGTTGTTGTTATAGCGGTGAGTGTGCTACTGCTCCGCCTCTTGCTTTCTTCTAACCCTAACTTTCCTTTTCCTTTGCCACAGTCAAAATTCCTTTTTGAACCAAATGTGACATTTTGGTATCATCCTTCTAAGTCAGAGTCTGTGGTTCGTTCTTCTCTCTCTTTTTTTTCCTTTGTGAAGTTCCTTTTGGAAAAGTCAATCTAGATACTACATGCAACGTATTTTTGATTCAATTACTATGCCTTTTTTTATTTATGTACAATTTTGTTAATTTTATTTCAATACGCTTAAGTTTGGTAATGGATCAAAAATATTATTGTGTGATTTCATAACAGTGGGACCTAAGGCCCCTGTTAGTGACCATCTATGCCCAGAAAGTTTTTCCAGTGATACCTACTTACTTGTTGATTTTCAAATCAAACGAATATCCTTATATGACCGTATCAAATTTCTTCATTAGCTGTTGGCACCAAGTAATTTGGATCACTAGAAACAGTTGCCGGGTATGTGTCGGACCGGTACGTCAGCTGTGCTTACTGCCTGTTGTAAATGTTGCATGTAGAGGGTCTAGTCGTGCGGCATCATGCGTGTCAAGCACATTGTTACTTGTAAAATAAGCTTTTTTATCCCCCTCCCCTGATATAATTTATGGACATCCTCTATGTTATGGAGATATCTAATACTTACAACATGATTAAAACGTGTAAAAACATCTCTCTTTTGTAAAACAGCCCATGTATCATATTTCATTTATACATATTATAGTTAATCATATGCATAACATGTACATTTTGTATTGTAGTTTGTTTATGAAGATATTATGGTAAATATACCATCTTTTTTTATTAAACCACTTTTGTTTCATTCCAATTCCATTCCGAAAGGAAACTTTTTCCTTACACCAGGGCCCTCAAACTCGCGGCTCCCGAGCCAAGCGTGGCTCGCACAGCGGGGTGGCGTGGATGGACGTAGGTCACAAGCGCTACAGATCACAACCGCTACAGGTCACAAGCGCTACAGCTCGCTAACGCTACGGGTCGCAAGCGCTACGAGTCACAAGCGCTACAGCTCGGTAGCGCTACGGGTCACAAGCGCTGCATCGAGAATCCGCGCGTTAGGCGGAGCCGAGCCGAGCCGAGCTAAACATTGAAAAATTACGCACGTGGCGTGAAAACATGGAAAATTTTTGCGACAGTAAACCTCCCGAAGGAGGTTGCGGTTCCCGCCAGGCACAGGGCTTTACCCCCGTGGCACCAACTACTTCGGTGTTCTTATGGGAACCGGTGCTTTTTGGATCAGATCCTGTCGCGCAATTCGACAGATTTGATCCCCGTACTGCCAGATTTAGTCGTACGGTGGTTAACCGAACTGCCCTGTCCCCAGAGCATGGAATAGCTATTTTGGAGCCAGATTCTAGGGACTTATGACCCCACGACCGACCACCAGTCGTGGGCATGGGACGGAACTTCCTGGCAACCCGCTGTCGCTACCAGTGAAGAACCTACCTGGGTTTGAACCAGGCCCCATGTGCCGAGTCTCACAGACACCCACGGCTTTGGCACCACTAGACCACTAGACCGTCGGCTATTCACGAGGCTCGGTTGAAATGGGGGCTTAATTCCACTCTCAAATTGTTGTCCTCAGAAAAATTAAATGTTTTGTAAGATTCAGACCTCCGTCCTGCGACTCTCCGCGCGGACACTATGCCGGCACGGCTACGACGCCATGGTGTACCGGGTGCCGGACCACTGAGTCATGGTGCGCGAGGAGCCACAGTCACCGAAGAAACGAACCCGGTGTCATGAGTACGCCTGCTCTCTGGGCGGTACTTGGCCGCCCGCGTAGCGTCATTGGTATCGACGCTGCTCATAGCACTAGGTGGGCAGTGGTTCAAAAACCACGTAATTTTTTTTCTTTTTATTTTTTTTTTTTTGGACCAGGTGCTCTTTTCAGTGCCTTTTGCAGTTGCCCAAGTCACAAGGGGCGGTAAAGCTGGAAAGAGCACTTGGTCCAAACAAAAATAATAAAAGAAAACTTACGTGGTTTTTGAACCACTTCCCACCTAGTGCTATGAGCAGCGACGATACCAATGACGCTACGCGGCCGGCCCACCACTGACCGGAGAGCAGGCGTACTCATAACACCGGGTTCGTTTCTTCGGTGACTGTGGCTTCTCGCGCAGCATGACTCCTGATGGTCCGGCACCTGGTACTGTGGCGTCATGGCCGTGCCGGCATAGTGTCCGCGCGGAGAGTCGCAGGACGGAGGTTCGAATCTTACCAAAACACTTAATTTTTCTGAGGACAACAATTTGGAGAGTGGAATTCAAGCCCCCATTTCAACCGAGCCCTCGTGGAATAGCCGACGGTCTAGTGGTCTAGTGGTGCCGCGAAAACCGTGGGGTGTCTGTGAGACTCGGCACATGGGGCCCTGGTTCAAACTCCAGGTAGGTTCTTCACTGGTAGCGACAGCGGGTTGCCAGGAAGTTCCAGTCCCATGCCCACGACTGGTGGTCGGTCGTGGGGTCATAAGTCCCAGAATCTGGCTCCAAAATAGCTATTCCATGCTCTGGGGACAGGGCAGTTCGGTTAACCACCGTGACTAAATCTGGCAGTACGGGGATCAAATCTGTCGAATTGCGCGACAGGATCGCAGTCCAAAAGCACCGGTTCCCCATAAGAACACCGAAGTAGTTGGCTGCCACGGGGGTAAAAGCCCTGTGCCTGGCGGGAACCGCAACCTCCTTCGGGAGGTTTACTGTCGCAAAAATTTTCCATGTTTTCACGCCACGTGCGTAATTTTTCAATGTTTAGCTCGGCTCGGCTCCGCCTAACGCGCGGATTCTCACTGTAGCGCTTGTGACCCGTAGCGCTACCGAGCTGTAGCGCTTGTGACTCGTAGCGCTTGCGACCCGTAGCGTTAGCGAGCTGTAGCGCTTGTGACCTGTAGCGGTTGTGATCTGTAGCGCTTTCGAGCCACTCCTGCGTGGATCGCCGTTGCGTTGGGGTAAATCCGAAGCTCTCCGGAGAGCGGCTCGGGTGGCTCGAGGCTGGGCTGGACCCGGCTGATCCGTTGCCTGTAGCGCTACACGCCCCGGTTATCGCCCACCCCCCGAAACAGTACACAACAGCCAACACTTGAAGTTTACTCGCGGCAGAGAATGTCGCAAGAACAAAAACTATAGCCAGCAGCGTCCCCTGGCCGAAGGCCGCGGGAACACCGCAACGCAATAATCTTAATACTAATTACTATGCAGAGCACACCCACCCTGGGACCGCAGAGCGGCGCAGAGCGGCGCGACATCGAGCTGGTTAGCTAAACTGAATGAGAGCGCCGTGGCCGTGCGGTGGACGCGCGCAAGCGGCCCGGCCGCGGAGACGCAAAAGCAAAAGCAAAAGTTGGCAATGCCACGCCGCTGGCTGAGCATCGGCTGAGTGCGGCAATAGCGCTGCAGGTGCGCCGCGAACATAGTCCACTCTTCCGACACTCCCATCTCGCACGGGGGACCGTAGCCTCTAGGCTGCGCGGCGAGCTGAGTCTGTATAAAGTGACACCACTTCACCGTGCACTCGATTCTTGTAATTTGTGTAGCTTCCTACTTTTCATTCGAAAGCTTTCGAGGTACAGTCAGGGAGAGCCACGTGGCAAACTGCGTCTTTCGTTGGGGCGTGCACGTGGGGCGGAGAGGGGAGGGCGCGAGCCGGGAGCCAAAGGGGACAAGAACGACGTAGCCTACCGGCTATTCTTTGTGAAAACTTTCCTTTTTCATGGAAGAAATCGTGTTTTTAACTCCGTAAATTCGGTGTCTCTTAAAACATCCGCTTAGTTGCTGTGGCCGCAAATATTTTCTTTTTGTTGCAGGCTGCATGGTTTTAGACCAGGCTCCCGCTCTTAGTTGATACGCCACGCCACCTCGGGCCTGGCCAGGCTGAGCTCGTGATGACCCGCTTTGCCCTTGCGCCACGTGTCTAGGGAGGCCCTGTGCAGGGGGTGGGGCGCGGCGGGGTGTGGGGCCCCGCGAGGGGTAGCGCTATAGCGCTGCCTGTGGGGCGGCCCGGCCTGTTGCTGGGGTGGGCCTGCCTGCCTGCTGTCGCATGCGGCCTGCTGCCTGCTGCACGCAGGAGCTAGCAGTCGCCGTGGTCGCAACGGCCACGAGTGTTTCTCCTCGAATCAGGAATGGTCATTTTTGTCGCACAAAGAATAAAATTATGCCCGGCCTGCTTATCCGCGAATTAAAACCACGGTTTGTTTCATAAACCAACTAAATTTCAGTTCTTAATATTTCTTTTTGACTGTGTTTGGTCAAGTCAAACCTTCCTCTCAACCAACCCTGACTGTCACTCTATGTGCACTATAGTGTTTTATAAACCAACTTTGATTCCGCCAGTGCAACTTTTTTTTTATCAGCTTGTGTGTCACGTTTAGTTCCCGTGCTGCTCAGTCAGCCTTCGTTCTCGTGGGGCGCGGGCGGGGCCGACATGAGAGGCGCCGCGCTGATGATGATTGTCCCTAGCGCCCTAGGCGCGGTGCGGGCGCGGGGTGCATCGCGGGGCCGGGCCGGGCCGGGCCGCAGTGCCGTGCTACAAGTCAGTCACCCTGGTGGGTGGCGGGGGGTGGGCGTGTAGGGGCGCGCGCGTGCGGGGCGCGGCGGGGCGGGGTGGGGCGGGGCGGGGCGGGGCGGGGCGGGGCGCCGAGGTAGCGCAGCACGTGGCGAGAGGAGAGAGAGGGGCGCCCGCGGGGTGGAACAACGAGAGGGAAACGCGGCCACTTGAGGCCCCGCTCGGGGTGAGCACACCAACCGCTCGGCTAGGCTGGGCTCGGCCGCAGCTGGGGGAGGCACAGCGCGGGCGGGGCGGGGCGGGGCGGGGCGGGGCGGGGCGGGGGGCGGGGCTGCGGCTCCAGAGGCAGTGCTGTACCGGGCAGGGCGGGGCGGGGCAGGGCGCCGGTGTGTATCGGCGATATTAATAGATGATGGGGGACTAGCTCGGACCCGCCGAGTGGTCTAGACCACTAGTGCCTAGCTGCGCACTCGACCCTGGTCCCGGTGTCCTTGGTTCTTGGAACTACCCTTACCAACGGGACAGTGTTCTAAGAAAAATAGACTGGCTTTGACAACCCCGGGACCCGTTTAGTTGACAAGGGATTCCGCGAATTGGGTTGCACGGGGCAGAGCTCCCCTGATCGAGCGGACGGGTGCTCGCAAACCTGTGCATGTTGCTGAATAAATTGCACAAGCGACCACATTTATTTTTCATAGCGGCGTTCAAGGATGAAAGACGCGTGCTACACTGACTTAGTGACCTTGCGGACAGGGGAGAGAAGGGGAGATCCAGGAGGGTGTGTCGAGGAAGAGCGCGGTATTAGTGCGTGCGAGGGGGTGGGGAGGGGAGGACAGGGGTGCAGCAGAGGGGTGGCGGGCGGAGCCGCCGTGCGGAGGGGTTGGAGCGGCCCACTGGCGCGTGGGGCTCCTGTTGGGGCCGGGCGGCGGTGGGCGCAGCGCAGCAGCGCCGGAGAAAGATGTCCGTCTGGGGGATGTTCTGAATGTACCGCTGAATACCGCAGAGGTCAGTGTGCACGAAAATAAATAGGCAGGTGGTGCGTTACACTGTTAAAAATAATTGTCAGTTGACGACACTGCCCGTGATGGCTGTGTTGTTGGTTTACAACAATATTTGTTTTATTTGTATAAGTGACAAAAGACTTTCTATTTCAACCGTATTCGTCTATACCGAAATGAGAACTTATCAGCATGTTGTAACTTTACAACATAATTGTAGTTAAGTTTGTTAACAACACATGTCGTTTCAATACAACCAACATTGTTATGTTGGTTGGGAACACGCACTTTTCCAATTGAAAAATGTGTTGCAGAAAATTTTAAGAATATTGTTAGATTACAACATGCTCGTAAAATTACGACATATGTTGCTAACAAACTTAATTACAAATATGTCGTAAATTTACGACATATTTTTTAACAGTGTATGCCCGCGCGACGGCGGGTTTTCTCGAGTATTGTCCATTTTACTTGCGCATAGCTACTCCTGTACGTCACTGCCGCGCGTGTTACCCCGAGTGTAATAAATAATACGGCGTGTTCGGATATTTCTGCCCGCTCTTTTATATATTATCGGCGGGGAGCTCCTGGCGTGTACCGTACTCGCCTCGGTCAGGTTACGCGAGAGCAGCAGAGTGAGCGAGAGAGAGAGAGAGAGAGAGAGAGAGAGAGAGAGAGAGAGAGAGAGAGAGAGAGAGAGAGAGGGAGGGGGGGGGGGCGAAGCGTTTTGCACGTGTCGACCGTGCCGTGGCCCGAATGGCTCCATTATTTGGGCATTAGAGAACAGGCGGGAGCGTTCGAATCGCGCGCTACCACGATTCGCCTCGATGGACAGGCTGCGTTTAGGCGGTGCATGCCTTTGTAATAATTTTCTTTTAAACCTCGAAAGTTTGTCTCGTGCACAAAAGATTTTTCTCTTTTAATTTTTCACCCAGCAAAGCACAGCAAACGACACCCACTGCGGTGACCGCAGGCCCAGGCACGGCCCCTCTCATGTGGTAATTGTGCAATTAGCATACGTCGTAATTATTTCAGTATTAGGACTGTGTGTTTTTTTTCTTCTTTCTTTGCACCGCGCCGTGGCATGCTGGAGTCCGGGCGGGGTAGGCGAGTAAGTGGGTGTGAGGCGAGGCTTGCACCCTGAGGTCAAAAGCACGCAAGAGTCACCATTTACTTAGTTTCTTTTTCCAAAAGTTTTTCGATTGAAAAAAGGAAGGAGGTGAGGGTGAGGAGGAGGATGAAGGGGAGGAGAAGGAGGCCGTGAGGGCGTGCGGAGCCATTTCGACATCAATCTCCGCTTGTCTTCCTTTCAGTGTCGGTCGGGGCGGCCTTTGGAAATGTGCTGACATCGTGCCGGGCCGGGGGCAAGCTGATCTGAGTGCAGCGGTTGAGCTGGGACAGGCACTGGCGTGGCGGGGCGTGGCGGACCGGGCTGGCCGAGGCGGGGCGGGGCGGGGCGGGGCGGCCGGGGCGGGGCGGGGCGTTGGTGCGTGAGCCTCGCTGGCTCCGGAGAGAGACGTTCTAGGGCTCGACCATTTGCATTGAATGAGGACCCACCGCGCCCCGCCCCGCCCCGCCCCACCCCGCCCCGCCACGCCCTGCGCGCCCGGGCTGCACGGCAAGCTATGGACACTTTGTACTACTTCTCCGAGCGCGTCCTTGTCATGGGCCGGGCTATAGGAGTCTTATAAACCCGCATAACACGATAGCGCCGTGTGTAGTTGTACTGTTGCGTAAGGTACAATGGTCATGTACGGCCAAGTGTAGGAGGGTGCAATCAGTACAGGCGACAAGTAATCAGCGCAGTACACCAAAGAAAAACGTTTTCTTGATCCAAGTGTAATTGTGGCCACAGCGGAGTCCAGCATCCGATATCCCCTCGAAACGATCAGTTTTGCCTCACTCCCAAAGATAATTGCTATTTCAGGCGCGAAGTTGGGTCAAACTATTACTTTATTGGAACAAGAAAACATTTTTCTTGAAGCACAATCTCAGGACACGTCTTCTGATACTTGCCGACAGGTCGTAGAAATATTTTTTTTTTCCGGACAGCCAGAGTGCAGCCATACGGGGCGGTGCGCGCCGCTGGGCTGCTGTCGATTACAGCGCACTCGCATTAGGCACCGGACCGCTAGGAGACCCCGGCCGCCCCGCCCCGCCCCGCCCCGCCCCGCCCCGCCCCGCCCCGCCTGCCACCGCCGCCACGCTGCCCTGCCGCTGCAGTGGGCGCCTGCTGGGAGGGATGAACTCTTGAATAAATAATCCCTCCCCATCTCCCCCCCCCTCCCCCTCCTCCACCGCCCCTGCCACGCAGACAAGGCGCGCGCGCTCGACCCTCCGCCCTCATTACACTAGCGCTAAGAGAGAGTGAGAGGGGGAGGGAGAGAGAGAGGGAGAGGGAGGGAGGGAGGGAAATAGAGGGGCGGGCAAAGAGAGAGAAAAAAGAGGTGTTGTGTGGCTAAACGGTCAGAGGACGACGCGCAGGGCTGAAATCTGCTGCGCCGGTTTTTTTCCCCCGCTCGTTACAGTAGGAGTAGAGCCAGGCCGCCGCCGAGGCTGCCGCGCCCGCCCCGCCCCGCCCCGCCCCGCCCCGCCCCGCCGATGCCCGGGCTGAGATAAGGGGCCGAACGGGTGGTCCGCGGGGAACCCCAATAAACCTTTATGACGGTTTCATCGGTGACGGGTTTTAGTGTCGTGCGTGCGTGTGTGTGCATGTGCGTCTGTAACTTGTTCAAAAATGAACTAGACTGAAAGAGTTGGACTACTAGGAGTATAAAATTGTTGGTGCGATGTAATCGCTGAGGTGACCGCGGAAGGCCTGAGACAAGAAGGTGTACGCCGTGACTCCGTTGAAAAGATAAAGCGTAATATTTTTGCGCCTGTTTTTTCTTTTCTTACGTCTGACTCTCCTTGACCTGTGCGCCATTTTTGATAGATTTATTTATTCAATGCCGCTGTCTGTCATTCGAGCCGAAATATGTACTTCCTATTCAAACCCTTCTCCTAACGCTCGTTCGAAGTCGGCAGCCACCGCCCGCGGCCCCACTCCGCCCCGCCCCGCCCCGCCGCCTCACCCCGTCCTCCCCTGATTGGTCTTATGCCGTCCGCTGGTAATTCACAGCCACGCAGCGCCACGCCACGCCGCGGTGGGGCTAATGGTGGAATGCCAGAGCCATCCATTCCCCATGCACGCACACTGCACAGAGAGAGAGAGAGAGAGAGAGAGAGAGAGAGAGAGAGAGAGAGAGAGAGAGAGAGAGAGAGAAAGGGAAGGGGGAGAATGGCAACTCGCAGCCCCCGAGTGGACGGCTCTGCTCGGCCATTAGTTGCGAGTTTGCGGGCCAAACAGTTGGCAAATTAACGGCTGGAGTTAGCCGGTCCGGCTTGCACGCGCGCTTTAGCGGGGGAGGAGAGGGAGGAGGGGGGGGGGCGGTAGACACGGCAGGTAACTGAACGGCCTGAAGATCACGGTATAATGGTCTGCCGTCTTCCGAATAGATGTCTGTGTAGGGTAGGGTGCCCCGGCCTGATGCTGCGCGGCTATTTTAAATTTCGCGCTTTTTCTATCTGCCAGGGAGACGGACACTTTACCACTGGATGTGCAAAGGCGAGGGTAAGGGGGAGTGGGGGGGTGAAAAGTGTTCCATCTTCATGGATGCGCATGGACGCTGAACGGAACGGACCACGATCCCGTCCAGCCCGAGGGCAGGCCAGGCCAGTCCGCCCGACTATAACACGAACTCTGCGAGGACGGGAGGGGAGGAGGAGAGGGAGAAGTTGGGGGGGGGAGGGGGGGGGCGATCCGATTTACACGGGGGATGTGTGAAGGGACAAGGGAGGGCTCGGCAAAATAGGGGAGAGACGGGCAAATGCATGGATTGACACGGAAAGACTGAAATGCAATTTCCAGCCGGGAACGCCCGACCGGTCCGCGAGCAAGTCCGGCGGAGCCCGCCAGCGCTCCCGAGTCCCCTCCCCCCCTCTCTCTCTCTCTCTCTCTCTCTCTCTCTCTCTCTCTCTCTCTCTCTCTCTCTCTCTCAATCCGGTGTGCAAAGCTGCTCTATCTATGGTGCACGAGGGCAGAGGAAAAAGAGGGGCTTACTGAAACCTCTCTGGAAGAGGGGAACTTTTGTCGGTCCGCTGTGACGACCGTGTTAATTGAGACGAATATCCCGTATGCGGACGAGTACTCTTGGTGCCGCTGCGTGTACGCGTATTGCTGTTGTGACACAGAAATTGGAACTCCGTGGATAAAAAAAGGAAGCAGGGGCACGTGGCCTGTGCGCCATACCTTATGGCCACGCGGCCGCGCGGAGGTCATTCTGTCTGGCATGCATAGGCCCATTTCAGCTTTATTTCTCGAAGGAAAAGGGGAAAGGTTGGGGCGAGCGGTGGGGGGCGGTAGAGATTCCCGATCATTACCTCAATTACAGAAACGCATTCCAACGGGGGAGGGACGGAGGGGGAGCAAAAGAGGAGAGAGATAGATAGTGAAGGAGAGGAGGGGCAGAAAAAGGGAGAACAGCATGACCATTTCTGTATACACTGCTCATTTAAAATGATCCAAAATATTTTAGGTGTTGTTTCCAATAATTTCACAGTTTGAGAACCTTGATACAAAACCATATTGCCATCTGAAATCAACGTTGAAACGGGTTGATGATAGTATTTTAGACTGATTAACTTAAAATTCAATTTAGAAAGAAAAACAGCCACCCAGCATGAGACGGTGAGGAAATAGCGAGGGAGGCTGAAAAGGCTCCAGCGGCACACAGGCAGTAGATCCGACTCCAGAGAGGAAGGCTCACCTGTCGCTAGTACTAATTAGTGACTGACAAATAATAGGCAACGACTAGACAGCGCCTAAAGGCTTCGGCTACGCAAAACAGACAAGTCCATGAAATGAACACGCCTCTCTTTCGCCTCTCTCTCTCTCTCTCTCTCTCTCTCTCTCTCTCTCTCTCTCTCTCTCTCTCTCTCTCCCTCCGACACTCTCTGACCCTCCTTCTAATTTTCGCTTTTCCCTCTAAGGCAAATACAGGGACCTTATCAGTTGCTGTACATTGTTAAGAAACCTTTTTTTATTTTTTTAAATCCAAACGCCAAAGCAGAGCACCAAAAACTACTCATTACGTTTTCCGTTTCTTTTAATCCTCTTGAAAAATGTACAATTTGGCACGCCCTTTTTTTTACTGTGTATAGCCGCCTTCTCAGCTGGGTCTGAATAACATCTAGTGACCTTGCTTGAGGTTGTTGCGCTTGGTCTGCACCGGCGGGCGTGGCGGGTCGTGGCGGGGAAGACGGACCGGGCGGGGCCGGGCCGAGTCGAGCCGAGCAGGCCATCGCCGAGCCGAGCCGAGCCGAGCCACCCGTCGTGCACCGCACAATACATTTTCACAAAATGCAAACGAAAAACCTGTCCTCGGAAAGGTCATAGGAGGAGCATGGGGCGCGGCTCTCGGGATGTGCTGGGCGCGCCCCGCCCCGCCCCGCCCCGCCCCGCCCCGCGCGGCGCGTTGGAGGGACCAGCGCACCGCAGCGTGGACTAGGACCAGACTGATGCACAAGGGCCGTGCGAGTCCTCCTGAGCCGAGCCCGAGCAGATCTCGCTGCAGTCGAAGTGGCCCATTATTTCGCGATCGTGTAAGCCCCCTGCGTGACTGGCGGGTAGGCAGACCCGCCAGACACGGGCGCTGGAGTGGCGGCCCGCCTCGCCGACGCCGGGCGCCGTGGAGGGTAGGCCACCAGCGCGGCGGTGCCGCCGTTTGCTTCTGCACGCCACCAAACTGGAATCTCAGGTGTATTTTTGTTCCAGGTAAGTACTTTTAGGTGTTTTTTTTGTTTTGTTTTGTAAAGTTGGTTTTATACTCCGGCCAGCAACGTGCTTTTTTTTCCGGCGCTCGCAGCAGCCGGGCCGAGGCGGGCCAGGCCAGGCCAGGCAGGCCGGGGCAGGAGCACCACCTGCACCGTGTTGTTGTCGTCCTGTACAGTAGTGGGCTCTGAACCGTCTGAACCGTCGTTAGCATACGGCAGGCAACTCAAGGAGGAGGGGGATGTCATGGAGAGCCCGATACAAAACGAGCGAGTAGAGAGGGAGGGCAAGGGAGAGGGAGAGGGAGAGAGAGGGAGAGAGAGAGAGGGCGACGACTGCGAGGAAAGGTGGAGGGAGGGCCAGGAGACACACGGGCAGGCAGGGGTGTAGGATCAGGTCGGCCAGCGCACACTATTAGTGGTAACCTGCTCCTAGAGGGAGTTGAGCCCAGCGAAGGCGGCGGAGGAGAAGGAGGAAGAGGGGGAGGAGGAGGAGGAGGGGGCGGAGGAGGAGGAGAAGGAGGAAGAGGGGGAGGAGGAGGAGGAGGAGGGGAGGGGAGGGGGCACGGCGCTGAGCTGGCGTGGAGAAGCCGTGTGATCCTGTTAGCAGCCTGCAGCATGTCAAGAAGTACATCCCCACGGCGCCCCGCCCCGCTGCCTTACACCGCTCGCCGCGCTGAGCCTGAGCCCGCCCCATAACGCTCATCCTGCAATCATCATTGTTAACGCAGTCGGCACGATGAGGATGAGACCAAACGGTTCGGATCACCTTCTCTGCTCTGGACATTGAGATTTAATCAGGCAACAGCAAACGCACTTATTTAGAGTAGGCAAAACATACATTCGCATTCGGCAAGACTAGTTCAGAGGTCCGTAACTTAACACAAAAGTGTTTTTCTTTGCGTCACTCAAGTTTTCCGTTTCGGCTCCGCTCTACCGCCGCTATGCGTCCGAGCGAAATATTATTTCCATGTGCCTACTTCTTCTCTCTGCTTTGCGCTCGTCGGGTTCGGGATTCCTCCCAGTTCCGCCATCATAGAGAAGATAAATCCCCGGCAGTTTCTTCTTATTCTGACGGGGTACATCTCAAATCAGTGTTGTGACATTCGTACCGGGGCAACGCATTTCTCTCGCGTTTTCTCGGTCTTTCTCTCTCTCTCCCCTTCTCCTCTCGCACTCTCCGCACAATGGGACGTAGTTTTCTTTTATCATCTTGTTCCTCTGTTTTTTTTTTTTACAGGAGCGATTTGAACGCCGTGTTTGTCGTATGAGCGTGCTGCGTGTATACGAGTGCGTGTGTATGTGTGTGCGCGCGCGCGCGTTTTCTAGGCCGCCGCAGCCTGGAGACTTGGCTTGGCTTGCCCTGCACCGCGCGCCGCTGTCGCTGCAAAATGTCACAAGTCACAACCATTTTACATCCCACGGAGCGCCTGCGCGCCAGCCGTCTCCCTCCCTCTCGCAGTACTTGTACGAGCGCAGTATGTATGTCGCTCTCTCTCTCTCTCCCACACGCGCTCCGTGTCGCGCTCGCTGCGCACTTCTTCTTCTCCCGCGGCTCCTCCCTGACGGGCGGGGCCGTGCGGCTGGAGGAGTATTCACTCATCGAATAGGAGACGCGTCCCTGACGGGCCTGCCCGGCCGTCTGGTCGGGACGAGTGCCTGGTCTGGTCCGCTCCGCTCCCGGTCCACCCTTCTCCGGCGACAATCACAGTGGGCTCTATGTCACCCTCCCTCCCCCCCGCCCCATCGGCCCCGCTGCTGGTCTCAGCTTTGCAATGGTACTCTCGTTAACTCCCCCCTCCCCCCCCACTCCCCGCTATCTGCAGCCCCGTCGCTATGTGGCTTAGAAAATGCCGTATACGCCGGGGGTCCTAAAAGTGGTCCAAGGACATAAAGGGTCGAGCGGACGCGCTGCTACGGAGTTGGGGGAGGGAGGGGAGGGGGGGGTCCTCCCGGAGCCTGCCGGCGTAAGGACATGATGGGGCGCATGTCACCGATAAGCACTGCAGCAGGCTGCACTCCGCGGGGGGGGGGGGGGGCAGTGGTATAACGCCCCGATGGTCCCTTCAGCGGCGGCAGTGGCGGCGGTAGCATGCCCAGACTTATCTGGCGTCGTAACAAAGTTTGACTCGTCCAGGAAGACAGCGCATACCGTGTGGTGGTGGCGGCGGCCGGCGGGAGGGGGGAAGGGGGGGGGGGCGGGGTGCCCCGGCGCGCTCCGCCAGGCCACGTCACGCCCCGCCCCGCCCTCCCGCTGACCAGCGCGGGCGTCGGCCCTGGCGCCGCGGGCCGCCGCCGCCCCGTCATGGTGTGAGTCCACCGGGACCCGACACCTCGACGTCATCGCGAGGGACCCCGCCGGGGACCCCGCCGCGCCGTCCTGCCCCTGTGGGTGTGCCTCTGGCGGCGCTGCCGCTGCTGCTGCCGCTGCTGGTCGTGATCCTGGTGGTCGCATGTCGTTCATTGCCCCCACAGCTCGGCGGTGCGGCGGGGCCGGCTGGCCTTGCCCCCTCCTCCTCCTCCTGCCCCCCGCCCCTCCCCACTGGATCTCATCTCCAGACATTTCTTACTCCGGTCAGTCCAGCTGGGTGGGTAGCGGGTGGGGCGCGGGTGGGGCGGGCGGGCGGGTGCGGGACAATTAATCGTTGCAACAACAACGCCAACAACACTACCAGCAGCAGCAGCAGCAGCAACAACAAAAGGGATCATTGATAGAAGTCTAACGCCTCTCGGCGTGTTTTTTTTCATTTCCCGTTCAGAGCCCTCCTCCCCTCCCCCACCCCCTTCCTCCTCCCCGTTCCCCGGCTCCTCTTCCCTTCGACCGCACTTTGCGAACGATCCAGGCGATGGAGACGAACGACAAGAAAACATAATAAAGAAGCGCTGTGGGAACAATGACAACCCGATAAGAGAGCAACAATACCGGCCCCGAGCCGCGCTGCCACGCCCCGCGCGCCCCGCCCCGCCCCGCCCCGCCCCGCCCCGCCCCGCCCCGCCCCGCCCCGCCCCGCCCCGCCTCCCGCAGCCCCGGTCCGCCACGCCCTGCCCGCCACGCCCTGCCCGCCACGCCCACGCCCCTCCGCGTACACGGCGGCATCGATCACACTGCAGTTCGCTCCGCGACAGAACGCGATTCACATTGATATTCCGTAATGAAGTCCTGCCAGGCCAGGCCAGCAGGCGGGTACGGCGGCAAGGTTTCGGACCGGAGCTGAGCTAGCCAAGGTGGAAGGGAAACACGCTCGACTCGACGGTGGCCCCCGGGCGGACCTGTTGGGAAACTTTACAGCCCGCACTCTAATATTTCCCAATAGTTTGTGCTGGGAATGAATTGTAACCGAAACGAAATTTTTTCCCTCGCTGTATACCCGTGGCAGTCACAGCGGGGGCCTTGTCGTTGACGTTCCGTTTTTATAGCGGCCGTTTATTGAATTATTCGTCGTTGAATTATCATAATATGTTGTACATTTTCTGCGAGTGGAGGACTGGTCCACCGGGAGGGCCGAGGGCTCCGGAGCCTCTGGAGTGGAGGGGTCTCTGCGGCCAGTCTCCAGTCAACTGTTTTATGAGTGGCCAGGTCAGAATATGAAGTCGTACCGACCGGCACCGCCGGCGGAGCGGCGGGGCGGGGCGGGGCGGCGCGGGGCGGGGCGGGGCGGCGGCGGCAGGGCGGGGCGGCGGGGCGGGGCGGGGCGGCGCGGGGCGGGGCGGGGCGGGGCGGGGCGGGGCGGGGCGGGGCGGGGCAGTCTCGAGGGCAGCTTGCTGCTGCCGATACCTACCTGTAGCACGTACGTGTTCAGATGTGTTCGGTACACTGTCAAAGAGACGGGCGCCGAGGTTCAACCGGAGGCACTGAGGAGTGACTAAGTGACTAGTCTCCGGAGTTGCGATTAATACATTAAGTTTTTTGACATGAGAACTGAACAATGTCTATACCATTCGACTCGTTCAACGTCAAACTCAGCGTCATCCTACAAGGCTGAATTTAAAAATAAATACCATTAGTATTAAAGGAAGATATGCTAGCCGTCCAAGGAGTTACAAAACGTGCCGAAATACCCTCTGGTTTTTGCGATTCGCAACACACGAGGAACCATTACGCCCTCTGCCCGGAGCACGATAATTTTCTCGCAGTGTAGATGCGGTCGAGACACGAATTCAATAAGGACGCACCCCGACGTCCAGCGCTGTGCGCACCAAATGATAGGCGACCGCACAAAGCCATAAAAAAGCCGCATCGAGCCACACAAACAAGAGTCAGTCGCCTTTTCTGTAAAACGACTAGAAACGTACCTGGTCACTCCCCCTCCTCCCCCCCCTACTTGTGGTTAATGCGTATGTAATGCCCACTCCCCCTCCCCCCTCCACTCAGCCCCTCTGAATCCGCCGGCCACCACCCGCCCGTACCCCGTGATTTCTCATCTCGCTGTGAAGGAAACGACGAACCGAGAGAAAGAGGACGGGAGGGAGAGTGTAAAAGGATAAATGCATAAGGGCAAGGGCAATGGAGAATGGTGTCGGTAAAGACGAGGAGTGTCGCGCTGCAGGGAGTAGCGCCGAGCCTGTCCGTCTGGACCGCGGACACGTCAGCTGAAAAAGCGCGACCCGCGACCCCGCGGCCCCGCGGTCTGGGACCCGCGCCGCACCGCGCGGCAGCTCTCAGGCGTCACAAACTTTCTGCGGAGCACGTCAAGCGCGCGCGCCCCTCCCCCCTCACCCTCTGTGCACAATGCATGCAACAATTATGTTTGTCTAAACGCCACGCTGCTCAGGTTCACTTTTAAATTTTGAATCTTTCGGCCGGCCGCGCGCGCGCGCCGCCGCCCGCCCGCCCGCCTCTGCCGCCGGTGACAGCAGCGCGCCCGGCGGGCGTTTCCGGAACTAGCGCCAGTGTGCCGGCTGTCGGCTAGCGAGCGGGCCGCGCGTCGCGTCTCGTCTGGTGTGTCGTCAGCTGTTAATTCGCGTTACGAAAATATTTATTTTGGCGTTGTTTCGTTTCCGTCGCGTCGCGTTGCCGGGGCGGTGAGTGTGCCGCGCCCTGGCCGTCTTTCTCGCGTGTGGTTTACAAGCCTCGTCGAAAAGTATCGCCCAATCGGGAGTGAACTGTCCTCTGCCTCGCCGGGCCATCGTCAGCCATCTCAAACTTCTGCTCGGATATTCGCCGGTCACCCATTATCTCGTAAGTACAACCGACTCCCGAGGGAAAAGATATTTCGCAGTGGCTTCGCGTCTCCTGTAATTATATTATCACATGTTGTGCCGTTGGTTCTGACTGGGCCGGGCCGGGCCGGGCCGGGCGGGCCGGGGGTGACGAGGTTAGGAGACGGCCGGAGGACGAGCCGAAGCACAACAAACAGTCGCACCCCTGTGTGTGTGTGTGAGTGTGAGTGTGAGTGGTGAGGGGGCAGAGAAAGGTAAGTCACAACAAGCCATTACCCCGGCTGTTGTTTTTGAACCCTTCCTTCTCTTCCTAGTTGCCGCCCCGAGCTGTCTGTGTGTCTGTCTGTCTGTGTATGTGTGTGTGTGAGCGGCAGCGGTAGTAGCAGCGAAACCTTGAGGAGTAGCCACCGGGCCAAATGAGGTTGAGACCCTTTGAATGTGTGTGTGTGTGTGTGTGTGTCTGTCTGTCTGTGTTTGAAAAGGGGCGGGGGAGGGGGAGGGGGAAGTGGAAGGTAGAAGGGTGAAGGGGAGGGGTAGGTAGAGAGGAAAGGAGAGGGGGAGGGGGGGGATTGCCATGGCTGTGTGTGTCTGTGTTGACTCTAGGCCCCCCGATATGCAGGCAGGCTAAACTTACTCGCGTTTTGTGATTCTTGTGTTTTGCTTACACTCCCCCCCCCCTCCACTGCTTGCCTCGCGTTGCACTTGGCAGCCGTTCGACCGCGGCGCGGCTGTTGCAGTGCCCGGCCCGGCCCGGCCCGGCCCGCACGTCTTATTGGGCTTCTCTAGAAGGGAGTGTAATTACATATCGACTTTGAAATGATTTAATTGCAGCTCAGTTGTCGGAAACGTCTGTGTGAAACTTTTATTAGCGCATATGTTTTACTTTATTCGGTTCATGCATTTATCTGAGTAGTTTTTGTACTAACCCTCTTCGGTTGCCCTCCACTCACCTCCACTCCACTCTCTTTTCCTAAACGAATATGTCCGCATGGTTTTCGGTTGAGCGGGTTGCTGAGGCGGACCCCGCCCCGCCCCCCACGCCCACCCCCACTTGAGACGCACGACATTGTTCTGCTACCTCCTGCGCACATTTCCCTTTGGATTCCTTGAACCGCGTCGAAGTACGCACTGGAAGTGAGCGCTGTGCTGTGGGGCGGGCGGGGTACGCCTGGGAGGGGGGCTTCGCAGGTGCGCTGATCCCTCCTCATTACGTTGCGACCTGCGACGTCAACGCGCTCTCCTCAACCAATCCCAGGAAACAGGAAATTCGGCGCAACTCGCCCCTGATTCATTTTCGTCTTGTGACATTGACTAGGAATGCATATTTATCGGCCAAGTCCGAGAACGGTTTGAATGGCGCGGAGTACTCTGTCGGCGCAAACACTAAATATTTCATTAGGCGGGGGGGGGGGGGGCACGCTGTTTGATTAACGACGAAAATATTTAATTTTCCGTGATGATCTGCAGGGTAAACAACCTGCATTACCCTAACGGACTGCCGTCTCCTCGTCTCGTGCTCCTCACTGGCCCCGCCCCTCCCCGCCCGCCCCGCCCCGCCCCGCCCCGCCCCGCCCCGCCCCGCCGCGCCCCGGGGTGAGCCTGCACCCGGAGCCCGGAACTGGACGGCAGGGCCGCGGCCCTCTCGCGTCGGCGGCGTCACGATGAAGTGGCGATCTAGAGGGCATTGAAGGCCAGAAATATACCCATGGAAACTGACACTTTTCGCCTGTTTTAGCTAATTTTGCAAAAGTTCCTTGGTGGTGCAGGTGAGGTTTTCCTTTGCGGGCCGACCCGCCCGGGTCCGGGGAGAGAGTGACCTTGCTTGCCATGTCTGAACTGACCCTAAAAAGTCCGCGAGGGTACCGCGTGCGGAATGGCGGGGGCGAGTAGGGGAGGAGGAAGGGTGGGGGGTGTAAGGGCGTCGCCGGTGGCCGCGGCGGCGGGGTGCGGCGGCGAGCAGTGGTGGTGGAGGCCGGCGTCAAGGCCTCGGCAGTCACAGCGCTGCCAACTCCGCACCACACACACACACACGCGCTCGCGCGCGCCACCCGATTCTCTCGCATATCAGGGGAGGGGGAGTCGCTCAAGGCTGCGAAGGGAGGTGAGACGGTAAAGGTTCATAGGGCGGCGCTCAAGGCCGCCGCACCGCGACGCGACGCGCGCGCGAGGATTACCGCCGGTATGAGAAATGTATGGTTAGGTAAATCTTGTGCGCCCCGCCCGGCCCCGCCCGGCCCCGCCCGGCCCCGCCCGGCCCCGCCCGCCCCTGCCGCCCGGCCGCCGCCCGCCCCCGCCCGCCGCCGCCCCCCGCCGCCCCGTAGCCGCCCCCGCCGCCGCCCCCGCCGCCGCCCCCGCAGCCGCCACCGCCCCCGCTCGCTGAGCTCCTCCTCCTCCTCCTCTCCCCGGCCCTCTCTCTTTTGCTCGCCGCCTGGGCCGGCCGCTAATGTCGGGTACTTTTCAGCTGCCAACACATTGGTAATGAATAGGTCCGGAGAAAAAAAAAACAGATAAATCTCTGCGGCTGCTCCCGCCCGCGCCGGGCCGGGCCGTCCCGGCTCGCTCCCGTGCGACGGCTTGGCTGACACGATTGGATACAACCCCGCATCTATCGCCGGATGTCCGCCCTGGGGATGGGGTCGGGGGCGGGAGCGCCAGGGGGCGGGGCCGCTGGCGCCTCGACGTTTCCAAAAAAAAAAGGGGGCGAAAAAAAATGTGCTGCTGTTGGACTGCGATGCCGGCGCCGCGAGGCGGAGCTGCTGAGTCCTGCTGTAACAAAACGATCGGTAAACATGTTTTGCCTCTATGATTTACAACCACCTGTCGCGCGATGCGTTTTCTGGTCGTTTCCATCCCCCCCCCTCCCCTTATACACCATTGCCCAGAGACCCTCTACTACTGCATGTCATTAGTAGCGCGGGTTAGTTTTAAAAGTAGAGCCTACCGTCCCTTAGAAACTTTGAAAAACAAAAAGGAGTTTGTGTTTTTTAAGAAGCGATACAACTCACGTTGCCGCTTGCAGAATATTCTAGTTGAATTCACTGGCAGCGCAGCTCCTTACAGAAACCAAACCTCCGCGTGTTGTAGTGATGTGCCAGCGTGTACCCCTTACTAAATAAAATGAGACATTTGTTGCCAACCTTGAGTAAGTTGCCGCGCTGGCGTCTCCTGGGCGCCGCGGGAGAGGGTCGTAATCGAGGCGGATAAGTAGGCTTTCTCTCCATTTCTTAAAGGGTAGTGGTTATGGTGTAGTCGTAGTGCAGGCGAGCCCGCGTAAATGTGTGTATACACCACGCATGCACGCACATAGCGTGTGTCCACGCGCAGCGTGTGTGTGTGTGTGTGTGCGTGTGTGCGCGTTATGCGGAGGACAGTGCGTGCCAAATGCGTGTGAGGGGATACGTTTATATGCGGTAGGATCTTAACCCCACCCCACTCCGCCCCGCCCCACTCCACCCCGCCCCGGCCCTCGCCCTGTCCCTCGTGCCATAGAGGCACTGTGCGCTGTGGGCACCCCCCTGTGCCCCGCCCCGCCCTGCTGCCCCACCACCCCACCCAGCTCACTCCTTCCGTAGCCCAGAAATTTGCGCTATTTTCGTGTAAGTGACGACGTTGCGCCCCTAGAGGCGGCGTTAGTGTGTGTGTGTGTGTGCGTGTATATATATGTGTGTGTGGTCACCAGCGCCGCTTCTTGTGGTGTGGACGGGCGCCTGGCGCCAACTGTCCGCACTGCGACGGCGACGTGCGGTCCTGTGGTGAAAACGCACCTGTAAATTCTTTTGAAAGTATTTTAAGCCCCTCTCGTCCCTTTCTCTCTTTTTCCATGTTATTTTTTTTTCTTTTTTCTTTTGCCTCAATGGCTTTGAAACTGAACCACGCCTGCACCGTAGCTTTGAAACTGAACTACGTTTGCGCCGCCAGAAACACGGCGAACGTCGCCTTTTTTTCTCACGAGAGTTCCCCGAATCACCAAGAGTGCCCGCCCGCCGCCCGCCCGCCGTACTGCTGGTTGTTTCAACAGTATGAGAAATTGATAGTGGCGAGTGACTGGCCATGCAATGTGGCTTATTTTGGAGGAGAGAAGGATTGGGGGGGGGGCGGCGCTTCAGGATGAAAAATGCTCCGGGCCGTGCGCGGGCAGCTGCATCAGGGTCGCCAACCCGCTGGCAATAAAGGCATGATGTGCAATAAATACGGGGACGCTTTAGGTTGACTGCTGCTGCTGCTCTCTCCAGTAGTGCCAACTCACACGCGCGTAAGTGGGTGTCCGCGCCGCGGCGCCCCGTCCCGGGGGCCATTTCTGCCGCCACTATAGATATTGTGTGTTTAAGCCCCGCGCGCGCGACAGCAGTGCTGCCACTACGGCAGATTAAGTTAAAGCGGACGCTCGCGCGCGCGCGCTGCGGATGCTTTTAATCTGCGGTAGTGGCCCCACTGCGCGCCGCTGTAGTGCTGACCGCCCGCTAATCGCCATGTGAAGAGCAGTCGTACTGGACACGACACTACTCGATTGTATCGCAAACGGTCCAAGTTTTCACGGATGCGCGCGGCGCGGTTGGTTGTTGCCCAGGTCGCTCTTTTTTTTGTCCGCTTTGTAATATCACGCTTGTTTCGTCCAAAGAAGATTAGTCGATGACGTGGCTCTTGGCTTTCGCCATCTTGCGTATGCGCGAGTGTGCGTGCGTGTGCGAGTGAGAGAGAGACGCTGTTCCGCTGCGCCCGCTGCGCCCGCTGCGCCCTGAGCCGGTGCGGGCGGGTGTGGATGGGATGGCTGTAGTGTAAGACGGTCCGGGGCCATTCCGCCGATGGCCCCCCCATATTCGTGGTACTTTCAATGTAAATCACCTTTGATGCACTATCTGGAAAAGAAGGAGGGGGGCGTGGCGCCACCGAAGCGCGCGAGGCGGGCCGGGCGCGGGGCCGGGCGCGGGGCGGGGCGCGGGGCCGGGCGCGGGGCAGGGCGCGGGGCCGGGCGCGGGGCCGGGCGCGGGGCCGGGCGCGGGGCCGGGCCGGGCAGCGCGCGGCCAACACCCCCGTATCTCCGGGCCGCGCCTCGAGGAGTTGAGCCGGCCCGGCTGGCCCCGGGCCCGGCCCGGGCGCCTTTAGCTTTATGCCATCCGCGGGATGCGTTCTGAGAGGGCGGGGCGGGGCGGGGCACATCTCTCCCTGCTGCTTTCTCGCTATCGCCGATAATGCGCGAGGTTTGGTCACCTGCCCGTTTCCCGAAAAGAGGGCGTAATGCGTCGGGAGGCGTCTGGTCCTGAAAAAAACAAACCTGCGCGTCGCATTAGCAGCGGTGATCAAACATTTTCTCCCGAAACATCGTTGTGGTGAGAACGATGTAATTCAATTATTTTCTAAGAGCAAAATGAGGACGAGAAGAAAATTGGGGAGCGAGCAGGGATTATGCGGTGGCATAAAAGTCGCCTGTCTCTATATCTGCCGCGTCTCTTCCCCCTCGCAACAACTTGCAAGCGAACGGTAATTTTGTTTTTCTGAGAGGGTAGGCGCGCGGCGCGGAGCGGAGCGGTATGGGCAGTTACCTTGGGTTCGACCGTTTACCTTTGCCTCCCGACTACGGGTTGGTTCGGTCGGGTAAGGGGGCAGGAGGAGGAGGAGTAGGAGGGGGGGCAGGGGAAGCCGGAGGACTGAGTACGGGCACCAGCAACAACAATAATAAAAACGCCGCCCTCAATTACGTCATTTTCTCTGTTATTTTTAACACTTTGAGGTGCGCGGTAATGTCTCTGAGTATCCCCCGCACCCCTCACCCTTTCCTCCCTCTCCTCCATCTCTTTATGATTCTCTTTTCCCTTCGTCTCTCTCTCTCTCTCTCTCTCTCTCTCTCTCTCTCTCTCTCTCTCTCTCTCTCTCTCTCTCTCTCTCTCTCTCTCTCTCTCTCTCTCCTCTCTCCCCCTCTCTATCTCTCTCTCTCTCTCTCCTCCCCCCACCCGCTCCGTTCTGCTGCCTCACTATCATCGATGTCCCTGCCTGCCCGGTACATCTCGCGGAGTGCGCCGTGCGTGTGTGTGTGTGTGTGTGGGGGGGGGGGGTAAGGATCCCGCAAATAACAAAAACAAAAAGCCTCTCGTCGTTGGCGGTGGGTCGGACTTGAACCTGGCGCTCGCGGTCAGGCCGGCCGGCCGGCCAGCGCTCCGGCCGTGTTGCCTCCCGCGGCGTCTGGTCTGCACGGCCCGACTACAGTGCTCGTAAAAGTGCAGGGCAGAGCGGTGGCCCGGTGGCAGTTCTCACGCGGAAAAATCTCAGGGGCGCCGAATCGGTAATCGAGACACAGCTCTTATGAAACATTATTCCGCGAGAGTTGCGCTCCTGTGAAGTAAAAGACGGATCTCTGCAACGTTTCCTATATTCTCTGGCTCTCTGCGAATATTGCGGCCTGCCTGTAAAGTATATATATAATCGGCAGCTCTAGGCGTTGTAGGAGCGGGGCTGCTGGCCTATTTCGCGCCCGACCGCCAGGCAACACATCGGCACCCGTGTTTGAACGGTTGCCTAACTAGCGGCGCTGGCGGGAGGTTTTCGTTTAGTTATTTTGTTTTCCTCGCGGCGCCCTCTGACTCGGCCGGCGCCTCGTCAGCTCCAGCGAGGAGCCGCTTCCTTTGGCGCCGCACAGTGTCCCTGGCGGTCCAGTCCATGACGATGGTCATGGACGCGTCGGGTCGTAACAGCCCCGGCATACATGAGGGGAGGGGGCGGCAGTAAACGGGAAGCATCGGGGCGAGAGAGAGAGAGAGAGAGAGAGAGAGAGAGAGAGAGAGAGAGAGAGAGAGAAGGCTGGGGCGATCTAGCATCCCTAATTGTGAAACTTGGGGTCGGCTTATGAACAGCCTCGGCTGGCCCTTCGGCCCTTCCGGGAGGGTGGGACGGGGCTGCGAGGGGAAGTACCCAGGTCCTTTACCGTAGTGCGTAGAGTGAGCAGGAGAGAGAGAGAGAGAGAGAGAGAGAGAGAGAGAGAGAGAGAGAGAGAGAGAGAGAGAGAGAGAGTAGCCCCTTTGGGAGCCATGGCCGTCCGTTAATGAACGCATTGGCTTATGAGCGGACGCGCCTGGTCCGGTCACCTCCAGGCTTGTGCCTCCCGATCGCCGCCTTCACGTGTCCCACGTGTCGTGTCCCTGCTCTAGTTCGCGAAAACGATGGCGACGGTGTTGGTGATTTACGTCGGATCGCCCTGATCGGCCTGACATGTTTGATTTGATTTTATTTTTTGCTCTCTCTCCGGAACTCTACCTGGCCGGTGTGCTGCGCCGCGCTGCCGCCGCTCCCGCCGCTGCTCACTTGGCCGCCGCTTGGTGCCGCTTCCCTTCTCTCGGCCCATTTGGCGACCTTGTTCCACTGGTGTCCTGCGGGGCCGCGGGGCCGCGGGGCCGCGGCGTGCGGAGGCTAAGCAGCCGCGGTCGTGATCCCGCCCGAGTGGTTATCTCCCTGACCGGCCCGCGGGGCTGAAGGTTCCAATACTGATCCCCGCGCGCGCGTTTCCTCAATCTGCGCTCGCTTTGCGTCTTTTGTAACGAGCGGCCAATCACAGATCGCGTCCGCTTACAGGGCGAGGACTCGCCCATCACTGGCGCTGTCACCGCGGTCACCAAGGCGATGTGTAGCGGCGCAAGCCGACTGTCTGTAACTCGTCGTATCTCATCTCCAGGAGTAAGAAGCAATCGCGAGTCGTGAAACGTCTCAAGTTACTCGGTGCGAGTCTTTTTTTTATTTTTTATTTTTAATATTTTAATATAAGGCAGTTTTTTTCCTACACCTTAATGTAAATTTAATGATGGCTCCTGGTAGCAGCTGATGCCCCGTAACGCGGATCACTTTACGATACAACAAGTCTAGCTGGTGGCGGCGTGACGTGCGTAACACCTTCGTTACGCGCCTCGTGATGCGTGACGTCCGAATGCACCAAATCGAACAAGGCCGTATCGCCATTAGTGCTGCTGCCGCCACCGCCGCTCCAGGAAGTCATATTGCCGTTTGTCTTGGTCTGACAAATTCACCCACCCATTCACCCATCATTGTCAGAGGCGTTCCGGCGGGGCGTGGCGGTGCGGGGCGTGGGGGCGGGGCGGGGCGGGCGGGGCGTGGCGCACCGACGCAACGCCAAAACAGTTTTGGACGTGGAGGAGATACGGCGGGGCGGGCAGGTGGAGGGGGCGCGGGAGGCAGGCGGTGCAGTCGGTGGAGAAGGACGGCGCGGGCGCGGTGGGGCCCGGCCAGTGGGCGTAGAGGGGGCTTGTCGCCGGGGCTAATCACGTGACGAGCCTTCATAATGCGCTGGTCGTAAACACGTACTGCCCCCGCCCCGCCCCGCGCATGTGTGTGTGTGTGTGTGTGTAAGTGTAATAGACACGCATTCATTAGGCCTCTACTTCGCCGAGGTAGGGGATACGGCGATGACCATCGCACATAGTCATAATGACCGTCGTATGACGACCGTCGCCAAAGGTGCGTTTTCAGCCTTTGTCGCGTGAGTCCCAACTCTTTTCTTCTTCTCTTTCGTTGTACAGAAATACGTGACTGATGGAATCCACCTGCTGAGCCGAGCCGAGCCGGCCATGCCCTTGCCACTGGGCGGGCGTATAGCACACCGCGAATCTTTTTACTTTATATAATATTTGGCGCGCCCCGCCCCGCCCCGCCTTGCCCCGCCCCGCCGCGCGCCCGCGCTATGCATTTCAGAGAGCCACACGTCATCAGACCTGGCACCTTGCCCCAAAGTTTGACTTTGAACTTTAACTTGGTAATGGAGTTCTCCTCGCTGGTCGGGGGAGGAGGAGGAGGAGGAGGAGAAGGAGGAGGAGGAGGAGGAGGAGGAGGAGGAGGAGGAGGGGGAGGAGGAGGAGGAGGAGAAGGAGGGGTGGCTAAAGGGACGGGAATGCTCCGTCAAACGAGTTTTCGACAGTGGCAGGGGGGGTGGCGGCTGCTCGGCGGGGGTGGCAGAAGTGCGTGGCCTTGCAGAAAAAAACAGTCATGTCTAATGGGCGGGGCGGGCGGGAGGTGTGAGGTGAGGACCCGATAAAGTAACAGCACGAAATTCGATGACGCCCTAGACTAACCTTGTGCCCCGGTTAGGCTGCCCTTGCCTCTCCCCCCCCCCACCCCCCCCCCCAGGCTGTAGCGTTTCCGCGCTGGACCGCAGGAGGCCCGCTCACCGTCGCGTGCGCACTGCAGGCGTTCAACCGGCAAACACGAGGCTGCCCACCCTAATTTGCACTATTGCAATTTGCTGCTTACGTTTGAACGATTCCTTTCCATTTCTTTTCTGTCTGAAAAGGGGCGCTTAGAGATAGATTTCCACTACTTCTGAACGGACTAAGCAAAACAAGGAGCGTATTATTCGCCCGCAGAACCGCGCCGTGGTAACTATTATTCTGCATACGAAGCACTTGCAGTGCGGCGTGGCGCGGCGTGGCGTGCGCTGCCTCTTATGCCCGTGTGTCCCACCTGCCCGCTCCGCTCGTCGTGCGCCCGTCTGTCCGCTCCGCTCCTCGTGCGCCCGTCTGTCCGCCCGTCTGTCCGCCCGTCTGTCCGCCCGTCTGTCCGCTCGTCTGTCCGTCTGTCCGCCCGTCTGTCCGCCCGTCTGTCCGCCCGTCTGTCCGTCCGCCCGTCTGTCCGCCCGTCTGTCCGCCCGCCGCGCGCTGTTCTTTTTTCCCGCGCTGCGCGCTGGTTGGTCGGGCGGGCGGCGCGGCGGCTCGCCTCCGCTCCCGCTCTCCGCTGGCTGAAGGGCAAGGTTACACACGGTAAGCTACTACTACGGCTAGTACGCGGCGTGCAGCACGGGGGACGGGACGAGGAGCAGAGAGAGAGAGAGATGGAATAAAAAAACTATCACTAGAAACTAGTTCTTGGAATTGATGCCCGTCGGGAACATGTTTTATTGGTCGTCGCGTACGAGCGCGCCGTGCACCGCTGTGCTGCCGCCGCTGCTGGTCCGGCCGCCTCGCGCGGCGTGTAGGGCGGGGCGCAGCAGCCTTCTGCCGTGAATGGGGTGCGCGGGGCCGGGCCAATCACATGTGCGCAACGTTACGGAGCAATGATGACGTCAGGCGGACAAATGATTTCCAGGTTAATTGAGTGCGGCGTGGCCTGGCGCGGCGGGGCGCACGGGTCCTGCGATCATCATATCGTAATGACGGTATGACTTTAGCACCGCGGGGGTGACGTGGGCGGGCAGCGTCTCGTCTCGTCATGGCGGCGATGGTCACGCTGCTGGTAGTGGTGGTGGTTGTGGTGATTCACGCCAACGCGTGGCGTACATATCGCCATGTGCATCGCGGTTTCTTTGTTTTTTTTTTCTTATTTTTTTTCCCGTCAGTAGTTTTATTTGAGTGGCGCAGCAATTATTGTGTTCGGGTATTCGGCTTGCGTGCGATTCCATTTCGCATGAAGAAAAACAAAACGACGCGGGGTCTATGAAATGTTTTCCTGCTTTACGCCCGCTGCCGCTGCTGCTGCTGTGTCGGCGGAAGTTTTGTTCGCTCTTTTTTTTCCCCTCTTCTCTCTCCTCTTCTCCTTGCCGCCTGAGCGGGCTGCACACCTGCGCGGGACGGACGAGGAGGGGCGGTGCGGCGCTAAGGTCAATGTGTATTACAAATGCTGATTACGGCGCATTTGTTTTACATTCTCTGCGAGATTCAGCTCGCGATACTGACTTTGCTTTGTCGCCGATATGGCGCGGCGTGCCCTTCGCTTTGTGACTGTCTCACGGACGCGGCTCCCTGGGTGTGAAGTCTGTTGCAGCCGCCGCGAGTGACGCTTGCAGCCAGTTAACGAGAGAGGCACGCTGCCTCCGCCCTCGACGCGCGCGACGTTCTCCGTGTGAAATTCGACGTTTATTGGCAATGCGGTCTTTCGTCCGAATATGGTTCACCTGAACGGCGCCGGAGAGAGACATTAGGGCCGGGCAAATAGGAGCGCAGAAAACACCTTGTTTCTAGGATTGTGCGGGGCGTCGCTCCGCCCGTCCCGTCTGGCCATTACGGCCGCTAGCCTGTCCGTCGCTCGGATGGTTTATGTATTCTGCTTTAACGTCGCGAAACATTCATTCCGCGCCCCATAAAAATAACACAATAACAATTGATTTCAGCCGACAGATAACCGCGGTGCGGCGCGGTGAGGCGGAGGCGGGAGGCGGCGGCGTTGCTACGGGAGGTTAGGGTGGCCGGCCGTGCGGTCTCGTTCCCGAAGGAGGAGAGGGAACATCGGGGAGGATGCTGTACCTGCAAATATCTATAATCTTGCGAGGTCTTTTAGGATACAGAATAAAGTCCGTGGCTTTGACCGTGTTACGTAACCATATCTTTTGGAGGTCGGCATAATTTAACCGACCAATTTTATTTTTTAATTTCTTTTTGGACAGTGTGTCGACCTCGTTTCTGTTCCATGATGTCATTCTGCGGTCTCATCAACAAGCTGCGCCGTTTTATTCCTACTCGGGCTCGCCTGCCTCTCGGGCTCCGCCGATACCGATGTTTTCTGCGGCGAGCCAAAAGAGAGAGAGAGAGAGAGACCGAGAGAGTAAGGGGGAGCGAGAGAGCGGCGGTGGTGGTGGACGTGCCAGCCCCGATATTGCGCCCGTCGCTAATGGCGATGATGAAGGTGTAAATAATTTTCTGCGGCAGACTTCTGATGAGCGATTTTTAACTGGCCACCCATCACCCTATATGTATTGTTTACATGTGTCGCACCCGAATTGCCTCTCTCCCCCCTTACTTATACAAATCTGTACCCCGCAGGAACTAATAACCTACCACCCTGCCCTGGCACACATCTCCCTCGGAGCGCCGGGCTGGGTAGGCAACTCTCAGAGCTGGTGAGCACGGGAGTTGTGCGGGCTTGCCTATCCCGAGCGCCTGCCGTCTTCTGGATTGGTCGCTCCGGCGCAGCGCTTCGGTCGGTGGTAAGTACTCTGCAAAAATAATGTGACGGGTCGGTGATGCAGTATTATAAGCCCAATCGGTTTCTCTCATACCCCCACCCCTAAATCTCTCCCCCCCCCTCTCTCTCCCTCCGTCTTTCGCCTCTCTCAAGGGTGTGACTAGCTGGGCCTACATTCGGGGCCAATAGCACTCCTGAGGGTTCCGTACGCATCAGTGGTAGCGTCCTTACCCCCTCTCCCCTCGCCCGCCTCTCCCCAAGAGGGATGCGGTGAATTGCGAGTCGCTTAGATGTTGCACACCTCGGGAAAGATTGGCATCCGAGTGGAGCTGGGTCATAACAAAGACGTTTGGGAGAGATGGGTCAGTAGGGAGGGAGGAGCCATGTCGGAAGCATGGTTGAGAGCTTTTCCCCCCTTTTTTTGAGATATACCCGCCTACTACTTTTCCACTTATATTTTATACTTTTAGTGCTCAGCCATGGGAGGGGCGGTAGACAGGGGAAGAGGGGGATTTACTGCGGGGCAGGGGTCAATCAGGCACGTGATCAGATAATCTTGTATCTCATTAGGGGCAGCTCTTTTCCATCCTGCGATGTTTTGCTGTCTTAGTGTGTCTGGCAAAATCTGCAACAAATAGCACAGTTATTACAACCATATCATTTTAAACACTCTTCTTGCTGCCATTTTGTAATTTTTTTCCCAAGAATGAATCCATCTGACCTGAACGATCTAAAAGTGCTCAGAGGCTAAATTTTAATGCTGTTTGAAAGGTTTTTTTAATTCTACTTGACTGGGATAATCGTCTACTCCAGCTCAATCGGCTACTCTAATACCCCCGGCCCGCTCCCTTGCCTAACGTCCTCCCGCCGGTCCGCCCACGCCGGCCAGGTGTAATGGAATGAAACACCTTCTGTAATTGAGCTTTAAAAATTAACATGCGGTGCGTGGATCGGCCGGGGCCGGGGCCGGCGCGGCTCGTAGCGGCGGTGAGCGGGGACAATCTCACTAATGGCACAAATCGTACTAGTGGCGCGACGCGGCGGTGAGGCGAGGCGAGGTGGAGGTGATAGTGGGCTCGGGCGGGGCGAGCGGGGCGCTCGAAAGTGAGAGGGATAAGGTGCGTTGTGCATGTGTGTGTGCGCGCGCGCTTATGAAGGTCGACACGTTGACGGTGCGCGCGCAGGGATCTCATGCTGCAGAATTGCGCGCTTTTCTTGCGCATGGGCTGAAATTGCGCTCTCGGGCGGTTATTGGCAGGTTTTCTCATCGATACTATTGATCCTCATCTCGGGAGAAGCGTGTAATACCATATCGCGTCGTGGCTCTACATGCTAGCTGACTGGGTTGCGGGCGGGGCGGGGCGGGGGTGACATGCTCATGGTGTGTGGCACTCAGAGGAGACGAATTAACTTTCCGCTGAGGATTTGAGAGGGTCACGACTGCGGGCGCGCGGGCCGGGCCGGGCCGGGCCGACACGCCCACCAGCAGGCGATACGATTCGCTCCTGCTGCCGTGGCGGGCTGGCTGGCTGGCTGGCTGTCGCTTCTCAATATAATACGACAACGATGGATCAGTCTTTTTCTTCTCCTCCATTGTCCCGCGCGCGCGCGCGTGTGTGTATGTGTGTGTGTGCGTGTGTTATTGACTGGCGTAGAGGTGGGACGCGCACGGTGTGCCTTGGCACCCATCACAAAATGATAATAGTAATACAGGCCGAAGTAGTAATTTTTCCTCGCGACACACCGTAAGGGACACGCGCTGAAGGCTGTGTGTGTCGGGCCGGCCGCTGCGGGCGGGGCGGGGCGGGGCTTAGTAACGCGTGAAAGGGGCGCGTGGGACGCGTAGAACAAATACGTTTTGTCCGTGTAATGCTGCTGTAACGTATAGGCGTATAGGGCGGGTAGATGGGTAGATGGTCTGGACGCCGCTCCCGGTGCGGTGCCGGGAGGGAGGCTGTGTGAAGATATCAGCAGCTCCGATCCTCACGAATTAATTTCACGGTGTAATTTTGAAATAGACGCGCCATATTGCTTTCCATATTATTCGCCCCGTGGTGCGGTGCGGCGGCGTGTGGGTGCGAGAGAGACAGAAGTCCTCGGGGCGTCTGTCTCGTTCCAGCCGTGGGATATAGAGTCTGGCGCGCGTGCACGTATCGGGAGGGAGATTCACCATTGTAAATCGCCAGCTGATTTACACTTTCCTGAAATTGTTGGAGCGGCAGCCTGCAGCGTCTCATGTTTCGCAGAAAGGAAAACCCCCGCATCTGGATAGTGCTCGAAGTTGCTTGTAATTTAAAAAAAATTGATTTGCTTTTGGACAAAAAGCTAAGGTAGAGAAAACGTTTGGCTGAGTTCGAATTAAAACTGTGGTGTCGAAAGTGGCGCTAATTTGGCGAGCGGCGCGGAACACGATGGGAACACGTAACCGCTAACCGCTGTTACGCACCTGCGATATAAGTGGCTGAGAAAACGCATCTGTCGTCGGCTCATTTTTCTCTCTCCTCGCACCACCGAACGATCAAGTATTTCCCGGCGGGCCGTTTTTGGCCGTGTACAACCAGTTAGAAACGGGCGGGAGGGAGGGCGGACGGGAGCGGTTCCCTCCGTCATGAACACTGATGAGCAGTGCGTCTCATGCGCCGAATCGTCCGACGAGTGTGGTGAAAAAAATGGACCATGAAGTCGTTGTAAATAATAAAGCGATTGCATAATAATGTTCTCGGAACGGCAGAAAGTGCACGGGCCGGCCGGGCCACGCACGAACTGCGGTGGAAGACGCACAGAAGAAATGTCGGTCGTTGGAGATGCGCGCTCCCCGGCCTGGTCGTGGACTCTGTCAAGCTCGATAGGTCGAGTCTCAGACTTAGGAGGGTGGCTCTCGCACCTTCCTTCTGGGGGTTCTAATTTGAGGGCTTAAAGTAAATGGTCTTTGTGTTTCCTTATATCCGTTGTTCCCTCCAACGACTTTGTTAGACGATGACAAAGATATTTCTGCATCCTAAGTAGCGTTAAATAAATGAGGTCTTTGAGCAGTCACTACTTGGCGACCCTCCAAGCACCAAGTTCGTTCTTTTTTTTTTTTTTACGTTCTCTATCCCGGGTAAACATTCAACTTCCAATATACAATCGCAGCGCATGTATACATTATGGTGATTGTTTTATTGCAACAACTTCACCCCGCTGAAATACGACGACTTTGCGAGGGAGGAGGGGGGAGGAGTCGCAGCGTCGTGGCCAGCCCGGCCGGCCCCCGCCCGGCCCGGGGCTTTGGGCGGCTGGACGGACGCTGTCTGGAACAGATTTAGGATCTCAGCCTTCAGAACAGCATAATCGAATGGCCCTGGCTGCAACTCCTCGTCTCCCCATTAGGATTGTAGGGAGAGATGCACTCCGAAAAACAAGAGACGGTCGCCCGGCCCGACCCGGCCCCGTAGCCTTATGCCGATTCCGTTACACAACCCGATTGAGTCAAAAGTGCTCCGATATCGGCTTACAGCGATGCACACCCCGCGTGTAACGGCCCGCGTCCTGCGGGACTGTATCCAGCCCCCCGCGGCACTTGTGCGGCACTCTGCGACGACTGACTGCCCCTGCAGCAGCGCGGCCGTGATATGACAGTCACCAGGGATCTGTCGCAAACTTGTCACGCAGGTGGAAGTGCCTTACGATGCGCCGCCCGGGTAACGCATTGCGCCGTCCGGCCGGCGGAGCGGGTGTGCGAGGGAAACGCGACGAGTGTGCGTCAGAGCGAGAGAGAGAGAGAGAGGGAGGGAGGGAGGACGGGTTTCTCTCTCTCTGTTGCACTCAAGTCCGGTCCCCTTCGCGCAGGTGAGTGCACGGCGCGGTGCAGCCGTCTGCACAACCAGACATTTTTTTTTTTTATTTATCTGCGCGCCTTGTCCGTTTCTCGTCGTATCTCTACGCCGCTCGGCGCTGAGTTACGGCGGTCGCAGCCCCTCAGTCTTCTATGTTAATAACTACGTGCAGAAGTTGCGCCGGTAATCTAGTTCTTTTGTACCTCCCCCCTGCGCGTCACGGCCCGCCGCGCCCGCCGCATTTTGTCTGGCTGGTGTGAATGACTCACTTATTGGACAGGGACATCACGCGAGGGAGCCGCTCGCCTTCTAAGATTACTAAGATTTCTCTGAAATACGCAACAATCATGTAAATGAACCGGATCAGCTAGCGCTCATAACTCTTCCTGAAATGGACTGAAATCACATGATACTAGGTAATTTTTGAATAAAAATATAAATAATGATGGATGCTAATCGTGCATTAATTCATGCAGACCACAATATTACGCGTGTTTCAGTTTTTTTTTTGGTCATGTATGTTTCGCCGCTGTCTACCAAATTTTCATTCCGTACGCACAGCCCCGGGGGCCTCTGATATGGCGCCACCGTCGCCGCGGCGCTACGCTCCGCCACGCCACGCAACGACGCCACACGGCAAGGCCCGCGCCACACACACACACACGCACGCACGCACACAGGCGTCTTCACACGTCCGAGATGTAAGTGCCAAGGCGCTCTGGCGTGTTAAACGTCTGTCACTGCAGGCAGCGGGGTGCGGCGCGGCGCGGCGCTCGCTAGCTAGCGGCTCAAAAGCGTTAAGTCGGGGGAGGTGGCGGCGAGGCACGTTTCTTTCAACGTTTCCGTCGTGGGTGCGCGCGGATGACATGTTCAACCCGCTCGGTGTACGACGGCGACGCGCTCCATAAAAATAGGTCCAACACTGTCCGGCCGCGTCCCACACTGCCTCGTGAAACCAAGTGTTCAGCAGTTGCAGCCCGTTCGCCCTGCCGACTTATGCCGAACATATCGCTCTCGTACCTCTGTCCTTGTCGCACTCAGGGGACACTTCCATGTCCACCATAGGGCACCGCCCATAGGTGCGACAAGGAGGGAGGTAACAAGAGCGATCTTCGGAATAAGTCGGCTGACAGTGCACACACAGACCACAAGTTTGCAGAGTTGTTGGCGGAGTGACGCATCAGCGGCCCGTGTGCACCTGGGCTGTGCTCCGCGTCTACCGCTACCTGCTGAGGGTACCCCGGGGTCCGCTCCGCCTGCTGCCCCCCCTCCTGCCCGCTTTGGTCTGGAACCCGGAACCCCCGCACGCGCACCGCGCGGCCGCCGCCGGCCTGCCGGACCGACTCGCTGTAGTGCGGCAAGCAGGTGGCCTAGGCAAGGTCGCCCTGTAATGAGGAGTGTCTCACTCGTGGGAAGAAAATCCTAAAGCAATCGGAGCCAGGGATTAATGATATCGGGGTGCAGTGCGACGGTGTCGGAATAGGCTTGCGGCCGTGTGAGGGCACTGGAAACAAAAAGTGTTTTTTTTCTTCTTTTTCTTGCAAATATTGTTATTGTGACGCACACTAGATTCGACAAAAATTACCAACTCTCAACACAACAGATCACTGCATTAGCACACACTCCTGAACACAAAGCATGGTTTTCCGACTTACATTGTTTCTGTCTCGTTTTTTTCCCCCCGCGTACCGACTCCCAAAGAGGGCATCCGGACACTCATTACCGGGCATTGCATTTCAATATGAAAGTAATTGTGTAATAAATCACAAGAAACATTTGCGGCCGGCTGGCTGGCCAGGTGAATTACTTTGTTTGTCTCTCTGTACGCTGCCCAATTTAGATCATTTCCGATCTACGCTCGTGAATCTCTGATCGGAGCGCGTCCGGGGCGAGCGGACGGTCCGGGACGGGGCCGGGCGGGCGGGCGGGGGATGGCTCTGGAGAGGAATACAAATGGCTGGAATTAAAGGTTCCTTCCCGACATTTGTGAAATTATCTTTTGTCCGTCTCGGCGCGCATCCGTCCTGGGGCGTAACCTTCCTAGCTTTGGCCACGATCTCGGAGAGGGAAAGGGTGGGAGGTCGGGGGAGGCGAGGGGAAGGGGGGGGTGAATATTATGGAAAGCAAAGAAGTGTAGCGAGGGAAAAGGTGGGGCAGGGGGGGGGGGGGCATGGAAAAGAGAAGTAGGAGCCGGGGGTGGAGATTTGAGTGCGATTGGGGATGGCAAGGGGTAAGGGGTGCGAAAGGGGAAAGTGGAGGGATACAGCGGGAGCGTAAACAATTAGGAAAATAAGATCAGTGTGGGCGCGCGCGCGCGACAGTTAGCGAAATCGAATCAATCAGTGGGTGCTGTATCGATCATCATAACGCCATAGCGCCCGTCCCGTCAGCGAGTCTGGTCGCCAATGCGGAGGTGTCTACTCTCGTTTTGTCTCCCCCAGCCAACCGCCCACACACACACACACACACGCACGCACGCTCAACGCTCACACGCGCGCGCGCGCGCACACACACACACACACACACACACACGCACACACGCACGGGCCGCGCGCGTGGGTATATGCCGCAGGATCGTGTAGGCGTCCTGGTCGTCGGGGGAGGAGGGGGAGGCGGCGGGGTGGGGTCATATCTTATGCGACAGCCTCTCTCGCTGGAGGGAGCCAGGGGGGAAGGGGAGGGCAGCGGTGTGCACATTTGCCCGCTTGTATCCATAAACTGCCCACGCGCCTCGCAGGCACTACGTTTCAGCAGACCAAACCAATACTATGAATGTGGTGACGAAATAGGTGGCGACTCTCTCTCTCTCTCTCTCTCTCTCTCTCTCTCTCTCTCTCTCTCTCTCCCCCTCTCTCTCTCTCTCTCTCTCTCTCTCACCCGCTCGCTTTCGCCTGCTGCCTCTTACTGTCACCTTTGGTTAGGGCAAATTCCCATTAACGCTGCTGACAATTCGAGCTGACTGTAACGTTTCGGTATTATTGATAACAGGTCCTTGAAACGCGTTACGCAATCGGTTTTCCTGACGGACTGTTTCGGTGGTGACTCGCCGTGTCGGGGGCCTGATTGGCCTGTGATTGGTCTCTCGTATGTGAGACACGGGGTCTGCCCGCCGCGACAACATCTCTTTTGTTCTTCCCGATAGTCTCCTCCTCCTCCTCCTCCTCCTCCTCCTCCTCCTCCTCCTCCTCCTGCTCCTCCTCCTCCTCCTGCTCCTGCTCCTGCTCCTCACGCCACCGGCGGCGGCCTATTGTGTCTGGCCACGCGAAGCGCACTCTGTTCTGGCGGTGATTGCGCCCAGCGGTGTGACAACCAGCTACAAAATGGTCGAAGGCATTCAGATGAGTGCGTACGAGCGGCTGCCTGTCGCGCGCGGAGCCCGGCGGAGCCCCTGTTGTAAGACACGACGTCAGGTTATACGAACCGAACACAAGTCGGCGGCGCAAAACGCAGAAATACGACCGTTCGGAAATAAAGCGCAGTAAAAGCTTGCGATGGACGCGAATTTGCGGCCGCGCCGCTGTAGCTCCAGCCAGGCAGGCAGGCAGGCAGGCAGCCGCAGCCGCCTAGGTCGCCGCCGCCACCGCCGCAGTGGCTGCAGTTGCTGCGCCGGGTTTCCATATAGGGCTCTGGGAGTCGCCTTAGCCTTAGCCTGAAATGTCACGCTACACCACGCCGCGCCACTACACGGGGTGAGGGGCGGGGATAAGCAGGTGAGAGGGGGGGGGGGGTCTTGACCGAGCAGCACAAGAGATGATAGCAGCGCCGTGTTCGATATACTATTGCCCTGCGCTCGCTGCTACCGCTGCTGCTGCGGTGGACCTAGCACAAAATATCTCTGTGAAATAATGTGTTCTGTGAACTTTTTTTTCCCGATAGGGTCCTGGCCGTGAGGTATGAATAAACGTCCTGAAAATTTATGAATCCCTTAAATAAAAATAAATAATCCGGTGTGGATGTCGCCCGGGCTCCTCGGGCTGCGCGGGGAGCGTCGTCCTGACGCGATATGCATAAGAGCGCTCCTAATGCGTGTACTTTGCCGTAAGTATGACATGTACCCGATGCTCGGCAAACGGCTGCGAAACCAATTAGCAGGGTACTCGGGAGATATTTACGATCAGCGCACTGCGAGAAAAGTTCGGGAGGAGGCGAGGCCCTTTCGTTTAGACGGCGCTCGGCTAGCGACACGCCGCGCCGCGCGCTGCCACAGACACTCAGCCACGGCGCGGGCACTGCGACAAGTCTCATGTTTTCATATTTATGGTTTGTGAGCACTTGCAACTCTTGGAAGAGGGGTTTAGCCAATTCTGCAAATCGAACACTTGTAATATTTTCCACCGGGGGGTGGGGATGGACCTGTCTATTTGCTCTCTGGGATTTGTGGACTGCTAACCTCTCGGGTCAAAGACTTTCCCTGGTGGGGACCGCTCACCTCGTAGCCTTTTCCAATTTTCCAGAGGCGAAAAAAAGAAACCCGCGAGATTGGCGTTTTCCTACTTGCTCTGCACAGCTGCGTGTGCGGCCATACAGCACCAGGGCCGCGATGACCCACAAGGTCTGCAATCTTCTGTGCAGATTGATCGCCTATTAAATGTTAGCCAATGCGACTTAAACGGAGGTTGGCATACAACAATGGCTTTAGCCGGCGTGTCCTGCTGGTGCTCTGTGCCGCGGCCGCACGGCGCGGCCCCAGACCTCGGTAATGCCTGACCGAGCCCGCCACTGCTGCTTCTCCGGCAATATACCTTCATAATTACACCGAGCCGCTCCGTAAAAGGCTCGGGAAAAACCATTTATGGGCATCCCAGAAAATTCATAAAAATCGAACTCGTGCTGTTTATCATTTGAAACAGGCAGAGCAGTGTAATTTGAGCGCTGTACGCGATGACCCGGCTGCTGTTTGAACCGAAACGGCAGAGGCAGCAGAACTGTTATGATTCTTAGTCACCTTGACGCCTGCCTGCAAAATAGTTTTTGTTTTTCGTAAAGCTGCATTCGGACTGGCTTGCTTGTGGCTTTTTTGTGCACGAAATCTTTTAGCATGTGGCGTACGGGAGCACAGAGAGCAGATAGCCGCGACAACAAGTTCGCATCGGCAACTCGTAAACAATCCGTCGCGCTGGCCGGCCGGCCAGGCAGGCGGGCAGGCCGCTGGGCCGGCCGCTGTGCTCCGCGCGCCCACGCCGCCGCAATAAGTGCTACTGTAAACAGTCCGCAATAGTGGTGGGCTGGGCGGCTGGGCCGCAATTTATGAATGAACATCCAATTAAGCTGCTACTGGACATTTGAAGTGATAAGCAACATTGTGCGACCGGCCTCAACCCTCTCGCGCCGTGCCGTGACATCATATGGCACAGGGGGAGAGAGAGGGAGAGAGGGAGAGGGAGAGAGAGAGAGATCGGAGGACAACCTTGCATCCTTTGCACTCTGTACGCAGCACGTGGAACCACGGCGAATTTTCGTGGCTGTTTGTGTGAATTTCGACCTATTCCATTGAAGTGATGATAACGTAGCATGGCAGTTAAAGCGCTCAGCACTAGCGCCCTGGAGACTCGTCTGCCGACCTCCGTGTTCCCGTGCGTCTCCCTTTCCTTCCCCCCACCACTGCCCTCCCCTCTCCTCCCTGCGCGCGCCCGTGCCCCGAGAGTATTGGGCACAAATCACTGAGCAAGGTACATGATGAGTGGATAGCGCGCCAACCCCCAGGCCATTACCGAGATGCGTTGAGAAATAAAAGTAATGACAAAGCCATTGCGGTGCTGGCTTTACGCGGCAGCCGAGTAAAAATAACAAAATATGACGGCGTTTCGAACGCGTTTGAGTGCGTTGTGCAACTCGGGGGTTGTCTGCTGCTTTTTGCCTATCTGCAAATAAAGCTGCGTTATGGGCGCTTGCGAAATTTAACTACCTGTTTTCGTAGCGTTGTCTGACATTTGACTTACATCTACCAGTTACTCGCTCCGGTGCGATCCGAAATAAAAGAATTATGACGCGCGCGATACTCAATGCGCGGCCAAGTATGTAATAAAACCGGACGAAAAGTTTACTTTCGCGATTTTCTATGTGCTCGGTCAGCCTTCTGAAATATCGCGCTCTGAATCTGAAAAAAAAAGTGTGTCTGTTGGGTGGTAGTATCAAGTCTTTTCAGACTCGCATTTTCACTGTGTCGCTGTGCAGTAAAAGTGAATGCGCCTGCACCACTGTGTTGCACGGTGTGCGGCAATTATCGTCCTTCGAATGAAAAAGGTAAGGTCTGATTAGATCCTCGGTGTCCACAGTCTGGTGCCTTCCGGGTGGGTGCAGAGGTGTCGGGGAGGGAGAGCGGTAACTGTAGGGTCAGTGAGGTTCCAGCAGTTTTAGCGCAGCGAGGAAACTCGACTTCAATTACATTTCTGTTTTGTCATCATTATACTTTATGTCCACTCACCTAGGAAACGTACGTTATCTCTCATACAAACCCCTCCCTAAAGGCCTATTACCTTTCCTTAAAAATCTGTGCAATGATAGATTGGCACACACAGTAACTTTTCAGTTGACGCCCGAATTTGTCGCCTCTGCTCTTTCGCAGTGTACACTGCTCGCATTATCTCTGGTCGTGCGCTTGCATTATTTCTGTTGGTCGCGTTAATGTAAGCGTTTTTCCCATATTAGGGTCTTTTCTCCCTCTCCCTCCCTCCCTCCTCCGCTGCGGCTGCTGCTCTGTTCTATCGAGTCTTCTTCCTCTGCCCTTTTTCTCCTCTCTATCTTGTTCTATCTTTTCTCGTCTCTCGCTCTCGCCCGCCTGGCCTGCCCTCCCCGGCCCGGCCGCCCACGGCTTGTCACGGCAGCCAGCGGTAACGCATATAACGAGTAACGGTGAAGTAACAGTCTGACTGGACCGCCCCGTCCTTGGGAGCGCGGCGCGGCGCGGCGGGCCCGGGGCGGGGGGAGGGGGGGGGGGTGCTGGGAGATCTCAGCTGGAGTTGTGCCTGGCCAGCTCGGCCTGCTCGGCCTGCGCGTGGGCAGACCAGACCCGTACCGATACACCTAAACCTCTTTGCCTTGGCGCTTTGCCTCGCGCTCCCCCTGCCCCCAACACGACACTAGACAAACTAGAAGTGACGCCTTTTACTGCGCAGCTGATCGGGGCAGAAAAAAAAATGTGATCATATTTGTATTTATATTGCTGGCGCTAATCCATGATGTTGCAGTGCTCGGCGGCGACGCGAGGTGCGCGTGCGTGCGTGCAGGTACCGTACGGTCTCTATTGAACGCCGCCGAGCACTCCTCCACGCTGATGGGGCCCGGCCCTTTTCCTTACGTGGCGGCCACTACTGCTCCCAGCCGAACACACACACACACACACACGCACACGCGCGCGCGCGCTCACGAGCACTCACGCTCGCACGCTAGTGCGCACGGTAGCGCTGACGCCCATTGCGTCTCGATTATGTCCGCAGATCGACAGGTCATTTATAACACCCCAAAGAGATTCGTTGTCGATACGTAACGCCACTGCCAGCGCCACGGCGCCCCCCTCCCCTCCCCTCCCTCTCCCGCACCGCCAATCTGGTGCTACTGCCTCCACGCGGCCGCCGCTGCTGCTGCTACCCTCACAAACCTCTGCTCCTGAGAGTGGAGCGCCGGGGATCAAGGTGACGTGTTGGAGGGGGGTCATTGGCATTGCCGCCAATTGTGGGGAGAGTAGCGGGCGTGTGCGACCGCCGCGGCCCGGTCGGGCCGGGCAGTTGAATTCGTTTGGTGGCGTTGAATGAATTGACCCGGTCGCCACCGGAGTGCCATTATTCAAGGGTGTTGGACCGTTATGGTCCCTTATCTCGGTCCGGCCGGCCGGGGGCCTCGGCCGGGCCGGGGCATGCAGCTTGTCGGTGGCGCGCACCCTTCTGCTCCCCCTCGCCTTGCCTTGCCTCGGCCAATTCCTTACCGCCCGCCCCCCTCTCCCCACGGCCTCGGCCGGGCCCCGGGCCGGGGCGTAAATGTTTTCGGGTGAAACATGCCCTTTAAGATCCTCGAAAGCGACCAGGAAACGCTTACACTTCTTGTCGCGTCTTTGAGAAAATGTTAATGTGCAGGTAAAGTGGAAATGAAATTAATTTATTTCCAGCCCAAAGCATTTAGGGTTTGAAAAATGTTGTCAAAACGCAACTCCCTAAAAAAAAAAAATATTTAAAAAAATTAGGCACTGACCCAGTTTTACACACCTCTGCGTGCGCGCGTGTGGCTTGGTATTTTAATTGCGTGGATAATTGTATCCCCAAAAAAGTTTTTTTTGTAAAGGTGTGTGTGTGGGGGGGGGGGGGCATATGTAGCCACTCGAACGTATAGGGCTAGTGCGTGGCGTCTGCCTTTTGGCGGTGTAGCGCTGCGCTGCACTTGTACTGCTCATTGACCCCCTATATTGTTCGCGTATCGCCGGGCGGCCGGGCCGGGCCGGGCGGGAGGCCCGTGTTGCTCATTACATGTCTGCGGCCGTTAGGCTGAGCCGCCTGCTGCCTGCCGCCCTGCCGCCCTGCCGCCCTGCCGCCCTGCCGCCCTGCCGCCCTGCCGCCCTGCTGGTGATGATAGCCTGTCATTTGGACCTGCGTGACATACATCAATGTGCTTCTATTTCGGCTGCTTGCGGCTGCGCCACGCCCGGCCCGCGAGCTGGGTGCGTTTCCTTGCGGCGCTTGCCGCGCGCCCCGCCCCGCCCCGCCCCGCCCCGCCCCGCCCCGCCCCGCCCCGCCGCACGCCGCCACGGGACAATTATAATTCCTGCTAGAGCTCGTAGGCCCTTACAGTTTGTGCAACCTGACCCGGCCGGGCAGACACGATGCCCATCATGATGATGGCCGGCCGGGTCTGCCCTCGCCGGCACAGGCACCGTCTTTTTAACCTTTCCAGTCATGTTTCCAGGTTTATCCATTTCCAGTCCCGGGCCGGATCCTAATCCGCCTCCGGCCGCCGAGGCGCGGCGCGGCGTTTGCCCCGCCTGCCTGGGTCCGCCGTCGCTAATATGGGCTGGTGGCGGGGCACGGGGCACGCCACGCCGCCGAGGGGGTTTCTGTTGACACAGATTGGATTTATAAGGAAGTATCCCGTGCGGACCCCGTTAGTTAAATCGCGTTTTGTTGTCATTACCGTGCGCGGGGTCGCCCGCCAAACCGAAATCCCCCGCGCCGGGAAACGTTGTTTTCTTACCGCGCACGCGCGATCTGGCCGCGCGCTATGCATGATGTGAAATCGGATCAGGGCGAATTGCCCTCGACTGCGTTATAAAGCCTAACAGGAGCATTGAATACGCGTACTAGAGTCACTAAACTTGGAGGGAAATGTTTTAGTTATGACGGGGCAGCATCGTAATTGTATGAGAGAACTAAAGCGAAACTAGTCCATGGACGTGTTCAGAATTTCCTCCATAGCTTGTGCTGTGGTGAATACACCTAATGGCGAAAATATATTATTGACGAAATAAATATGTAGAAATTTTGAAAAACAAACTGTTTTAGAAGAATACGGGTTTTTGACTTCTCGCGCGCGAATTGATGGCAGACGCCATTTTACGCAAAAGCAGCAGCGTTCAAGGAGGTGTCCTATGACTTGTTTCGCTCTCCCTGTGATGTCGGGCCACCTGTTTTCCCCGTCCTCTTCTTTCTGAATGTGAACGTGAAGCGAATTTTCCATCTCGTGTTCCAAAGCGGCGTGCTGAGCGACGAGATGGTCCCTGCCCCACCTGCCCCCCGCCGCCCCGCACCTTGGCACTACCCCCCGCCTTCCTCTCCTCTGACACTGCCCTGCCCTGGTCTGCTTTATAAAAGCAGGGGAAAATTCGGGGGAAAAATTCAAAGCCATTGTGAAATATGCACAATTAAGGGTGCTTTAGGGACAACTCGTGCGTGCCGAAAGGGAGGCTTCTCTTTTTATAACTGCTTTTCAATCGGCTGGAGTATTGTTAGGACATCGCAGTGATGCAATAATTCTTGGGTACGACGAAAATCGCGGCATCTCTATAACACGTGCTCCCTGAGAGAAGTGACGTCGTGACAGAGGTGACAAGGGGTGGACGCAACAACCCTTCCCTTGCAAGGCCTCTCACGTTGGCGGGTCCTAGCAGCCGCGTTGTCACTTTGCTCGTCACTCGGACCGTCGCACGGCGGCCGTCACTGGCCTCGTCACAACCTGGCCGCGGGTTATTTTGGCAGGGGCTTAACTCTTCGCCGCCGCAGGTAATTAGGCCCTGGCCGGCTATCGCTTGTCGATCGCGCGCGTGTGTCGCTCGCGAGCCCGGGGCGGGGCGGGGCGGGGCGGGGCGGGGCGGGGCGGGCCTGGCGCCCAGCCTGGCGCGCTGTGGTGGCTTGCTCCCTCCGAAGTAGTTTCCCCCATTTACCTTTCTGCCTTAATGCGAAATGAAGCCATTTAGCCGAACGGGCTCTAGAGCAGCAGCGGGAGGAGAAAGGCGCGGGGGGCCGGGCGGGAGTGGGTGGCGTGGCGGTGCGGCGAAAAAATAACGATTTACGGCTTTGGTAATGACAGGCAGTGTACGGTACTTTGAAGAGGAAGAAGATGAGTTAGTTTCCTTAAGTAGGTTTATGTCCAGGTTAGCTTGCTGCCCCCGCCGCCACTGCCGCCGCACAGCGGCAGACATTTGCTGCTGCTTCCGCAGCGATACTCGAAATTCAACAAGCTGACCAATATAGTAAAGTCGAACAGATGATAACCTGACCTACACCAAAAGTAGACGTGCGAGCCCCCCTATGCCGCTGGCTCCGTCGGCCATGACGAGTGGCGCTGCCTGGCGCGGCGTGGGCGAACCGAACCTGCCGCTCGTTTGACTTCCACGAGGCTCCATGTTCTCCCGCCCAACTCATAAGTGCAACGCGTCGTACTCAGATGCTCGCCTGAGATGGATACGAACTCCTCTTCATTTCTTATTTTTTAAAAAAATGCTATTTTGATTCATTTCAATTCATTGGCGCATGTCATCAATAACCTTAAAATGTACTTTCAGTGCAAAGTTTCTTTCGTCCATAAAAACAAAACAATTTGTCTGTAATTGGAGACATTCGTGGCGCACGGGTACTGCGACCTTCCCTTCTCGCTCGCTTGCGCGCGAGCCCACCCGCTCCTAATGGGTGGCCCCGTGGCCCGGTGGCCCGGCCCGGCTGCGGCAGTCTTAATGAGTCTCGTTCAGTCATTTTGAATTGTGATCGATGCCCTGATTAACGCTCAGTGACGAGGTCCGGCCGGCCGGCGCGAGTAAGATGAGCGAGGTGAGAGCAAATTACCCCGCCAAATTATAACCCCCCTGCCGTGCAGCGGCGTGGCGCCGCGCCACACCGCGCCTCCCGCTGCTGTCGAAAACTGCGAATATCTGCTCATGTCCTCTGGGCAAATAATGAAAATCAGGCATTTGCGATCTGGGAGAGGGGAGAGAAAAAACCGTTTGTCAGACCACGGAGACGAAATACAGTATATATCGACCAGAAAAAAAAATAACGGAGAGTACGTACTGATGACAGTGTAACTTGTGCTGTGCACCGCTGACCTTAGGCCGGCCCAAATTGCGTTGTACGTACGTACCATGGTACGTACGATCAGAGCGCGGCGGTGGTGATGATGGTCGCGATTGTGCGATAGCGCCTGCTGCTCATTGTTCTTGCTCTATCATCTCCGTGATATCTGTGTCCATTCTGTCTTTCCTTCCTTGTCGGCTGGTCACTGCGGCGTAACGTGTAATGCCGTTTCTCTCTCTCTCCCTCTCTTGCGCCCTAGTGCGTCGCGCGCGCGAGAGAGATAGGTAGATAGAAGGGGACACGCCCTGCGGAGAACCGTGCCCAGGTGCGTGCGCGCCCACTAGTGTGCAGAGAGAGAGAGAGAGAGAGAGAGAGAGAGAGCGATGGAAAGCCTAGAAGAACTCACAGTCGTGCCCCGGAGCGGTCACTTGATTGCCGCCATTGTGTGCCGAAGTGAAATGGCAACCGTTGGTCGCACGATGTTTGTGTGCGTGCGCGCGCGCGCGTGTGTGTGTGTGCGCGTAGGAGTACGCGTGAATGGCTCTTCACGCCCGTCCAAAAAGAGTACAATATTTGCATAGGATTTCTCAATTGAATGAGAAAGACGCGCGTGATGCTCGTTTGGCGCGGCGGGCCGGCCCGGCCTGCTCTGCCACGTGATTTATCACAGCCTTCGTTCTACTTTTAAATACCCGACGGGAATTTCTAAGATAAATCACGCCCTCGTAACGTAAACTGCGTCTGCGGCGCTCTGGAAATTCGTTCATGTAAGGCTCGGCCTGCTGCGGGGCCCGGCGGGGCGGGGCGGGGCCGTCCTGCAGACGCACGTTGATCTCGTTCAGCAAATCGTGAGCCCGTGTGCCTTCCTCCACTAGCGGACCGGGCCGGGCCGGGCCGGGCCGGGAGAAGCGTCTGATTCGCCGCAAAAGACAAAAGGCATTGTCATGCGAAAGGTCGGACCGAAAAATGAAGTATTAAGGTTGGACCAGATTTGGATTTAGATTTGGGTCTGAGTCGAGGTGAAAAATCGATTGAAGACGCAGGGAGGCGTTCACCACCAACCATCCTATGGCCATCTTCTCTTTTTTGTGACCTTTATAATTTTAACATTTGAAATAATTTTTGAGCTTCGTGGTTACAAGTTGTATACAACTTGTAACCTCGAAGCTCAAAAATTATTTCAAATGTGCTTATAAGCACAAATACCATTGTTTTTACATTTCAATATCACTCACTGAATGCGATTTAAATTGTGAACGTTCGGCTCGGAGGCGGTCCGTCGGTCCAGCTGACCACAGGGGACGTCTGATTCTAATTGCCATTGTAATCAACGAGGGAAGGTCAATCGCAAATGGCGCGCGAATATGAGCGGCGGGCCGGGCCGGGCCGGGCCGGGCGCGTGGAGAGCGGCCCAGTCTGGAGAACGGGGACGGGGGGCGTTGATATGCAGTTTGGTCATTACCGTTGTTTGTTGTACCAGCATCCGCTGATCTACCTCTGCGGGCAACCTGCAATTTCTTTTTATTTTCGGCACCTGTTGGCCCCGGTGTGTTCTGTCGGGACCATTAGCAGCGGGCGTTCAGTAATGATCGGTATTTCCGAAGACTGGAAGTGGGTTCATTGCACGTGCGAGTCTTGCAGGGGTGGGATATCTGAAGGAACGTGCGGAAATTCCTCATTGCATTACATTACTTTTTTATTCCGCAAAGGTTGATTCTCTACTCGCTCGTTTATTTTTTCTAACTTTTCAGTATTTTTTCATTTTATTTTGAAAAATGTGTCTAGATTGTCTACATAGTGGTTTTCAGAAAATGAATGGTGAGCACCTCGCCGTTTCCTTATTTTTCTGATCGGAGGATGAAAACAAGGCGGTATTTAGCAGAGTCGCGCGCGTCTAACTTTAGCCAGGCACGCTTTTGGCACGCGATGCACTGCACGGCCAAGGGTTCCGACCTGCGGAGGGGAGAGGGGTGGGGGTAGGGGGGAGGGGTGAGAGTGGAGGGCGATCCACGACCCAACCCGACCCGCTTGGACTCGGCCGCTCGGGCACGCGGCGCGGCGTCTTGCACGTCGTGTGAAACTACAGCCGGGAGGGGCGGGGCGTGGCGTGGCGGGGTGGGGCGGGGTGAGGTGGGGCACGGCGGGGCGGGGCGGGGACCTGGCGCCGCGCGGTGCGCGCCCGCCCGCCTGCTCAGCCGCATCCAGTGCGATGAGGTAGACCACCACTCAGTCCGGCCCTTTTTTATTATTTATTATTTGTCGGGGAAATCTGCAAAGTAGCAGCGGCAGCAGAAGCGGCTCTGCGCGAGTCGGAGAGGGAGGGAGGAAGGGAGGAAGGAAGGGAGAGAGGGAGGGAGGGAAGGAGAGAGGGAGAGAGGGAGGGGCACAGATCCACCGTGATGCACGCCGCTGCCGCTGCCGCCGCGCTGCTCGCGCTGATCCTCCCTGCAGTCGTTTTGCATATCTTCCGTTTGGTCTTAGAGCGCGCGTTGGCAGAGGTTCATACGATGCTAACTTCGCTCTCTCTCTCTCTCTCTCTCTCTCTCTCTCTCTCTCTCTCTCTCTCTCTCTCTCTCCCTCTCTCTCTCTCCCTCCATCTCTCTCTCCCCCCTCTCTCTCGCTCGCGCGTTCGCTCTTTACTCTGTCTCTCATATTCAATGCGTGCGACGGCCCTGCCTAAGAGCAATACCCTCGCACTTTATTTCTGTCCTGCTGCGCTCTACGCCTTTGGCACACACACACACACAGACACACGCACACCGCTGCGCGGGGCGCCACGGCCTGACACGTTGCTGGTACTTGACCTGTCCCATGTGCCACGCGCGCGCGAGGAGGCGACCCCCACCTGGCTGAGGTCGCCCCGCCCCGCCCCGCCCCGCCCCGCCCCGCCCCGCCCCGCCCCGCCCCGCCCCGGGCCCCGCGGGTCGTTGCCTTGGTGATCCTGGTGACGGTGACGCGCGGCTGACGGTGATCCGGGCGATGGCTGCACCGGCCCGGTGATTGTGATCGCGGTGATGGAGCGTGTGCCGTGCCGCGCCCGCTCGAACCCGTTGAAGACTTGTAGTAGTGCACTCTAGTCGTCGTCGTGGCCAAGTGATGGGTCATCCTCTACACAGCCAGTAAAATAATATATATATATATATAAAGTGCCCCGTCCGCGCGCGCGCGCACTTCGCGTGGGAAATGACTCTTTTTTTTTCGAATCCGGCTATGCGCGGCGTATCGCGGTTGGAAAAAGATGCACATTATTGGGTTCATGTAAGGGTTCGCGAAAAGAAGTGTGATGCGCGTTAAGTTATTTTTAGCTGCTTTCGTGCAAAACGTACTTTTGTGTGTGTGTGATGCAAAGATATCACGTGTTGACGGCCGTGCGGTGATCTCTCCTCTCATGTCTGTTGACCTCGCAGGGTCGAAGGAAGTAAGAGAGAGAGAGAGAGAGAGAGAGAGAGAGAGAGAGAGAGAGAGAGAGAGAGAGAGAGAGAGAGGGAGGGAGTTTCAGGCCGAACACTTGGGTATGCGTCAGCGTCACCATGCTGCATCTGAATAAACAGGCAGCGCGAGCAATATATAGATGCTCATGGCAGTCAAAAGGTGGCGAAAAAAAAAACCGAAAGAAAACAGACCTCAAATGCAAAAAAAAAAGTACATGCAATGAAAAGGTTTGCTAAAGTTTTGTAGTAGTGCGCTGCGCTCGGCAGTGTGCGTGTGTGTGTGTGCGAGTGCTTTTCCCTTTTATATGCAGCGATTGCTCGCGACCCCTGGTACCGCTACCCGTCCTCACGTACCGATAGTAATTGGCCACGCGAGTCAAAGAGCGCTGGCGCCAGGCTGCTGCGGTAGCGCTGCAGCCGGCATTAGCGGCCGGGTAACTCGGCAGGACGCGTCGCGGAGATACGCTGCTTGTCGCTCCGAACACTCTGTTATTTTCTGTAAAGAAAACCAGTTTTAGTTTAGTTTTTTTTTTCTCATCTTCTATTTTATTTTTATTTTTAACAGAGCATTAATCTGAAACGCATCTTGACAACCTGTGCAGTTTCGTTTATTTAAATAAAAAAATTAATGTCTGTGTTTGTGAAAGCGATGAAATGTTTTCACGCTCCTGAAATAAAATGAGCAGTTACGATCTTGTTTCTAACAGTGGTGCGCAGGAGCATGGCGGCTGCAGGGGGTTTGATGAGTGATGAGCCCGAGACGATAATCCAAATGCGTCTATCAACCTGGCTATCCTTTTCCCTTTAGCCCTGGGGCGGGCCGCGTGCGTGCGAGCGTGCGTCTGTGTGCGTGTGTGTGTGTGGACTGCCAATCACAAGGTGCGTGTAATGCTAGACTGCCTCCGCTGTGACGCTCAGACCATTAGAGCGAAAGAATCGTACATTCATGCCTGTTTGTTCCAGTATCTCGTACTCGTTAATCGATAGTCATGTTGCATCGCGGCGCGGCACCCCTAACCTGATGAGGAAAGCTCTTCACCGTGGACACAATAAATACATCGACGATAGCGGCGTATTGAATGCGTAAAGACAGCCCTATTAGTTTTTTTTTGTTTTGTTTTTTTTTTTTGGTGTGTGAACTGCGCTTTGGTCCAGACCGCACATAAAAAAAGAGAGATAGTTGTAATAAGAAAGTGTATTATTAAGTTTGTTACTGGCGTACTACTAATTACTCGTGTCTCTCGCTGGATCCGGACGTCGCGCCGTGGTCCCGCTGCTACCGGTACGCTTCGCAAATCGTCGGACGGACGGACGGACGGACGGGGGGATACGCTCGAGGCCTGTCGCCTTGACTCATAATGCGGGGGAAACGGTATGAGCGCGAGAGGGACGTAGGGAGCAGCAGGGAAACAGAGGGAGAGGGAGGGAGAGGGAATGCATACGTTTTAGTTCCGTTCTATAAACAAACACGCGGGGGGATTCCCCTGCGGCGTGTCGTTGTGCGGAGCCAGGAATTAGCACAGGGGGTAGGTGGAGGGGGAGGGGGGTCCTTTGCAGATCAGCTGCGAGCAGGGGTCCTTGGGGGCCGACTGTGTGTGTGTAGGAGCGCATGCATGCTTTTGACTCATGTTATTTTGTTTGCGCGCTCGTGTAGGACTTACTGCTGCAGGTCGGAAACGATCTCCAGGTTTCGCTATTATTTCAACAGTGAGCGGAAGGCGCCGCGTATCAATTCTAATGGGCCGGGCGCGCGGCTGCCCGGGCCGGGCTCACACATCACGTCATACGCAGCGCTGTCGTGTTGGTTATTTGATGATTTTTGCAAGGGGGATCGATCTTCCGCCGCGGCCGCCGTGGCGTAGCGCTCGGCCTCCCTAGCGTCTGGTCGGAGGTCAGCGAACTTTCTGGACAGCTGTCAGAGGGACTCGGTGTATAGCGCCTCCTCAGGGAGAGAGACCGGAGGGGGAGGAGGAGTTATCGGCCGCGGTGCGAAGGACTGTCGAAACTCGGCATCCGCCCCGCCCCGCCTCGCCCCGCCCCGCCTCGCCCCGCCCCTGTTCCAAAGGTCAGCGCCGCACAATATGTGGAGATGATTTAATCATCCGCCGTAGGGCGCCCCGGCCCGGCCCCGCAGGCCGTAGCGCGGGCGGGCCTATGTAGCGCCCGGACGCCTGGCGGGGTAGGCAGCCGAGTGACTCGCGAGCACCGCGGGACTGCCTACCCGCCAGGGGCCCGGGAGGCACAGGGGACAGCCGGGTGTGACTAGGCGCCTGCGTGGGTAGGCAGCCCCGTGCGACGCGCGTGCTTGGCGGGTCGGCCTACAGCCTAGGCGCCTGCATGGGTAGGCAGCCCCGTGCGACGCGCGTGCTTGGCGGGTCGGCCTACAGCCTAGGCGCCTGCATGGGTAGGCAGCCCCGTGCGACGCGCGTCGGGGTAGCGGCAGCAGCCCGTGCGACGCGCGTGCTTGGCGGGTCGGCTGCATGGGTAGGCAGCCGTGCGACGCGTGCCTGGCGGGTCGGCAGGCGGCGGGTCAGGCGCCTGGTAGGCAGCCCGTGCGAGCCTGGCGTCAGGCGCCTGACGCGCGTGCCTTCGGCCTAGCCCAGGCGGCGGAGCGCACGCAGCCTACGGGTCGGCCTACAGCCTAGGCGCCTGCATGGGTAGGCAGCCCCGTGCGACGCGCGTGCCTGGCGGGTCGGCCTACAGCCTAGGCGCCTGCATGGGTAGGCAGCCCCGTGCGACGCGCGTGCCTGGCGGGTCGGCCTACCCGAACGGCGCTTCACGAGAACCGGACCGGACAGTCACGCATGCTTGAATTTATCGTTGCTTGTCGGAACGGGGGGCGTAGAATTACGCGTCAAGTAATCAATTTTGCTGCCCGCCCGGACATCACTGGTGAGGATTCTCGCCTGGCTGCTCCTCCGCGGGGCGGTGGGGGCGGGGCGGGGGCGGGAGGGGGCGGGCGTGCCGGGGGCGGCGCGCAGGGGCCGGCAGCACCACTGCTGCTGGCTGGCGGCAGACGAGCAGGGGTTGGCGCGGTGGGTAGGGAACTTGATGTTTTGCCATGGAGGGAGTTTTAATTGGGTGGAAGTCAGGAAATATCAACAGCCCACTGTCAGCCGGGTGGGGCGGGGCGGGGCGGGGCGGGCGGCCGGGTCGGGCCGGCATTCCTGGTTGAGGGTTGATGGGGGAAGGGGTTTGGAATTGGGCAGGGTTCATCCAGCACCCCGGAGGGCAGACGGCCGAGCGTCGGGGCCAGCCCAGGGCCTGCTGGGGGCCCCGCCATGGCCGACCGCGGGGCGACAGGTGAGCCGAGTCAGTGCGTCTCTCTCGCTCTATCTCTCTCTCGCTCTCTCGCTCTGTCTCGCTTCCCCTCCCCTCTTTCTCTGAATCTCCGCGCGCGTGTATAGCCCTGCTCCGCCCGCCCCGCCGCCCAGCCCTCCACAACTCAATAAATCTAATCTGGCGCTTTGATGATTTGCGTTTAGAATTATTCTCTGCCGGCGCGGCGCTGTGTGTGCGAGACTCTCCTCGCGATGCGCGCGCGCTGTGTGTGTGTGTGTGCGCGCGCGCGCGTACTGCGACGCGACTCGTCGTTATTCCTCCCGATACTCGCAGTGCTGCGCTCTACATATTGACAGAAGTAACGCCCCCGCCCCGCCCCGCCCCGCCCCGCCCCGCCCGGGGCGCTACTGGTATCGCGCGTCGCACGGCCGCACGGCGCGCCGCGGCCGAGTGATTACGTGTAATTGTGCGCGGCGGCGCTTCGCTCCTGTCGGTTTGTTGTGTCTGCGAGCGCGCCCCCCCTCCTATCTCTCGCGCCTATGTCTAGCTGGCAGCGGACGAGACGGCTTGGCGCCGTCTTCATTAACCTTCACACCACAGGTGTTCAGGTGCAAAAGCATTTCCTCCACAGCCGAGCGGCGCCGGTCGCTGCAGCGGCGCTGCCGGCCTTGGCCGTCGTGCGCGCACGCACAGGAATATGCACGCGCACGCCCGCACGCGCCGACACGCGCAAATAATATCTAGGATGGGCACAGCACGGTTTCTGTACATGATTTTTTTACGCCATCTTTCGCGATGCAAATATTTTACAGAGTTCACATAGTTGCCTGTAATTCTCAATAAACACCTCGTTTTTGTATCTCCTTGTGTACATACGACGAGTCTTTTGTTTTGTTGTTGTTGTTGTTGTTGTTTTTTTAATCGACGGGCGTGTTGTTTGTATGCGTGACCATTTTTTTTATGCCTTTTAAATCTATAAAAATAGTGGCGAGCTCACAATGCGTGCATGGCGTGACCTTCGGATTGTTATAATTGTCTTGGGTGAAAAATGTGTGTGTGTGTGTGTGTGTGCGAGCGGAGAGCCCTGGTAAGCTGCCCTGCCTCACACCCCCTGCCCCTCCCCTGCTCCTACCCCGCCGGTGCTTCCGCCTCGGCTTCTGTCATATATGCACGGATCTAATGGCGGAAAAACAACGCCGATTCCCTCTCTGACTGTCGATGCCCTAATGGTGTTGGCGCTCGCTCCGCTCCCCATCCTTTTCTCTCTCTCTCTCTCTCTCTCTCTCTCTCTCTCTCTCTCTCTCTCTCTCTCTCTCTCTCTCTCTCTCTCTCTCTCTCTCTCTCTCCTGCCCACGCTGCCCCCGGGCTCCACCGCGCTGCTGCTCGGCTGCGGCGTACTCCGTCCGTACATCTCGGTGACAATCGCTCGGTAAATCATTGTCAATCCTTTTACTTACACTGCAGCGGTGCTCGGCTCGGCTCGGCCCGGCCAGGCTCAGCTCGGCTCGGCTCGGCTTGCCTTGCCTTGCCTCAGTGGATGCACACTCCGCGCCGAAGTCGTGCAGCCGGCCAATTAGTACTGCTGTGCATTCGGCAAGATTCATTTCGCGGCTGGATAGTTGGCTTCCCTGCGCACGGAGAACGAAAGAGAGGGGTGGAGGGAGGAGGAGGAGAGAATCAAGGGCGAGGGGGGACGACTGAAGCGGATTGATTGAGCACTGATCGGCCATTAGGCGCTCCAGAACCTATATCTGCCGTTTCCGCCCCTGAAGACGTCGCGGGGATCACCTGGGCGGGCCGCGGCCACGTGACTTGGCGACTATAGCACTAATTTTTTGTTGTATTTAACTCAGGGGAGTGCTCGCTCGTCCGCGGAAAAGCTGTTGGTCACACGCGCGCCTTTTGTTTTAAGCATTATGTCATTACTATTCGTCGATACGTCCCGGTGCATTTGTTGTTCGGCCGGAGACGGGGTTGGGGGTGGGCTATGAAAAGCGGGGGGAAAAGGGGAGGGGCTATGCGTTGCGCCTTCACATCCATCGGACGCTGTCTGTTTGTGTGCCGTGCATTGTCAGTTCTGGCGTGAAAATAATGACGGAAGCTTTTTCCTATTGTTTTCAGGCAAAGCGGTGTGCTCGGGTTTATTCCACTACCCCCCCCCCCCCCCACAGCAACTCTCTGTGTAGCCTTTCTTTGCACCCCGTGCACGCCCCCCCCCCGCCTCGCCCGTTCCTTTTCTTTATCCTCGGCCGTTGCAACACCAAGCGGAGCAGCGCGCAGGTCGAACACGATATGGTACAGACAAGAAACAGGGAAATCGGAGAGCAGGACAGAGAGTGCGTGGAGCAGGACCCGCGCGAGAGCGAGCGGCCGTGTGCTGGGCGGGGCGGGGCGGGGCGGGGCGGGGCGGGGCGGGGCGGGGCGGGGCGCTTGTCGTGCTGCTTTGCCTTCCCCTCGGCGCTGTTGGCCGTAATAAGAGTCCTAGACCGCGCTGGTCGCGGGGGCAGGGCAGCCGATCCTATTGAGACGAGGACATGGGGACGGGACGCCGCAGTCGACAATCGTTCCTTTTTATTATTTTGACTCTTCTTCTCACTACGCATGGCCTCGCGCACACCTGTCCAATCCGCAAATGAAAAATTTAGCTCAGCTATTTCAAGTGAGATACAACTCAAAAATTTCAAAAATTTTTGCGTTTGCTCCCTGATTTTTTAAATACATTTTGTGCGGCTGATTTTTTCTAAACTTTATAGTGTGAAAATTTTTTGATTTCTTTTTCCCCTGGATACATTCTTGTTGATGGTTAAAGTCGTCCCCAAAAGTTGTCCCGTACTGTTTCCTCGTCGTGCGCGTTCGGTTTTGTTCCGAGCGAGCTTGAAGACTCCAGTTAGCCTCTGCCTGTGGCGCGAGGGCCCTGCCGGCGGGGCGGGGCGGGGCCGGCCAGGCTGTAAGGTCCACTGGAGATATGAAGGAGGAGCGGGGCGGGGCGGGGCGGGGCCGCGGGCTCGGCCGAGCCGCCCCCCAACTGGAGGTCACGACAGGAAACGAGTGAAAATGAGTTGATGAGGTGACCTGATAAGGCGGAAAAGAATGAACAAGATGGGTCGTGGGGGAGGGGGGAGTGAGGAGATGGAGAGGGGCGGAGAGCGGAACTGAGGGAGATAGGACCCGGAGAGTGAGGCGGAGGGGGGGTGGTGGTGCTGGGGTGGCTTCTGCGCGCGCCCCGCGACACGGGAGGAAATTCAAGAATAATCGAAAGAATCCTGGCGATATAGTCGACAAGCGTGATAAAGAGCTGTCAGGAGACTGAGGCCGAGGAGGACGCGATGAAGGTTCGACGGCGAGAGGCAGGAAAAAATATGGTTCTGCTGATGTGGTCGAGCCCCATCGATGTCGTGCGGCTACTGCCAGAGCGGCGGAGGGCGGGGCGGGGCGGGGCGGGCGGGCTGAACTGCGGGCGGGTACGGACCTCGGCGTTGTCGGGCCATTGGCTCAAGTGCGGTAATGTGTGCGATCGCGGACCTGCTTCTCGTCGCGCAGTTTCGCGTCGATGTGGGAAGTGCGCCCTCGTGAAAATGTGAATTGCGTCTATTATAGTATACTATACGTCGACGTGTGTGAACATACGACGGTACACAGGGCGTTTTCCCGGGCCACATTTTCCCCCCGCCCCGCCCCGCCCCGCCCCGGGCCTGCTCTCATTGAGGTCAGGCCTGTTCAAGGGCCGCCTGGCCCGCCCTGGGGAAGGGTTACCCCCTTATCAGCCCCTCGTTTTATTTTTCCGTGCGGTCGTGAAAGCGATGGCGCGGTGGCGGTGGTGGCGGCGGCGGCGGCGCTGGTGGGTGAGGTCTATTAACACAGGATTGGCAAAAGGGTTCGGGAAGACAGTCTGGGCCGGTGCCAAGAGAGTGCCTGCTGGATGCAGCCCACATGTAGCGCTCTCCTATCCTATCGGAGCAGACGGCCCCGCGCCCCGCCCCGCCCCACCCCGCCCCGCCCCGCGCCCCGCCCCGCCCCGCCCCGCGCCGCCCCGCCGCAGTTCATTTCCATGCAGCGGCTCTTTGCCCGACGCTGCATGCTGCGAAACTCCCTCGAGGGTGAAAATAAAAATACCGGCGGATCGGTTGGTATTGAACCAGCGCCGCAAGCACGGCTTGTATGTTTCGACTCGGAGATGACGACGTTTATTGAGGAGCGTAGGGCGCGCGCTGGCTGGGAGCGGGCGCGGCTAGAAGGGCAATTTTTTCGGGCGGAGACGGCGCCGGCGGGAAACGCGAACGCGAAATGCTCCACCAGCGCGCGCGCGCGCGCGCGCCCGCACACTCACACATGAGTGTGCGCGAGTATGTGTGAGCGTGCTTGGAGGCACCTAGAGACGCGTGCATATACACTCAGTCATGAATGCGCACGGGCCCATGTCAGTGCGTGTGTGTGTGTGTGTGCCCGTGAGTGTGAATGTAACCACCACGCTAAGCGGGGTGGATGTGTGATTAATGGCAGGGCTGTCTCCGCGCCGCGCTGCCCGGCTGCCCGGCCGGCCGGCAGCTACCCGGACGCGGCCTCATGCGCACTCCGCCCCGCCGCCCGTTAAATGGACACAGAGAGCGAGCGCCCCTATTTGAAGGCCGAGGGGCGCCCCGCCCCGCCCCGCCCCGCCCCGCCCCGCCCCGCCCGCGCTGCTGTTTACCGGGGAGGAGTCATGAACTCGCCTGCGCTCGGCGTGCCCCGGCGCGGTGGAGGTACGTTTGGCGTCCATAGCGAGTGTGTGCGCATGCGTGTGCGTGCGTGTTTGTGTGCGCGCCCGTGTACACGCTGTTACTCGCGCCTACAATTGACTTTCATTGAAGGGCGAACCTGCATAAGGCATGTCAGAGTGTTTAAAGTATTGATCAGCCCTTTGCGTGCCTCGTCCTCCTGTTCGATCTCGAAAAAGTTGTGCGCACGCGTTATTGGCAGTGTGCGTTGCATCATCACACCTCACTTATTCATACCCCTCCCCTCGCCGCAGCCATACCGCCGCAGAGAGCGATTTAATTATTTTTTCCCCCTCTGCTTCTCCTTATACTCCCTTCTGATGCCGCGTGCGGTTTGCCGTGTTGTTTTCTTCCCAAAGGCGGCAGTGGCGGCGGCGGCAGAATCACATTCATGTATTTATCTTGTGTTTTCCGGGAGTGTAATGACCTTGCACCGGTTGAGTTAGGTTATGGCGGAGGAGCCCTGGACCCCGGCCCGGCCCGGGCCACACCGGGGGAAAGCCTCTCTCGACTCGACCTCCGCCCCGCCCCGCCCCGCCCCGCCCCGCCCCGCCCCGCCCGGTCGGGTACGGGCCGATTGTATTCGTGTGAATCATCATTTTTCGTCTGGACGTGCCCTCCTGAGCCGCCGCCCGGTACCCTGGCCGGCCCGGGGCGGCCTGACCGGGTCGTGTCTGCCCAGGGGCCGCGCCGCCCGCGGTGGCGTCTGCTCCCCCCCCCCCCTCCCCCTCCTCCTCCTCCTTCTCCTTCTCCTCCTCCTTCTGGGCGCTCCTCGGCCTTCCGGTCATTAAGACTCGGACCTAAACGGCGGGGACGTCGTCGTCGTCCAGTTATTTTTTCCATCCCGGTCCGTGTACAGTATCGGGTGTATTGGAGCACACGCCGCTGTCCCGAAGAGACCAACCTCGCTCGCGTGTGGCGCCATGAGCCAGAAACACTGAGACATGTGTTCCATACGCCCTGTAGATTTTGCTTCAAAAAGTATTCATATTATTTATTATGAGGCCTCCACCTTAGCATCACCCTCACGCATTCCGAGGTTTGTTTCGCTTTTTTCGGTATGAGAGGAAATTTCTCCTGGGGCTTTCCCTCCTTGTGTCACTTTCTCGGCTATGTATATGTATTTTTTTCCGAGGGCAGTTTTCCTTTCTGGAGACCTCTCTTCCGGACCTCTTTCGGACCTCCTCCCTCCGGCCCGCGTGCCGGACCGGGCCGGGCCGGCGGCCGGGACTCTTCCATCAGGGTCTGGATGCCTGTGGTAAAGGAATTCTCAGGCCTCACTCACCCCCTCCCCCGCCCCACCCCGCCCCGCACACCATTGGAAGAAGTGGGAGGGGGGTGGGGTGCGTAACAGCCGGGGAAAAAATGTACAATAATGTTTCCGACGATTAACCAAATCCTTCTCCGGAGAGAGAGAGAGAGAGAGAGAGAGAGAGAGGGGGGGGGGGGGTCGCTGCTCGGTTCGATTCCGTTTTGGACGCATTGCGGGGTACCGCGCCGCGGGCTGGCTGCGCATTCTTGAGGAGTGTTGCAGGGGCTGCTGGGTGGGATGTGACCTTGGTGGCGCCCTGGAGCCAGTTACAAACACACGCCTGCTGGGTGTCCCTTGAGACTGCTGCGCTGGGCCGCAGACGCCCGCCCCGGGTGCGAAACAGTCGGACTGGACTTGTCTGTGCCGTGCCGTGCTGTGCGGTGGTCCATCCACCCAGTTGCACGGGGAGGTGCTGGCGGCGGCCGCTGCGAGCGCTGGGGTCGCCACAGGATGTGGTCACGGTGGTTGTGCAGCGGCGTCAACCTTGGGAAGAGGGCAGCTTAGACCGGCGTGCAGGGCGCTATTTACGGGTTGTGATCGGCGTGTGTGTGTGTGTGTGTGTGTGCTCGAAAATGACTGATGGAATTGGGTTTTCATCGCGTCGACTTTCGTGTGAGAAAATATTAGCACACGAAATGTCCCCCCTTCAAGACTTTAGCAGCACGTCATTAGTTTATGTTAAATTCTATTTTTTCTTACGAAAATTTTAAAATTTTGCTAATGCGTGCGTGACATGTACAAACAAAACGAAAACTGTACATCGTTCCTGTCTTGCTCTGTAAAATGCCACTTTTTTTTCCTTGGCTGCAGAGGAGAAACGTGGTCGTGCACACAATAACGCGGTGGCTCTAAATTCAACTGCTGCAGCTGCAGCCATCTGCGCCGTCGCCGGTCGGTTTCAGCAGCTGATGATGACAACCTTGCGTTTCGCCTTGTTCAGATCCGCTAGGAAGCGTCATAGAGCCGCCGCTTTATCCCATTTCGCCCCAATGCATTTCACGTCTCGCTGCCGATGACCCTGGCGGGGCAGGGCGTGCGAGTGCGAGAGAGAGCGAATATAAGAGGAGGGAGGAATAGTGGGAGAGAGACGGGGAGCGAGGGAGACATTATCGCATGCAGCACCACGTCGGTCCAGACCGCTTCAATCTGTGTGTTGCAGCAGAGAGGCGGAGCGGAGCGCCAAGGCGCGTGCGCCCCGGATTAAAGTCCCAAAACCACCAGCTGCCTTCTCTCTCGCACTCCCCGCGAGCGCAGCCCGCCTACTTTTCTTTCTCGCTCGCTCTTGCTCTCTCGCTTACTCGTCAAGTCTCTCTCTCTCTCGCTCGCACGCCGCCACTGTGCGCAGTCGAGTTGTCTAGGTCCAGCAGTGCACGGTATGTTGGTGGTAGCAGCAGTGCCTGTTGCTGCCGCCTCCTCACCCTGCTTGCGCCGTAAGCCGAGAGAAAATTTCATCAACGCACTGGAGTTGGACCGAAAAGAGCCGGCGGCAACTCCGCAAACTCGGAGGGGTAGCTTGTGTGGAACGGTATAACATTTCGTTTTATGCGTGTTCTCCATTTCGTGGCGCCTCCTCTGTTTCGTTACCCCCATCTGTTGGGGAGTGTCTTACTTTGGAATCAAATAAAAAGTACAATGAACTATAAATGAAAATAAAATGACCCCGAAGGAAAAGAATTTGCGGTTTACTATAAAAAATGAATCTCATGCACAATGTACGATATTTAAAGTGGAAAATAATCAGCACGATCAATGTATTTCTCTTGTGTGCTATTGCTATGTGTCTGAAAAAAGTCGTATCCAGGTCGTTTCTGCTGCTTCTTTTGTTTTCCTCCATGCTCAGTGAATTTTGCCGGTATTTTTTTTATCGCGAGTGTGTCTGTGTGTGACGCTGCTGCTTTTTTTCCACACATGACGGTAGCGGCGTCGGCAGAGCGGCCCGCCTTTCCACGTCAAACCGGACGGGATTGAGAGACTTTTTGGAGCCGACGGCGTCAGCGCTGCTCTGTTTTCGCCGCCCGGGTTGGCCGGCCTGGCGTGGCGTGGCGTGGCGCGGCGTGGTGCGGCGCGGCGTTAAGACCGTTTGAATGACAAGGCCGTGGATTTGGCAGGCGTCCCTTGGCGGGCGCGGGCCGCGTGCGCGCGGCGGGCGGGGCGGGGTGGGGCGGGGCGGGGCGGGGCGGGGCGGGCCACGACCGTCATACACCATACACACACATACTAACGTAGCCACCACCACCACACCACCACCACCTTTTACCATAGGCTTCAATGTCTCCACCCTGAAAGTTGCGGTCTTGGCTTCCCTCTAGCCAAGTATAATGTGACCTTGAACCCCGCGCGGGCGAATTACCGACCTCAGCACGTTTTCAGGCTTACGCGTAGGGGAAGCCATTTGTCTTTTGAATTTGTAGCCCGCGAGCGCCGACTTGTGGTCTTACGGGGGTGTGAGTGAAAGCGGGCCGATTTTAAATTATTTTTTGGCGATTTTTAGTGCACTGTACAGCGGCTCAACACTGTGGTGGGGCCTCTCTTGGCATCGTGAATTTAGAGCCCGACTCATTTTGCACATGCTTCCTGATTGTCACAATGTGTTGCGGCGCCTTGACCTCCTTTATACATTGTAGCTCTGCTGGCGGCCATCCCGGCCCCGCCGCCGCTTCCCCAGAACAGCTGACTGCAAACAGAATTGAGGGCGGAAAAATTTTTGAATTCCTTGAGTGGCTTCATCGTAATGAGAGGCGGCCAGGCGACACACCTGGTGTGGCCTGCCATAACGCGACCAGTCTTCTCCGAATTTGAGTCGGCCGAGAGCCGGGTGGCAGGCGGCGACGCGCCAGCCGCGGGGACTGGTTATACGTCAAAACATGTCTTGGAACTCTTCAAATTTGTCATAAACTATACGACTTTTTTTGCTGCAATGTAAAATCCCTCTCAGGTCTCTTCTTCATCCAGTTTCTAAAGCGATGATTTATTCCCATTTTTTATTTTTGGTTGCGCCTTTCTTTGGAATTGCGCACCTCACGCCTTAAATAGCGTTTAAGTTTTTAAAGAAATATTTACCGTTTTTTTTTTGTGTAAAAATAAAATACGGTGTACTTTACCTCCTTCGCCCTGCCCCCAATCGCCAGTCTGGAGCCTCCACGGCGCAGTGCTCTCAGTCCCCTTCACCTCTCCCCGCTCCCCCCGGCCGCGCTGCTCCGTGTCTGGACGACACGCTTGGTCGCGGGTTGCGACGGAAATCTGACCCGCGGGCTCTTAGTCCCCCCTCCAGTTGAGTTCTCCAGCGGACTGGACAGGGTAGAGCGGGGCCCTGGCGGTCGACCCCAGGTGAGGATGAGATGAGTCTTCCTGCTTTGCCCGCCCCCCTCCCGAAATTTTTTGGCCACCCCGCGGAGAGTTAGATAATTTATCACGCGGGCCGAGCGGAGGTCCCGCTGCAGCGAGGTGCGAGAGAGACGAAATACTAATTACTAATTACCTGTCAGCTGTAATAAGAGGACGCTGGCATTACCATATCTCGATCGCGGAGATCAGGCAGGGGCAGAGCAGAAGCACAAACGACGACTCGTCCGCCGAAAGAGCAGGGGGAAATATTTTTTTATACGAGTCCTCTGATACGTTATGGGGTTTTAATGTATTATTGCAGCGACGATACCCCGCGTGCCTGCCGGCCTGCCGCCCCGGCCGGGCCTGGCCGGCCGAGCTCGCGCCGCTATACCCCGCGCGGCACGACACGGGCACGGTGCCTACATGGTTAGTGACGCATTTTTTTTAATTTTTTTTTTTTTTAAAGGTTTGTGCAGTACCATAAGGGCATTGCATGGTTGCAAAGTGGGAGGCAAAGGGGCCAACATTAAAATCAACTCCTGAAAAGTGAATAGTGAGCTACCTGTTGGAATGATATTTCTGAAGAGCACCTCGTGTGTGTGTGTGTGTGTGTGTGTGTGACACGAAACACGCGGGCGGTGCGATCCGAAAGGGGGATAAAGTTGGAGTTGGGGGCAGTCACGGTGCGTTATCCCTTTGTATTGTATCGCATTACCGAAATGTGACGACTGCGTTAGACAGAGATAGGGAGGGAGGAAGAAAGGTTGTGAGTCCGAGGCCGGGCCGGGCCGGGCAGGGCCGCCGCGGGCAGGGCAGGGCAGGGCAGGGCGCATGCAAAACCTTAATTGTGTTAGAATGTTAACGAGGCGCCTGCGTCTAATGAATCTTAATGCGTGTGCGGCGGCGGCTGTGGCGTCGGGACCGGCGTGTCCGACAAGACCGTTGGGCGCCGCGACGCCATTGGACGGAGGCGTCGTGTCAGCAGCGCTGCCGGTTTTGTAACTGAACGGAATAGCTTTATTGTCATTTATCGACATCGCGAGTCCTCATTCTGACCCATTTTCCACCGATCGCGTCTTTTGCGCGGTCCGAAAAAAAAGAGAGGACACAATTTTAGCGAACATCAATTTTGTTTTTGCTTTGACGGGCAGCGCTGCCGCCGCGCGCCGTCCGCCGGTGGGAGGTCTACGCTTAGGTGCTTCATTATGCATGTTATCCTGGGCCGAAATCTTCCCGTTTTGTTGTGGGTGCGCGCCCGCCCTTGTCTGTGTGTGTGTGTGTGCGTCGGCACGCGCGTGCGTGTGTGCGTGTGGGTGCGCGTGCATGCGCATCGCACCTGTCAGGGGATCGTACTTCACATGACGTTCGGCCCACATTACGTCGGAAACATGTGAACTCGGACACAGCCGCTGGGCAGGGCAGGGCTGGGGGCATACACGCACAGTGGGCAGGTAAGGTGCTGAGAAAGAAACAGCTGTCGCTCAACAGTTCCCTCCTCCTTTTCAATGCCTTCGTCCGTCCCGTTCCCCGGCTCCCCTCTCTCCACTTGCACTGGCGAGCACTCTCTCTCTCTCTCTCTCTCTCTCTCTCTCTCTCCCCCTCTCTCTCTCTCCCTCTCCCTCTCCCTCCCTCTCCCTCTTTACGCTCTGGCCCTTTCGTACCTTGCTTTGCGGTGCTACGAGAGTTGCGCTCGCGTCCGAGTGTCGCTGTCATGCTTGCCCCAAATGCCAATGCTGCAATTGCAACGGACAATATTGCACCTTTTTTTTTTTAAAGAAAGTGCGTGCGGGGTGCGCTCCTGTGCCGTCTGCGGTTTTTGATCATTTTTGTTGTCTCATGTCGGCCCGTCTGTCTAAACAGATGAGCAGGTGTGAGGTTCGGGCATTCTCGGAACCTACTTGGGCGCTCTGATACTTTGTTTAAATTGTTAAGTTTCTGCCCAGTTAGGGGAACCTTAAGCAAGCAGTGGTAGTTAGGGCATCCTCAGTTGCGACATTTGCCACCTTACGCATTTGAGGTTGTGAGCGCCTGCACTGCGCATGTGTGTGTGTGTGTGTGCGGCTGGTGAGCGCCTCCACCGTTTAGGTCTCAGTGAAGCGATGCGCGTCGCGCTGAGAGGCTCCGTGTTGTGTGAATCAGACCAGAAAGGTGCGATGCAGACCCGCCCGCTGCAACCTGAGACGTGGATGAACCGTTGAGGATAGCTCGAAAAAGAAAAAAATAGTATCGCTAAAATCTTGAAAAATTTATGTGTGTTGCTTCTGGTTAAAGTTAAATTTAGATGACCACGTTAAGTGTTGGTGGTACCTATCTTACGGTTACTAAAAGATGAGGCATTTCCATAGCTTTTTATGGCAGTGTAGCTGTATCACTAAGTAGCGGCAAGGACTGGACGCCCCGTCAAGGTCAAGGCGAGCGCAATCAGTCTGGAGCCCCTGGCACCGCTCTGGCAGCGCCCCGCTCGCCTCCACTGTGAAAAAGAGTGTCGGGGATTCTACGATTTTTCACGACAGTAAAGTGGGTCATTTTGATCCTCGAGCGATACACAAAAAGTGACATGATAAAGTCTAGTTTACCAAGAAAATCCCTTGAAAAATAATGTAAAAGAAACTGATTTTAAGTACTGTGAGAAAATAATTTTATTAGACCCATTACCAATGACGTAAAGTAGGTGGCAACAATTTTTCACAGTGTCTACGCTCCCCGTTCGTCACGCTTCGGACGGCCCACGAGGACCCGCACGAGGTGACTCAGCTGCGCGCGCGCGCACACACACACACCACGGCCGTGCACACGTGTACACATGCGGACACACGTGCACACACCTGCGCGCGCGCTCACACACACACTCGCGAGGACAGCGCCACCGCCCGCCCCGCCACAGTGCATACAGTACCCATACTGCAAATAAGCGTCATGACAGGGCATTGGCAGCGGTGCTCGTCGAGTAATTATGTTATCTGCACCACAGCTAGGTCGCGCGGCGGTATAAGCGCGCAGCCAGGTGTCAGTCAGTAATCTGGCAAGTTTTTTGGAAAGAAAAAAATCGGATCCGATTGCATGAAAGGTTGTTGACTGCGAGCGGTAAATAATAAAAGAATGACCCGCCAGGGAATCAGCTAATATGAATACGGAACCCACAGGAGTGCAGCCGGGTAGGTGCACGGCACGGCACTGGCCGGGCACGCCCGAAAGTCGCTCTCTCTCTCTCGCTCGCTCTCGCTTCGCCCGCGGCCAGTCCTTATCCACTCGCTTTATCTGTCTCTCTCATTCCCCCTTCCGCGTTTGCAGCAATAAACATGTACCGCACGGCGAAGGAAGGAAAGGGAGGAGGGCGGGAGAAAAAGTGAGAGGGAGGAGATTGAGAGAGTCGGAGGAGAGGAGGGGACAGGAGGGTGAGGTGAGGTTGAAATGTAAGGGGGGGGGGGGGAGTCTGAAAATAACTCGTCAGTAAATACATGCTCCGGTCCACGGATTCGCCAACTTGCTGCACCGCCTCGGACCGGCCCGGGTGCAGGCGCATAACACCGTCCTAATCCGTCTCTGCCCGCACTCCCCCTGTCTTCTCCTCCTTCTCCTCTCCCGTCTTCCTCTTCATCTTTCTTTCGTCGTCTTCCAAGACGTCAATTACAATTTACTTCACTTTAAATAAGGGCGGGAGCGTGAAAACTGAACAAAAGAGATCAGGTTCCTTTGGCCCCGACGCGCAGAGAATAGCGCGAGAATTAATTCGAGAGAGGGACAGAGAGGGAGGTGTCTGGCTGTTGTAACCTTAATTCAGAAACGGCACGTTCAATTGACGCGGTGGCAGTCAACATTACGTGCCGTTCAATGATCTAATAGGTCTCACAAATTCTCAGTTCATTGTTGAGTTTTGTGAAGAACGTTGGTCAAACAGGAAATGTTTCAACCTGATTTCTCGCGGTGCTCCTGTGATTGTTGCTCAGAGGCGCGATGGCCATCTACGGCTGAGGGTGATCCTGGTGCCTCGCCAGCCCGGTGGGCGGACTGGCGCGGACTAGGCTGCTGGCCTTCCCCTTCAGAGAGGATTAATAAATACTCACACAATGACAATCTTTTTAATAGTAGCCTTTGCATAGCTTTTTATGCGGACCAAATTCAAGGAATGCCTTATATTTATATCCAGTTTTAAGGTGTTAAGTTCAAATATTGAACCTGGAATTAATTATCTGGACAAGTTCCCATCATGAACCAATTTATTTAAAAGTGATTACATTTCGGATTAGTGACGTCAAATAGTTGTTGTGACCCGGTTTCTGACGTCACACCTCTACCTCTTTGTTCTTTGTCGTGATTCAGCACGTTCAAATTGAGGCGGAACGTACGTTCGTCAGTACGTACTCGCTGCACACCGGCGGCCACCTGCAAGCGGCAGCGCTCGTATCTCTCCAAGGTCTCGTGGACGCTCCATATCAGACATTACGGACGATGAGATCACAGAGCTTCGCCATGACGAGCAGGCGTGCCGTGCATACTGAGGGACACGGTGGAGAGAAACTGGCGAAAGGGAAAAGATTGGCTGGCAATCATCGTAATAATTTGTCGTCATCGGCGTCCAGGGCGCTGCTGGGTGATGCCTTACTACACTGCTGTATCTGTGAGTGATAGCACTAGGGAGCGAGAAGCAAGGTGTGAACGGGATCGGGACCGCAACCGGCGGCTCGTCAGAGGCAATATAATATTAGTGTCATATCAGTCAAATAAGTTTGCAAATATTATCTTAATTTCTGGTATTTTTTGGTAATATTTAAATAATTTTTTTCTGCTGAAGGTGACTTGAGAGTTTCGTAACAGCTTAAGACGGCAGTGCCGGTGGTCTGTAAGAGGATCCCTGCGGATCCTTGCATCGTGATGACTAATCCTCAGAGATCCTGGCTGTTTTGATTATTCAATGCGAATAATTCATGATGAATGGAGGAGTAACTGTCTGCAGACAAACTAAAACTAAAGAGGTCCCCTTTCCTTAGGAAAACACGCTTTCCCTTGATCGCTGAAAACATATTCGCCGCACTATCTATATTTCTTCGCGGTAGGATTTCAGCTTGAGCTGTTTCTGCTGAGCGGAGGGCGAAGGGCTGAAGAAGAGGACGAAGGGCAAGGGGCAACGCGCAAACTTGGTGAGACCGTTGCCTGGCGTCGCTACCCAATTCCACTTCAAACGGTAGCTCGGCCGGCTGCACCGGAGGAACGCTTCGATCCCGTCCGTGGCTATCCGGGCCCTTATTCCTTTACACCCCCGCGCCCCCGCCCCGCCCCGCCCTGACCCATCCAACCATACATCTGTCCGTACAACCAGCCTGCACTGGCACCCCACCCCTTCTCGGACCCTTTCTCGTCCCTTGACCGTCCCACGTCCCATTACAAATTTTACGACGGGATTAATCTGCGCGGTCACATAATTGGGCAGCCCATAACACACACATACGCACACTCGTGCGCGCGGTTACAGATAGAAAAGGAGAGGGAGTGTCACAGATGAATATATAGGCAGGACGGCGATGTGACGGGGCTAGGCCTGTATATTGCTATGACGGTGCTGGATTAAGTTACATAATCACATATGCGGTACCACGTCTGTAAATATTTTGTAATCTCGCGTGTTAAATTAAAATACTAATATACATCAAAGTGTACCATACCGTGGCTGAACGGTCTGGTGATGACGAATAAAAAACGTAGTCAAATGCAATATATGAATCTTTTGCGGTGTCCTTTGTGCCAATCCCCCTGGACACACGTGAATCAGGCAGGGGAGAGGTGACGGGGTGTGCGGGGGGTGGGGGGTGGACATGCCAGTTCGTCGCAGGGAAAGATATTGCCGTCCGTAGGCCGAGGCCGGGGCTCCCACCACCGTGGCCATCTCCCCGTAGGGGAAATGACCACGCTGAATGGACACACGCAGACACACACACAGCCGCACGCACGCCCTCTCACACGCACACACCTACACACACACACACACATACACACTCACACACACACTGCCTTTACCTTCCCCGTCCAATACTCTTAGCCCCTTTTGGTGGCGCGGGAGCAGTAGAGCAGGGCTGTGAGGGAGGAAGTGAGAGTAAGTGAGAAAGGGGGAGAGGGGGCACGCAGAGTAAGAGAAGAATAGGGAAAAAAGACTGAGCTGTAAGGAAATGTCATTTTCTTCTATGCCTCGTCGATCGGGAGAGCTGTGCTGTGGTATGCGTGCATGGTATCTCGGTGGCTTCCTCGACGATTTTTAAACAATGTTCATGTTCTTTTTTGCGTTGGGTTGCTGTCCGCCCGCTTGGTAACAGCGCCGAAATGGCTTGTGTGTGGCCATTCGGGTAATATTATAACCTTGTTCGGGCGGAAATACCTCGTGGTGCCGGCCATCTGCTAGTCTGGTCCCCCCGCCTTACCACTCCTTGTCTTTTCGTTTTTCGTTTTCTTTATATCCTTTTCTGCACGCGACAATGTTCCGAAGCAGAGGAGACAGGCACAGTGCAATAGTATCCTCGCGTCCTAGTTGCGCCCGCCGCGAGGCGAGAGCTTTATGCGCTGCTTGAGGTGTACTTCATGTTATCAGCACTGAGCACTTCAACATTTTGTATTTACTGTCTGATTTAAAAGCTCATGCCTCTCATCAAATCCTGAATTTTGTTACCTTTTCTTTATTTTATCGTTTAGCTACTCTCCCTCTTTCTCCCCTCCCTCTTTCTCTGCTTAATCTTGTTCCCTCTCTCATTCCCGCGTCCTCTGGTCTCTCTTACACAGCTCCAGGTACACACGTATACACACACAGGTGTATGTATAATGTCGTGTGATTACCTGTCTGACTTTCCTTAAACGCCTGCAACAAGAATAACGTTGAAATGATGATGATGTACCGGCGCTGCCAACACGGCGACACAAAACGGTTTCGCAATAATGTTTGCACGTGGTCAGCTTGGCAGCACCAGTTCGCCTGTAAAGCCGGACTGTGATTCTTTGCAGAGCGTGTTGCTCTGTAGAACTGCGTTTCAAACCTGCCATACAACACCAACATGATGTTACGTACTTTGCCGTTACTACGTCTTCTTTTCTGTGTCTGTGGAATTGTGTTGTCTCGCTGCATAAGTCAAACCAAATCGTGCGAATTTCATCTTAAAGTCACCCTTCAACAACAAATCGCTTAACTACGCAAAGCGTTAAAAAAAATGCATTTAAATTTTTTTAGAGGGCACTGTAATGTAAACGGTTCTCTCTGAACCAAGGCCCGGCCTAAAATAGCTGTTCGTCCTATAGGTTGAGTGGCTGCACAGCGCGAAAAGTTTTCATACGCTTACAAGTTTGGATCGTGCGTTTACTTTTAGCTTAGCTGGAGTTTTTGTTGCCCTAGCCGAGCTGCGGTCGGTCAGTCGCTTGCGAGCGACTAATTGCATGCGGCTCGCCTGCTGTGAAGAATGGTAGGAGGAGGATGGGGGGATAAGGTCAGCGGCGATAGCGAGTAGTTTGCGCCTTTTTTATTTCCGATTCTGCGCGAGCGTGGCGTCTTGCTGCAGCCCGGCGTCCGGTCAGAGCTGTTCATTATACGGCTGATAGATGGATGGGTAGATGAGGCTGGGTTGTTGAGCGATAAGGGCGCCGCGCGTAGCATGTCGCTGAACGCTATGGCATGTGCGTAACATTTAATATACGCTCACCACGGTGAATAACTCTATGCTCTATGTAAATAAAAAGAAGAAGGGGCCTAAGTGTGCACCTATAATCACTGCCTTTAAGGAACGAAAATGTCTAAATTTATGGAGGGTTACTTCGGTGCAGATGTACGCCGTAGTTGTGTCCGCGGGGCCTCCTTCTGCAGACCGTTGCCCAACGTGCACCTTTTGTTCCAATAGACACGCACAGCGGTGCGCTATCAGCTGCTGGCGATAAGACACTGCAAGGCCGGTCGCCAGTCTGCTTGGCGACGCACCTACTCTGCCACAAATACTTCCAATCTTCCAAAAGAAAACGGCGTTTTACGCGCAAAATCTCCTTTGAACTCTAAGGTTATGTGCGTTATGTTACTTTCGCTTAAATAGAGACATGGAAGAGAAGCATGAGACATACACTGCACTAAAAAGCGATTTAAAAAATCAGAAAATTTATTTTTCAGCGAGTTTTTAATTAACGAGTTTTAATGAGGTACTTGGAACATTCTCATATTCATCCAGCGTCCACATTTATTTAAATCTGCTCTTTTTATTTATTATGTCTTGCTGGTCGGCTATCACATGGCAGCCGCACAGACTGGCCCGCGCGCTTTCTTCAAAATGTTAACCGTGGTGCTGTTGCGGTCGTTGGACATGATGTGACAGCTCGCAACGCACTTGTGACTACAAAGGCTGGTAGAAAAAACACAAGACTTTCATGAAAGGTCGTGCAGATAAAAGTTTATAGAGACGGGCGGTGAGTGCGGGCCTTTAAGTGATGGTGGACATTGTGTTCATCTACATGAAGAGACAAGGGTTTCAAGGAGATTATCGCGACGCTAAATTGCGGCTGATTACAGGCGTTTCAAAGAAAAGACCCCGCCGGGTTCCCTAGCATTTAGCAGGACGGCCCCTACCGCTGCTACCCGTGCACGAATAATCTTTTTTTTCTTCTCTGGGTGGCGGTAGGTTCTAACACTGATTGAGCACGAGTGAGATACGTCACGGACGAGATGTTCCATTCAGGTCGCCGGGCCGCGCGGGCTTAGCAGTCGATTGTTAAGCTATTTGGGTGCGCGGTCTCACTACGTGAACTACTAATCCGTAATAAAAGCAAAACAAACGTGACTCCTTGAAATGTGCAAATTTTCAGTTTACAGCTTGTCTTTAAATTTAGTAAACATAGAAAACATATTTAGCGTTTCGGCTCTGTAACATCTAGTGGCTACGGTATAAATTTGATTTGCATTGAGGAACTTGTGAAAAGCATTAGACGTCATCGGCTGATAACATCTAGACGGAGGGAAATGGAATAAGGTATGAAGCTAGACGAGAATAGCCGCCTTCTCTGTCCTTTTTTTGGCGTCACCAACGCCGCTGAGACTCTAGGAGGTAAGCACAATGGAAAAGTTTCTGAGACTTATACGTTACGGGGTAGAGGGCCCGCAGAACACGTTGTAACTCCCCTTTCCCCTAGGAAAAATCTGATCAATATTTTCCTTTTACGAAATTGTATATCATGGTAGAAGGCGAACGTTTGTGAGTTCCTTTCACCCTCAATACGTGATAACGCCCATAAAGTTGTTAACAGTATGGACCCCTTTCCCAATTGCTTACCTACGTACTCTCGTGTGGGAAAGTCCCGTTCGTACATTGGGTTCACTAAACGGGAGGGGAGACGAGGGGGCCAGGGGGAAGTCGGGGAGGTTGGGGTGCACCGGAAAGGTCCAAAGGGAGGACGGAGGATGTTTGAGAAAGTTTACCGAACAGCTCACTGCGTTGACTCGAGGGAGTGGGGCCGGGCGGCGCGGAGGGAGTGAGCGGAGGTGGTGACAACTCCGACCAACATTTGCGGTGCGACTCGAACAGTTCTCCCCGCGGAGGATCCAACGCCACCGCCGCGTCGCAGCAAACTCGAGCAAGCAGGGCACTGCAATACGGCACAGAGCAGCGGCCTTTAGAATGAGACACGAAAAGTTTTGTTATTGAAATCGGCGAAGGATGTCCTTTCCCTCGGCCCGGGGAGCTGTCTCTCTCGCCATCAGTGCGAAGAGCACCCATGACTGACGGGGAGCGCGAGCTTCCCCTGGGTGTCCCGCTCTCCTGAGGCGCCGCCCCGCCCCGCCCCGCCCCGCCCCGCCCCGCCCCGCCCCGCCCCGCCCCGCCCGCACCCTACCATAGTAACAAACAGCCCGTTGTAGTCTGCTTTGCGGTGTATGTTGGACCACTGGCGGCCCGCTAAGGCAAGGCCGGTCCCGGCCGTCCGACCGTCTGGGTGTGTGTTGGGTGTGGTCACAATTATTATCTCATGCATATGGAAGGTAATATCTCCGTGTGTTTAACTCGGGACCCGGAGCTTCAAAATGGATAGTCTCCTCGCGACCGACGACTCGAATGATGGAAATTAGAAGACGGGCGCACACGCGCGGCCCAGTCATTGGCAAAGCGGTGAAAACGCCGGAATTGGGAACAGCCATTCTTTTCTTTTTTTGCAGCCTGTTTTCAGGGCATCATTTTTCGTGCCGTACACAGCTATTGCTGTAAAAAAAATGGTCGCGGAAAAGAACAATATTAGTCGTTTTTCGGCATCGTTTATTCTAACATATCTTTCATTTTTCTTTTGACAGTGTAGGCGGAGCTCGACTCGTTGATCAGTCGCTGCAGCGCAGACCATTGTAGAGGTTCCTGTTATCGGTGGCGGCGACATCTAGGTAAGTCACCAGCCTGCGCGACCAGGCCGGGCCGCCCCGCCCGGCCCGGCCCGCCTCACCGCGCCCTGGTTACGAGTCTGACCCCTCTCTGCGCGCGCTCGCGTGTCGGGATCATTTTCTTCCGACACTTCGCACGTGAGAAAAGCAGGCGGATGGACGACGCGTCGCCCACTATCAGGCGGCTATCTGGTGTCGGATAGTTGAAGACGGTCTCGAAAACCACTGACCCGTTCGCGTCCAGTCTTATCACCGCGGACTGAATGTTGGGAGAGGGGGGGGGGGGGGGGGATGGCGGAGGGGGAGTAAAAAGAAGGTCGATATCGCGCCGAGATGCGGAACCTCGGCCTGGCTAGCAAACGGCAAATAAAAGACTGCTGGGCAAACTCGCTGTACCGTCCCGTCGCTGAGAGGAGTGCAGTGCCACCGCTGGCCCGCCCCGCCCCGCCCCGCCCCGCCCAGCCTTGCCGCGGCTCTCGCTCCCCCGCCCGCTTTAGATCGCAGATAAATGCCGCACTTCGCAACACACGTATCATTTTCTCCTCCCCGCGCTCGCGCCTGCTGCCGCTGCTGCTCCGATCGCCCTAAACACCCCTTTTTTTTCCAACCTTTCTTCTTTTTTTTTACCCCCCCCTATACCTCCCTGTGCGCTCGTACCCCCCTTTCATTTGCCGTAGCCCCGCCACGCGCCATGGCCGCGCCTCGTGACGCCCACCCGTGACACCGCCGGGGCTCCGCCGTGCAATGCGATATTTCAATATTCATTAGCGTGTTAATTTGAACTGTGATGGGCGGCTGCAGAAGAGTGTAATCGCGACTCGGACAGCCAGCGCGAGGCCCCGCGCCGCGCCGCGCCCGGCCGCTGTTTGCGACAGCGAGAATGGGGATGGAAATGCAGCACAGGGAAGATTTGCCACTGCCACGGCAATACACGCGCGCGCGAAACACATTTTGTCACCTATCGGCGGGCGAATAAAATTGCGAGCGGAATCGGCGGGAAGTGGCCAGGCCAAGTGTCTTCGGTCTCTGACTCACTCCCACGCTGTTGAGGCGACTGCGGGCGGGCCTGGTGTCTCTCTCGCTCCCTCTCACACACGCACGGACGAGTCGTGCTGCTACCGTGTCACGTATTGCGCCCACGGCGGCGCTCCTCTCGAAAAAAAAAAAAAAAAGGCAGCGGTGAAATACAAATTTGTGATTATTCTCTTCCGGTGGGCGGCGTGACTCAACCGACCGGTAATACTTGCTCTATCGCCGGTGAACATCACTGTCATCAATTTACAACAAGCCTCCTCCCTCTCTCAGTCCCTGCGGCACTCGCGTGACCGCGCGCGGCGCGCCTCCCGATATGGCTGTGTTGGCGCCCCCGCAATCCCCTAAAAATGTCCTCTGTGTAGGGTACACGAGCGACACATGGAATGCAGCAGATTATTCGGAAAAGCACCCGATGCCTCCTCGGCGCCGAGTGTGTTTCTCGAGAAGCGCCTCCTCTTCCCCGCAGTGTAGTGGACGTTAGTGTTTGTCGCGCCGTCAGACGATTTTCCGCGATCAAGATGAATCGCACCGCGACCCGAGGATGAAAGATTAATAAAGTTCGGGGGCAAGCTGCGCGGGCTGCGCTGGCCCCTTGGACCCTCGCCGCGCCGCGCCTTCCTCCCCTCCGCCTTCCTCCCCTCTGCCACCACTCTCTCAGCCCTCTTCCCTTTATCTCCCTCCCTCTCGCTCGCACGTCCAGTCCCTCGCCGCTACTCCCGTTTCCATCAACCCGCCCCCTCTTTTTTCTATTTAAAAAATCCTGCAATGTTCTATAGTTTTATGTTTAAAAAAACCGTTGAAATTAAAGGCTGGATTTAAATTTTGCAGCACCAAACTATGGTAAAATAAAAAAAAATGCATGCAAGAGTATCAATGTTTTCGTCTGATACTGTGACAAAACCCAATTACAATGTGGGGCGAGGTAAAAATAAGTATAAAGAGATTGTGGGCTGTGTGGCCCTAAGTGGGTCGGACAGGGGTGGGGTGGAGGGCTGGAGGGGTGGCTGGCGGGGGGAGGGAGGGAGGGTCGGGGGGCAACAGGTCGTGTCCGCGCACATCTTGACGGGCTTAGGTGGATGGAGTCCTCGTGCCTCGGAGGACACCTCGCCCCCGCCCGCCCCCGCCCGCCCCCGCCCGCCCCCGCCCCCGCCCCCGCCCGCCCCACACGCACACGACGCGGTGTAAAAGTGCTGCTGCAGCCAAGATTTTTGTTTGCACTTATAGTCGCTACGCTTGGTCCGCGTTACCGCACTAATGAATTTAAAGGAATCCGCCGTCCGACGACCCGCCTCAAATTCAAGTTTCCTCTCTCTCCCTCTCCCCCCCCCCTCTCCCTCTCTCCTCAGTGCCCCGGGGTTGCTGAGATAATCTCCCAATGCTGTTAGGACGTTATTAAGCGTTCGCGTGACAGGTGCTTGTCGCGCGCTCCCACCCCTCCCTCCTCCGCCCCTCCCCCCTCTCTCGCTCGCCTGCGCGCGCTCCGTGCGCTGCTGCCCCTTCTAAGCCATAATTCAAATTTGCCGCCCCTTCCTCAACACGTACCTGCCTTATGAAAATAAAAATAAAACTAGGAAAAGTTGAAGGAAGAGGGAGCTGTCTGGTAGTGTTTTATAACCTAAAAATGTTTCCCTGACTGCATTAGGAGATGAAAGTCTTTATTATACCTAAATTATGCGGGGAAAAAAATCCTGAAGCTATGGATCTTAAAGTGCACCTTGTCACCTTGTGCATCGCGAACTGACACGGTGTATTTCTTTTATTTTGTAGAATATTTTTCGGACGTGTATTCTGTTGTAAAACCTATTCCGAGGTCTCCTGATGTGACAAAGCCTTATCCAGCCGCGGCCCCCGCGGTGCCGCTGGCGCCAGCGCATCACACCTGCGCGATAAGGTGTGAAAACGGGTGTGAAATATGACGCGGCCATCGCATCACAAATAAATCAGTTTGCAGATAGGAATATGATTCGAACCTGCCGCGCGCGCCGCGCCCTGATGAATTAGCCTTTCGCACTGTAGGGCGCGTAAAAGACAGGGAAAAAACATGTCCGAGCGTCGCGTACTGCCGTTCGGTGCGGCGATTAAGTACCTCACAATAAGCGGCAGAAAACTATTTATTTGTTGTATTTTGCCATGACATGCAAACTCGTGGAAAAATTACCCTTTTCGATTGTTATCAGTAGCGCCTGCTGCCGCGGGGTCATATATCGCCGAGTTGACGGAGGTAATTACGCCCTTCCGGATCCATACCGGTGGTTGACTCGGAACGAACGGATAAGGATGGGGAGGGGGTTGTTCGGCGAACCAAACTAGGCTTGCACCGGATGGAAGTGCTTTAGTTGTTCAAACAGGCGAGCATTTCCAAAACTAAGGATACCTAGCAGGTAGCTTTTTTTTTTTCCTCTGTCAGTTGAGGGGGTAGGGTGCCCCGCTCCGACCCGCGCCACGCAGCGCCACGCACCGCCACGCCGCGCTACAGCGCCGGGGTACGCGGGATCAGCTGGGCAATAAATAAAGCTGCGTGTTAATCACCGGACTATCAGCAATGCAGAGCATGTCCAGCCGCGCCCCGCCGCGCCCCGCCGCGCCGCGCGCCGCGCCCCGCCCCGCCCCGCCGCGCCCCGCCGCGCCCCGCCCCGCCCCGCCCCGCCCCGCCCCGCCGCGCCCCGCCGCGACCCGACAGGGTCTCGCACCGCGCGCAGCGGGCCGGGGAGAGGACGGCGCCAGGCGAGCTAGGGGGTCTTATTTGATAAGATGTGCGTACGCTGAGAGGGATCGTTCCCACACTCGTGACGGCCATCGACCTGCATGTGTCTCCCGCGGAGGCCTCGCTACTATGTAGACTCACACGAAAAGTGACAACGCAGAGCCGCGGAGCACCCAGAAAAATGTTTTCTTGTTTCAAGTACATTTTGTACTAAGAGTGACCCAAGATAAACTTCGTTCCTGATACAAAACCATTTTCCTTAATCGAAAGGTAATATCGCCTTGCGTCAAGAAAAAATTAATCTTGGGTCACTTTTAGTACAAAATGTACTTGAAACAAGAAAACATTTTTCTGGGTGAGCAGACTTTTCGAAGGAGGGGAAGGTGTGGGGGCCGAAGGTGACGGTGGGCCACGACCACGAGGGAGTAAGCACGCCTGTGTCGTGAAATCCTGTCGCATGTCATAGTAAACATTGCTGCGCGAGTGTGTGAAAGAACACGTGCGAGGGACAGGAGGACCGCGACCGTTCTCGTGAGAGGCTTCCTTTACCAAGGCAAGAGTCCCTCATAAATGCGGTTTGTTTCAAATTGAATCAGTCTGTTCTATTGCGTCAGTGCCGGCGTGCGGTGCTGGCCAGCTCTACCACTACTCCGCGCCGTCCGCTCAATCACACAGGTCACTTAGTTCACGATCCCGGTGTGCCGCGGCCTGGGCCCGCCCCGCCCCGCCCCGCCCCACCCCGCCCCACCCCGCCCGCCGTGCTGCTTGGCTGCGCAGTGTTTTACACCCGTCAAAAAGCGTGGCAGGTGCTAAAAGCCTTCCACTACTCCGGCCAGGCCCTTTGGGAAGCGTCCGCGCCAGAGCGCCCCCTCTTGCTCTCTATCTCTCTCTCTCTCTCTCTCTCTCTCTCTCTCTCTCTCTCTCCCTCTCTCTCCCACTCGCGGCGGGCACGCGTGGCTCGGCATCAGCGCGGGGCACGGGGCCCGGTGGGAGAGAGATAGAGAGAGAAAGAAAAACGTCTCGAATCTAGACCACTCATCGTCGAGAGCCTAGTGTCAAATCAAACCTGTTTTCGAGATTTTGTGCCCTCCGTGATGGAGCTTATGGCCTCCCTCGCCAGTCCCCCCCCCTCTCTCTCTCTCTATCCCTCCCTCTGCCGTCGCCCCTCCACGGTCTGTCGCCGCTCTGCTCGTTCCACGCCTTATGCCTCACACCGTCGATACTCCATGCTTGGAGCGCCCCTTTCGCTACTCCCCGGCTGAATGCTGAGACGGATCATTACGTGGTATTCAAGTAACACCTTGCCCCCCCCCCCCTCCTCACTTCTTCATCTATCCCCCTTCTCTCTCTCTCTCCCTCGGCCGTTGCCGACTGTTAGCACGCTCTGAGATGTGTGCGACTATTATGACGTGCTAATAATTGCCGTGATTTTGTGATATGCACCGTGCGGTGCTTCACCTGAGGCGCTCCACCTTGACGTCAGGCAATTTTTTTTTTATCGCCTGAGCAGTCTGGCGTCTGTTAGCAGAGGAGGAAGAGAGAGAGAGAGAGAGAGAGAGAGAGAGAGAGAGAGAGGGAGGGAAGGAGGGAGATGCGGAGCGGAGACGGAGAGATTGGACACAAAACTTGCACTATTATATGGCTAACAAACTGCCAGCAGCAAGCGTGTGAAAGGGGGAAAAACAAACAGAAGCCGCACCCGTAAAAAAAGTAAAAAAAAGAATTGAAGTCGCCGTGGCAGTTACTCTTCCTCGTCTTCTTGTCCCGCTTTTCTGCCTTCCTTGTCACCAACTCGATGATCGAAAGCGCGCGTGCGGTGCACTGTCACGAGTGTGTGTGTGTGTGTGTGTGTGTGTGTGTGTGTGTGTGTGTGTGTGTGTGTGTGTGTGTGTGTCCGTTTGACTGTTCATGCCGCCGCGTTGTCCTCACGTGGAGCGAGTGACCGTAAAATAATATCACGTCCCCCCAGCGACGCTGCGCTCTGTGCAGCGCTGCCCGGAGTCCGGCAGGCCGGCCGGTCGGACGAGGTGTCGGCGGCAATCGCTTTCAAGTGTCAACCGACAATGACGGCCGACACCTCTGGCGCATGTGTGTGTGTGTGTGTGTGAGCGCGCGCGCGCTTCTGCACGTCTGCCAAGCTTCGGAAGCCGCGCGCTCAAACAGAAAAAGAAGAAAAAAATGACGATATGAACAGAAATGAAATATGCGTGACTTAAGTTTGCACACGGGTCAGTCTTTTGTCCCCTGCCCTCTGCAGTAATGAGGTGCCGGTGCTTGGTGCCGGGGATGGCAGTGTAGCATATGCCTGTCAGCAGCTGCGGGGGGGGAGGTGATTGTCGTTTGTTCCGTTTCGCTGACAGGCGCCGCGCCCGTTTCAAGGCACTACTTAGCTCCCGCTGATGCCGCTGACGCCTAATCACCCCTCTATCTGCACGTCAATCCACGGCCGCTCTAGATGCAACCTCCATCTCGTGATTATCTGCCAGCCGTAATGGGGCGAGACTAGCCAGCCGCCTCGAGCCGCCCGTGCATAGGCCACGCGCCCGCCCCGGCTGCGCTCATAGACGTGTTGCCTACCTCCCAGGCGTCTGCTGCTCTCACGGTTTCTTCGGAATTCTCTTTTGCTGCGTATAGGCAATCCGGTTATAATTTTTTTTTCGGGAAAGGGGTGAACTTGCCGTGACCACCCCTCGCGCCTAACCCCCCGAAGCGCTCGCGCGAGGGCCGTGTACTTTCCAGGTTTATCATTCGCTGCAGTCCGTATCGCTGTGCGTTGGAAAGTGCCCAAATGAGGATCCCGCGCGGACGCCACGCGAAGCCCGCGTTAGGCGCTCGTTTTTCTGAATTAACACTGCCTGCTGCCACTCTCGCCCTCGCCTTCTGCCCTGCTCTCTGGCTTATTATATGCACTTCCTTGGATTGAAAACGCGGGTGTCGCGAAAAGAGCTCGCGACGTACTGATCTCGCCAGTATACGCTTCACATTTTGGTTATTACGCTTGCTTAGGATTTTTGGCGCCGTGTGCCGTAATGTGTTTTTTACATGAAGGGTTGATGGCCGCGGGGCGGGTACGCTGAACTACTAAAACGAAGATGGGCCATGCCGCGTGTCGGGCCCGGCCGGCCGGGGCGGAGTGCTCGCTCATGTCGACGCTGTAATCGCACGATTAACTACCCCGTATACATTTCACGAAAGCCAATCGGGAACTTATTATCGCTTTATATTCCACCTAAAAATCTATCGCTCTGCTCTATACAGCCCTTTGCAATTACACAGCGAGCGATTCGTATCGCTGCCCCTCCCTCCCTCCACCTCCCCTAGGTCGGGTTGCGCCCGGGCGGCGCGCGTCATCTGTCCTTGTCACACCAGCCCGCGCCATGGGTGGGAGGGGGAGGGGGAGGGGGAGAGAAAAAAGTAATTTTCGGACACACCCCTTATGCCTGCATCAAGCCGACGGCATGCGGCCATCGCCCTTGCGTGTTTTATGCGACGTTCCTAACTCCGCTGGAAGAGCTGGGTAACTCCGTCCGGGTGTAATTTGTTTCGGACGACTGACCACGTTTAAAACTTTACACACTTTTTCTTTTCACCAACAGGGAAAAAACTGGCGAAAAGTATCGAAGAATTAACGGCAGTTTTAATACGTATTTAATAAAGGAAGCTTTGCTTTTTAACGCCTTACACTTCCTCAGAAATATAAAATTTAAAAAAAAATGAAGCTTATTTTTTTTAAGCCAAGACAATGTAATATTTTTAGGGTAAAGTTCTGTTACGAATCGGCCCAGTCTGTGAGTGACTTACTCCAACATATCGTTGTTTCGCCATAAATTCCCCTAACGAGGAAAACGTAAAATGGCCTAGCTTATAGACTGCCACCGCCGCCTCCAGAGATACTTTGCGGCACAACTGCTGCGCGGCGTGTCCCTTTATAAAAAAAATGAGAAGAAGAAGAAAAGAAAGAGGCACGGCGGCCGAGCGGTTTTGTGTGCGTGTGGCCCGTGCCCCTGCGAGCTCTGTGGGGGGCTGCACGAACCAGCCATCTTCATAAGCGGGCTGTAAGAGGCAATACGTTCTGGTTACGTGCGGCTCTCTGCCAGCGCAAGCGCAGGGCAAGTCGCCGAGCTTTATCTCCGGCTCCATTTCCCGTCCTTGTCGCTATTGGTCAGGAGGACCGGCTCCCCGGCCCCGCCCGGCCCGGTCCTGAGCCTCCGCTCGGAGGCGGAAGCGGGCTGCACCGTGGCGGCTGCGTGGGAGCGGCGCGGGCTGTTTGAACTGATAACCGCCGTACTTGTGTCCTTTTGGGTCATATTGGTCGCTGCCGGTACTCGTACCGGACCCCCCGCCCCTGCTGCCCCAGAGGGCTCAGCCCAGTCCAGTGCGCCGTGTTGACCCGGCCAGCCGCGCGGCGCGAGCGGAGCGGCCGACAAAATGAGGGCGACACCAAAACCCTGCCCCCGCCACGCCCCGCCCCGCCCCGCCCCGCCGCGGCCCACCCCGCCCGACGGACTTGGGGGCCGAGGCCGCGGGCCGCGGCGCGCCCGGCTCGGCTACAGGAATGAATTGTTGCGTCCGTTGCCGCCCCACCCCGCCGCGCCCCGCCCCGCCCCACCCCGCCCCGCCACGCGCTTCCACCTGATAAGGGCGGCGCCCTCCCCAGAGATGCCTCTGAGCAGACGGTGGTGGCGGCGGCGTGGCGTGGTGGCGTGGTCCCCCCCGCCGCTAGGTGCTCGTTCGCCTCGCCCGCAGAGAGAGAGAGAGAGAGAGAGAGAGAGAGAGAGAGAGAGGGAGATATGCTTTTTTGAGTAGGGTTCGCCGTGTCTCTCGGGGTCGCAAGGGGATAGCGAGTCGCGCGCAGTCACAGTAAAGTATTTTGTTTTATCATCCGAGTTTAACTTTTCGTTTTATTTTGAACCCCTTGCCCGCCGCCTCGCGGAGGGAAGTGCTCGGCTCTTACTCCAATTGCGGTGCGCCAGGTGGGCGGGCGCCGGGCCGGGGGCGTGTCGGCGGTATGCAAGTGGGTAAGACACCTGCACCGGGTAAAAGACGAGCTTCCGAATCCACTATTTTTGCCAGCGCCCGCTCGGCGTGAGGACCGCGTGCGAGCGGGAGCGGGGGCGACGTGGGGGATAGAGTCAACGCCTGCCTGGAGGCATAGCCAGCCAGCCAACCGATCGCGCTGGGCTCCAGTAGCCCTTAAAGGGATTCGCCTTGACCTTGACCTATCAGAGCCAATATAAAATATATATCGATGTCAGCGCGAGCGTCCCCATACACTGTTCAGAATCCTGTTTGCAGAAAAAAAAACCGCTCCTATGTGACGATGTGGTTAACGACATGGCATATTCCTGTTCTGCTTTTCGGAGACGGCGCACGCGTCTCCATGAAAGTAGTAGTTAGCCCGCGTCTAATCTCCCGAGCCGGCTCTGAATCACGGCCATACGTTTCTCCAGTCACCGCACACTTTATCCTCCAGTCCTCCAGCATGTGTCCTCCAGCGGCCCGGCCCGGCCCGGCCCGCCTGCCTCTGAATAAGGAATTTGAATAGGGAGGCTCGCGTGTGTGTAAGCGCGCACGCATGCTGTTTTTTTCCTCGCTCTGTCTCCCTCTCCTCGCTCTCTCTCGGTTTCTCGCTCTCTCGCTCTCTGTCGCTTACTCGCCCTCGCACCCCCTCTCCGCCCTGCGCCAGCTCTCCCTCTTTTTGTTTTTGTTTCCAACAACCCTCTCTTGACTGTGATGCGACCCCCGCGACCTGTTTTTGTTAGTTATGTGGCGAGGGGAGAAATGGAGATGGCGAGCATATAAAGAGGACAAAAGGCAATAGCAAAACAACTGTGTGTGTGATTTTCTAGGCGCCGTGTGCGCCTGCCGGCTGGTGATCAAAAGTCCGAGAGAAAACTGTGGTGGCCGTTTGCCTGATTAACAGCGTTCAATTCAACATTAACCCTAAATCTGTATAGCCAACAAATTCAAAGTGTGTAGTATGTCGTAAAGCATAGCGAAAATCGCACTCAAAAATACTGTAGGAAGTTACGGTTTACACATTCATAGAAAAAACTCCGTCCTGGTTTTCAAGCAGCCCCGGAAACCCCGTGTATTTTCTCCATGTGAGCTGCTTGGTTTTTCCCAAACTGCTTGGAAACCAAGACGTCGTTTTCCCTGTGTTAGAAACAGATTGTTTTTCCCGAAAAAAAGGTGTCAGACTAGGAACGTTCCCTTTTTCTCGAAAAATAAAGGTCACGAGGTTGTGAAAATGTCACCCCCTTTTTCTGCGGCTCTCGCGAGCTGTAAAACAGAGTGCTCTGGGTTGTTGCGGGGGCATGGTGTATACATACGCCACGTGTCTCACTCTCACGTGCCCTCTCTTGCTTCCTTTCCTCCACACATGCATGCCTCTCACTCTTTCATTTTTCGATATTCTTTTGCTCTCTCTCAGTCATTCTCGTAGAACGCCACGCGCACAGCACATGATCGTACCGGTCGTTTCAGAAAACACGTAACAGTATTGCGGGTCTGCCTACCCAAGAGGCCACGGCGCCTTACTGCAGGAGCGAGTGGGCACTCGGCACACTCGCAATAGGTATGGCGCACTGTCACCTGTCACCTTTCACCTTTCATATTTCCTGTCATAGATTGAAGGCAACTAAAGTGCATCTAGATGAGACTTCCTAGTACCTCTTTTACCGATGGCATTTTCGTGTGCAATCGGCCAAATTTTGATCGGGTTTTGGCCACACACTAAATCCTTATGCATTTTATTGTGCATAAACATGCAGGATTTTAAGCAACCATAAAAGTATGCACAATTTCATGCATAACTATGTACAATTTGTGCATAGTTATGCACAATTTGTACATAATTATGCACAAAAATTGTGCATAATTATGGTTGCTTAAAATTCTGCATGTTTATGCACAACAAAATGCATAAGGGTTTAGTGTGCAGGTTTTAATACTAAAAATGTCAAAACTTAAATTTGTTGTTAATTAGCATCCCATTTTTCTGTAAAGTGTCTCTGAGTGACGCGGTAGGCGTGTCCTGCCTGCCGCGGGTCAGAGTGGTGCGTGGCGGGGCTCAGGGTGCGGGGCGGGGTGCGGCGTGCCTGGGCTATGGGCCTCGGCTTTTAGACTTGCTTGAGCCGAGGCGGTCCCAGGTGGCTGGGGGTTGTCTTTTGTTGGACTCCCTCAGAGACTAGACTGACAGCTGGGCGGCCTGCGGTGGGCCTGGACTGCTCCTTGTACGTGATTGGAAAGGGAGTGAGCGAGAGAGAGAGGGAGAAAGTGTGTGAGAGAGAGAGAGAGACAGAGAGAGACAGAGAGAGAGAGAGAGAGAGAGAGAGAGAGAGAGAGAGGGGGGGGGCATAGGGGAAGGAGGGTTATTGCGCTGCAAGGAACAGAGCGGTAAAAAAATGAAGGAGGACAAATTGGTACCTTTTCACGCGCACTGGTATTAGTTATAGTTGTAAAACCGTGTCTGGTTTGTGATACACTAATGCGAAAATGCCACTAAAACTTATTCCCTGTTCCTGCGGCACGCCCCTCTACCACGCCACCGACTGCTCTCATCTAGGAAAACCTCTCCGATGTTAAAACGTGTAGTCAATCCGCCTCACTAATCTGCGTTATGGCTTTCCTAATAACGCGCAGCGAGACGCCACCGCCGTAGGCTCGTTCTTGCCGCCCCTCCCCTCAGCGTCTCTCTCTCTCTCTCTCCCTCTCCCTCTCCCCACCTATCCCACCCCCACATCCTCCCCTCCTCTCTCTCTCACTCTCTCTGTAACTCATTGCCTCGGCCCCACCCCGGGACTCTCCCTTCATATCTTAGGGGCGGATGGTGGATTTGCCGCGGCAGGGCTGAGTAATTATCGCGTGTGATGGAGGGTGTCTTTTCTCGCTACTCGCAACTCGCCCTCTCCCTCTCTCCCTCTCCTCTCTCTCTCTCTCTCTCTCTCTCCTCTCTCCCTCTTCTCTCTCTCTCTCACTCTCTCTCTATCCCCTCTCCCTCTACTCTCTCACTCTCCCCCTTCTCTCTCTAGTCTCGTGTACCATCGCACCCCATCCCTCCCTCTGCCTCTCCTTTTCCACGCTAGAGTGCTGCTCAGGGGACGATTAATCCCACGTTATTGCGCGCAATAGTTTAGGGCAGCGGGTCGGGGCGGTTTGGTCACTTGGCGTTCCTACTACATGTCACCGATGAGCACATTAAAAAAAATAAATTAAAACGACTACTTTTCTTCAATGTCCACGAAAATGTGATGTTTTCTAAATTACTATATTCTCATCTATTTTCTTTGAACTGTGTTTCCTATAAAACGCAGCGATGTATCCTTTTTTAACACGTATATTAACGAATACCCTCCCATGTCTGCCCCGCTCTTCTGCGCGCGCGGAGGGCTGAGTTGTGCAATCCATACATCCCGATGCTATCGTGCAGGCTCTGTTTCGATATCTCGATCCCTCGAGAGGACGATACGCTACATCGACGCGCGCTCGGCGCTCACACACCTTTGCCAGCGTCACCGACATTTCGCGCCCCGGGGGCACCGGCTCCGCCCTGGAGCAACACCGTCGCTGCCAGAGACGCAGCGCGGCTGCCGTCTGCTGCAGGGGCTGCATCAGTGGCGGAGGGTGAGGGGGGCTGCCTGGCCTGCCACCAGCCTGAGTCGAGCCAATCAAGACCACGCAACCGCACTGCGCGCCCCGGCCCCGGCCCCGGCCCCGGCCCCGGCCCCGGCCGAGTCAAAACTCCGGGAGAGGGGAGTGGATGATGTCTGTGATCTCCCACTCCCTCCCGCCTCTCTCTCTCTCTCTCTCTCTCTCTCTCTCTCTCTCTCTCTCTCTCTCTCTCTCTCTCTCTCTCTCTCTCTCTCTCTCTCTCTCTCCCTCTCCCTCTCCCTCCCCCCCATGCACACGGACTGCAGCGACTCTGCTGTCCGCAGTGCCCCCGGTGGACCCCGGGACTGGAGGTGTACCTCTCGTATCAACTATCAAGTTCCCGTTCCTATGAACCCCACCATGGATTGTACTTCGTTTGTAAACTCATTACCAACTATTAGTCGGCTGGTTATTTTTTCTCCCCTCTCGAAAGCCTCTGTCAGCCTCTTCCGGCCCGCCCCCCGTTCCCATGACGACGGTGTCCGGACGTGTCCTGGACGCTGCTCTTGTTTCGGCCCCCTTATTTATGAAGAGATTTTCTCGTGAGTTTTAATTGATTTCTATCGCGACCAGTTGGCCGTCCGCGAGGTGGCTGCCGGCCCTTAACGACGCGAGCGGCAGCTAGCAGGCGGCGCGCTCCGCCCCGCCGCCCCGCCGCCCCGCCGCCCCTCCGCCCCTCCGCCCCGCCGCCCCTCCGCCCCTCCGCCCCTCCGCCCTCCGCCCCCGCCGCCCCTCCGCCCCTCCGCCCCTCCGCCCTCCGCCCCTCCGCCCCTCCGCCCTCCGCCCCTCCGCCCCTCCGCCCTCCGCCGCCCTCCGCCCCTCCGCCCCGCCGCCCCGCCGCCCCTCCGCCCCTCCGCCCCTCCGCCCCTCCGGCCTGCCGCCGCGACGCCCCGCCGCCCTCCCCTCTTCGCGCCCCGACCCCCTAACCGCCCGTCTCTCCCTTTTCATTAGCACGGAATCTTGATGATGATGAGCAATCGGAGGAATTGCTTTCTCTTTGTCTATCTTTTCCTCTCTGTCTCGTTTTCTCTCCCTCTGTCCCGTTTCACCCCTTGCCCCCTCGCCCCCTCCCCTTCCCAATCCCCTTTCCTCTCCCTCGCTCCTCAGCGCAGCAGCCCCCTTTTGCTTTTCATCGCTTGGGCCGCCGCCGGTTAAATGCAGAAATTTGTAGCCCCTGCGCCTGCTTTTCATCCCCCCGCCCCCGTACTTCTCTCTCGTTCGCCCCGTGAGCCCGCTCGCTCTCTCTCGCTCTCTCTCTCTCGCTCTCTCTCTCGCGCTCGCTCTCTCGCCCTCCCCCTCGTGGACTCTCCCTTCCCTTGTTCCTCGCCTTTTTCTTCCAGAGGGCATAAACATACAAACGCCCTTTCTCGACTTTGCCGCTTAATTTAGGAAAAGGGTCAAGTCCTAATTATTTTTTTCCTACCTCCGTCGTTTCCCCCCTCCCTCCCCCCTCTCCTTTCGTCCCCTAAAGCGTCGTTGTCTCGCCCGTGCTGCACTAGTCGTATGTTAGGCGGGCGGCCTGCCTGGCGGGCGCAGGACTCCTGGACATTGTTTGCATAAGCCTCACACTCACGCGACATGGCGAGGTCAGTGGCGTGGCGTCTCTCTCTCTGTCTCTCTCTCTCTCTCTCTCTCTCTCTTTTATCTCTCTCTCTCATCCCTCCCTCCCTCGGGCTGCGGCTACGCTCCTGCCGGCGAGGTCACGGTCTTCCCCCTCCAATTTCAGGCGCGGAAAGGTGGCTCAATTTTGTGATCTTCGCGATGACTACATTCTGGTCTATAAAGCGAGGGATGGTTCTGGATTTGTTGCGAGACCTAAAGTGCATTTTGTTTTGGGGGGGATTATTGCCGCAGGTAGCGCTCGCTCGCTTTTAAGGCAGTGATAACATACCCTCCCCGTACCCTTCCCGCCCACAATGTTGTCATATGTGTACGTATGTACTTTGCCCTGAGGGGGCGGGAGAGGTTCTGGGGCGGGTTGTTTGGCAACCCCGTCCCCCTCCTCCACCTTCTCATCGGCCCCGGCAACACATCACGCGAGCCAAGGATAGGGGAAGAGGGGGAGGGGAGGGGAGGGGGTGAGCTCGTTTGCAATCAATCTGAATTATCTGTGTGTCGGGGCGGACAGTATGCTGCGCTGTGGAGGCGGAGCGCGGCGGGGGCGCGGCGGGGGCGCGGCGGGGGCGTGGCGGGGGCGGGGCGGGGGCGTGGCGGGGCGGGGCGGGGCCGTCGTACCACAAGTGGCCCCATGAGGAGGCGTAAGGGTAGCAGAAAAAAGGACCTCAATTGCGAACAATTGCAATCAATATTACCTTGTGTGTGTTTGTTTTTGTTCTCGGTGTAGGTGAGGGGTATTTTGGTCAAATACCGCCCCCTCCAGGCTGTGGTGTTTTGATATGTTCAAAATTGAATGTTTATGATGGATAGCAAAACCGCGAGCTTAGGGTTAATGCCCGGGTATGTGGAAAATGTTTGGGGTCGCTAGGTTTGAAATTCGGGATGCTCTTTACATGCCGCGTTCATGAAACACCTAATACTGTCGCCAGCCACATGTCACCCCCCTCTGTCTTTGCGCGCCCGCCCGCTCCCGCGGGTTGGCGCCGGCCCAAACAGACCAGGCAGCCCCCCCACCATCTCTCCCGGGAGCCGTATCAGGACGAGATCCTGTTGCCCCGGCCTGTCTTGCTCGCGGATTTCCTGTACCCAGTTGGCTGTATACGCTTTTTGCACACGGCAGGAATTTGCAACAACATCAGCCCGTCGTGTGTCCTTGCGGTGCGGCGTGCCAACCCCCATCCCCTAGTTACCCTGTCGTCCCTCCCGGCCCGCCAGGCAAGAAGAGTGAGCCACGTGCGCCGCGCCTAGGCGGGGCGGGGCGGGGCGGGGCGGGGCGGGCCATTTGATCCGTGGAGCGGGGCGGGGGATGGATGCCGCTTATCTCTGCGATATTATTATTGTTTGTCTCCGACTTGACGTTAGCCGTAACCGAAAAACGAAACCGCCGTAAAACACACTTTTTCTCCCCCTTCCCCAGTTTAGGTCATCCGCCCTTCTGTGAGCGACGAAGATAGCGCGCGCGCAGGAGAGAGAGAGAGAGAGAGAGAGAGAGAGAGAGAGAGAGAGAGAGAGAGAGAGAGAGAGAGAGAGAGAGAGAGAGAGAGCGACTGAGGGAGAGCGTCATCGGCGGGCGTAGGCTGCAGAGACTTGATCGATGCCTCCGTGTTCGCTCTCCTTACCCCCCCCCTCCACCCCCCCCCACCCTCTTTTTCATGCCAACGCTCCCAAGATTTTCCGCCCCCTACCTCTACCCCTAAGAGGATGACGCGGGGACTGGGGGCACTAGAGGGGAGGCGATGATCACTGGGAGGGTAGGGGGTTGGGGGTCACAGCCCCAGTGTCTTACTGCAGTTGGTGGTAAAGCCGCCCCCCTCCCTCAAACCCCCCAGTAGGGAAGGGGTAGATCGGTGGGTTGTAATGGACAGACCTGTGGGGGGGGGGGGGGGTAGTGGCTGCGCGGTGGTGCTGGATGAGGGGAGGGGGGAAGGGGAGGAGGGGGCATTCATAAATTACGTGACGACCTGAAAGCCACTGTCAAACTGATGGTCATCGCACCGCCAGCGGTCGGCAACAGCACCCCCGGCGTCCCCGTCGCCTCACGCCGCGCCTGCTCTGTGAGGGCCGCACTGTCAGTGAGGACGCCGTTGGCCGCGCTGTGGGGGCCGGGCTCGGGCTGTCAGTGAGGACGCATGGCCGCACTGTGAGATCCGCACTGTCGGCCGCTGCCTTGCCGTCCGTTGCGCAATAGTCTCGGCAATAGTTTTACTATTGTACAGAGTTGGCGGCTGGAGTTGGTGCACTGTGTGTGAGCCGCTGCAGGCGAGGGGAGGGGGCAACCACTCCCCATCCTAGTGTATACGTACACGGGATTTCTACTGATTGCACAAGATTTCTATCAGATTTTGAGAGATTTCTCTGAGATTTCATGAGATTTCACAAGATTTCACAAGATTTCAATGAGATTTCATAAGATTACATGAGATTTCTAAGTTAGGTTTCCAAGGATTTCATCGAGATTTCTAAGGATTTCATCGAGATTTCCGCAGGTTTGTACACAGGATTTCGCGAGTGGTTGCCCCCTCAGCGTCCCGTCCGGGTGTTTGGCTACGCGGGTACCGACTCTCGGGGAGGGAGCGGGCAGCTTTGAGAGACTTGAGTTGTTAATTGCAAGAGACAGGTGGAAAAGGAAGGAAACGGATGCTGCCAGTCTGCAGATTAGGGTAGATGACGGGCCATCTCAGTGCTCGCTTTAACACGAGTACACTGTAAAAAAAGATCGACACAACCGTAAACCGGAAAAAACGTCCTTATTGTTCTTTAAAAATAAAACGGTGAAAGAAAGCTTTTTAAATTATTTGACACGTCGCACGTCATCACGTATTCATCAGGTCTCGTGAAGTTGAAGTTGAAGCCATCTCCTTCCGATCGGACGGGATGACGTGCTCCCGTGCTCGATGCCCGAGAAGTACGTGGCGCGGAAGAAAAAGTGGCATAACCCCTCCATTCACAATTTCCCCGCCCTGCCACTGGCCCTGCTGCCCTGCGTGTGCCGCCCCGCCCCGCCCCGCCCCGCCCCGCCCCGCCCCGCCCTGGCCTGCACGTCACTCAGCAATGCATTTTGCCTGCCCTGTCGGGTCTCGTGCTCATACCGCTCCGGCCCCGCCCGGCCCCGCCCGGCACAGACACTCGGCAAATAAACCACTACCTCTCCTACCCTGCCCTTTTCCGTTCTGGTTTGCCCCCCACCGCCCGGCCCGGCCCCTCTGCATTGCGCTCTCTTTCTCTCCTACCCCTTTGCAACAACGCGAGCGGGACTACGTTCTATTTCTTGCAGTATATTTTCTTCCTTCGGTTTCCGCCAACTTATACTTGAGGCCACTAACGAAATACTAGTAGCAGTACTATACTCTACTACACTTCTGTGTCTGGACTCGAATTTTCGGTGGAACACAATTCGACAATGAATGCTACCAAGTGGACTCGTAGCAGCACCATCATTAATTTGGAATAATTAATCCTCGTGACTTATTTGTTATTCTTATTTATATTTCTCAGCCCTCCTTCTGGCTGTTATCTTTTTTTTTTTGTCTTGCTCATTTTCCACGAATATTTCACGGGGCCTTGGCGACGACCCCTCCGGCCCGGTCGACTCCGCCCAGCCCCTTTCTGCACTAAGAACCTCTTGAGGGGATGTTTTTTTCTATCCTGAAGGCGCTGGTGGTGGTCGTCTGCCTTCGGGGAGGGCGTGCCGGTTCGTGGGGTTAATTATCAATTAATTACAGGTCACGTTATAAGGCGAGACGCTGGTGCACGCGCTACAGGGGATTTACTAGTAAACTCAAAATCAGATTTTCCCAATCGTGTTCGTTCTTTTGTCGCTTGCTTTGGTTGTATTTTTTTGCAACACACTTTTGCAAGCCTAAAGTTATATGAACGGTGACGCCTTGGAAAAAGTTCTATCGAACCAGACCTCCCCGTTTTGGAAGCTCCCTTCTTTTTCTAACCTCCTTTTCAGGGTCGTATAACTTGCCATGTACTTTCCACTTTCCTTTACCCGGTTAAATAAGAAAACCTATTTCCCTTGTCCTGATTTGTGCAAATTGTTATTTCCTCTTCTATCCCTCCGTCTCCCTCCCTCGTCCTCTCCAGCAGTCTCCGTCCACCCTCTCTCTATCCTCCCCACCCCCTTCCTGCTTGTACTCACCCCCTTTTTTTTCGGCGACTGTTTGAAATGCGGCGATCGTCAGGAGGAGCGCGTTAAAGCTCCGGGACATGCCGCCGCAATTCAGTTAAAAGCAACTCAAACTGCGAGTAAAGTTTGTTTATCGGTGCGTTAGCTGGCGGCTGCGCAACGGGCGGGGCCAGGCTGGGGCGGGGCCAGGGGGCCAGGCTGTAGCCGCAGGTGACGGCAGTAAGGTTAAGGGATGACGGGGCGGGATTAGAGGCAGTTGGACGTGCGATGCCTGGAGTATGATATTTCCAGGTGGCTGGAGCTGCAAATTATTCCTGCCTGCAACCCCACCACCAGCGAACTGCCTACGCCCGCCCGGCCACGGCCCGTCACCCAACACCCTGCCCGGCCCTCCCTCCCTCCCTCCCCCTCCCTCCCTCCCTCCCCCCTCCCTCTCCTCCCTCCCTCCCTCCCTCCGCTCCCTCCCTCCCTCCGCTCCCTCCGCTCCCCTCGCCGCTTCTTCACCGTCTCATGCTCCGAGCGAGGCCCAGTCTAATAAAAACCTATGATGCCGATGGCCACAATTCTGGATATTTCACATGGTAGCCAATAGGCCACCCTGTCTTTACCGAGGTGTACTTTGCTTCCCCATCAAACAAACCGTGTTGTGCGGCACGGAAGGCGATCGAGACTTCGAAGAATAATCATTGGGGGAGAATAAAATTGATCCGACGTCGATCTTCGAGACTGGGGCGCATGTCGACGGCTGTGTCTATAGAATGCTTGGAGCCGAAAAGAAAAACTATAAAATTTGGAGACGTGAAATAAGGCGCAGCCTGTATACTAGAAGCGGACGGCGCTTCGCCGAATCAAGCCGAACACATCTGCAGTAGAGGGTGAATGCACGCTCCCCCTCGTGTCCTGTGGTCGAGCCGCGCAGCCGCGCGGGGGCGCCGCGTCCCCCCGGCGGGCGCAGGTAATCAGCACGAGGGGGGGCGCTGGCCCTCTTGGGGGTGACTCAGCCCGCAAAGGGGTTGGGAGCGGGGGGAGTCTAGGGGCCAAGGGCCGATGGGTGCCGTGCCGGTGCGCAGGTCAGGGGATCACAGGGTTTCCCTGCGTCGCAGCAGTACAGGCCGATGGCCCAAAACACTCCCTCCCTTTCCCGCCTTTCTCCCCTTCTCCTTTCTCTATATTTATTTTTTTCTCTCTCTCTCTCTCTCTCTCTCCTTCTCTCTGTCGCTCTCTCGCTCCCTTTTGCGATCCCATGGCGACAGTGAGCGCGATGTTGCGTGCGTGTGTGTACGAACGTGTGCATGGGTGCGTTACGCCCTTCTGACTGTGTGTGTGTGTGTGTGTGTGGTATCGCCAACCGGCCTTCAGCGAGCGTTGACTTCCTGCGCCCGCCCGCCACAACACGCCGCAGCACCATGTCTGGCTGCCTGTCCATCCGCCCGCCCGTCTGTCTGTCTGTCTGTCTGTCTGTCCTTCCGTACGTTGGCTCTTGCCTCCTCCTCCTCCTCCTCCTCCTCCTCCTCCTCCTCCTCCTCCTCCTCCTCCTCCTCCTCCTCAGAGGTGGCGCCCGTAAGGATCGTTGTAAAACGAACTGTAAAATTCGCTTCGCCGGCGTGCCGATTGGTCACTGCCGGCTGGCACTCACTCACACACGGACTACACACACACGCACACGGACTACACACACACGCACACGGACTACACGTACACGCAGACGGACTACACACCACTCGCACACATGGCCATATGTGTGTGTGTGTTTCATCGATTCCCCCGCCATAGAAGTGTGGTGGCCTGTAGCGTGTCCGGCCCGGGTGGGTCGGGGAGAATGAACTGCGTGCGTGCTGTACATAAAGGCGCCCTGCCCTGCACTACCCGCCCGGCCCCGCCCCGCCCCGCCCGGCCCCGCCCGGCCCCGCCGCCCAGGACGGTGTAATGAGTTTGCCATTGCGCATTTTCAGACAGTGACTTTGGCATGTACTTCAGCGATCAAGCAAGAGGATGTAATACAGGGTGACTTTTTTCCGACTTAATATATTTCGGGGGCGTGTAGGGGGTGCCTAGAGAAGTGTTTCGATATAGGACACTTAGGGTCGGAAATGAAAATTGGCGGTGCTACGCAATATTTAAATTTGAAAAATTGCGCCGGAAGGTAGGCAACCCACCCGTAAGGCGGAGTTTCGCGGGCGCACACTCCCGGGTTATGTACTTTTTTGTACGTAGCTATGTAAGTCTATGTGCATGCGTAGCTTACGTAAAAAAATTGTACACAGTTACGCATAAATAAGCTTAAAATGTGCGTAACTACGTACAATATTTTGCATATTTATGTAAGAAATTTTACGTAAGCTACGCATGCACATAGACTTACGTAGCTACGTACAAAAAAGTACATAAACAGGGAGTGTGCGAGAGGGTAGGGCCAGTGGGGTGGCCTTACCCCTGTAGCCATCCCCCGCACATCGGGAGCCGTTCACCAGTGACCCGCGAACATCTTCCGCGGTTCCACTAGGAACCCCTCACAGTTCCGCGAGGACCCGCGGTCACCCCCGCGGTTTCGTCAGGACCCGTGGCCTCGCCCGGGCGGGGGATGGCGAAAAGGGTAAGGCCACCCCGCTGGCCCTACCCCGTCGTCCGCTAAGTCCCACCTCAAGGGTGGGTTGCCTACCTTCCGGCGCAATTTTTTCAAATTTAAATTTAGCGTAGCGCCGCCAATTTTCATTTCCGACCCCAAGTGTCCTATATCAAAACGCTTCCCTAGGCACCCCCTACACGCCCTTGAAATATATTAAGTCGGAAAAAGTCACCCTGTATGTGAATTATTTTAAGCGTCGCATAGACCTTTAGTATTTCAGGGCTGTTTGTTGCAACAGCCTTTCGAGCCGGGTGTAGAGCCTGGCCGGTAGGCTTCCACGTTCACTCAGCCTTTCGGCGGCACTGCCTACCTCCAAGGGGCTAGAAGCGCATCGGCAGTGAGGCAGGAACAGAAATGTTTCCCTGTCAGGCGACAGACAATTGTAGCCAATTGTAGACACAAATTTTCAGGTTCTGTCTTGTGTGAGCTCTCTGGGGGTAGATTCAACTTTTACAACTAATGCAAGGACCGGAAATCCTTTTAAACCGTGATATGAAATGCCTTAGCCTGATAACCGTCTGGTTGGTGTCATCACTTTCGAGAGTGGAAACTTCTTGCTTTAAAATTTATTGCCGAATTCTTATTCCCCTTGTGTGAGTACTCGGAGTGGGTGGGTACCTGCTCTGCGTCCGTTGCTGGGAGAGCACATTCCGGTACATTGCCCGGTCAGTCCAGAAAGGGGGAGGGGGTGGGGGGGGGAAGCACCGCAGACCACAGGAGGGGAGGGGGAGAGCTGACTGTAAACAGGTGAGCAGACGGGATGCAGACAGGCGACAGAATTGGGGGAAAGGCAGTAAGGGGGGAGGGGGGGGGGGGGGGCGTTGCGCGGGCAGCGGCGGGGTCAGCCAGATGTAAGCCCCTTTCGTGTGTGCCATACGAGCGTCTATACACCGAGCCAGGCTGTTCGCTCTCTCGCTCTCTCTCGCTCTCTCTCGCTCTCTCTCGCTCTCTCTCGCTCTCTCGCTCTCTCTCGCTCTCTCGCTCTCTCTCTCCCTCTCTCGTTTTCTCTCTCTCGGGAACGCGCACTTCCCACTCGGTTACGGGGCGGTCGGTATAACAAACTAAATTAGTGGAAATGCTATGTTGGCGTGTCTCTACCCCATATGAATGGAGTCAAGGCTTACAATCGAATTCGCGCTGCATTTTCAATCTTGTCATCGCATTACGAAAAGCGTTAGTATTTCGTGACACTTCTAGAGCGATCCGTATTTTTGGCCGCGTATCCTGGCGCAATCGTGACGGAGACGACGTTGTTATAGGGACAATAGGCCTCGTCTGCTTCGAACCGGATCAGGGTCAAGGCCAGGATTAAGATCCGCATGAGGATAAGAGGATCAGGATGGCGTCGCTGGAAGACTGGAAGGGGGAGGGGGGGGGGCGAATAATAACGAAGTGAGACTCCCGTCATGTTTGTCACTACGGAGGAATATTTAAGTATACACGCAAAAGTACTCGTAAATAAAATAAATTCAGCGAACAAGACGCATTTTTGTAGCGTTATGTTTTACTTATTCCCAATAAGTTGAGCTGCGTGCGGCCGTCTCTATGGGCTTTGAAATCCTGTGAAGCCTTTGTGACACTTTGGTGTGTATGATACCCTCTGCTCGCTGTCCTCACATTGTGCAGAAGGCGTGATAAAAGGGGCGACTTCTTCTCTCCCGCCGCCACCGCCGCCTCCTTCACCTCGCCAAGGAGACCGTCTCCTTGGCCGCAGAGTGGTTGTTGCTGGAACGCCGCCCAATGGGAGGAACTAAACTAATTTTCCTCTCTCCCGACAACAACCGTGGCGGAGCGTGGCGCCAGGTCGGGCGGGGCGGGGCGGGGCGGGGCGGGGCGGGGCGTGGTGGGGCGGGGCGGGGCGGGCCGTGGGGCTCGCGGGCCCAGCCGGTGAGAGATGGTCTGGCCGATAGAGCGCCCGGCCGGCCGGCCGGCCGGGGCGTCAAAACTCGCACGAGATTATCTCCCACAAAATAATAAAACAGTAATCGTAAAAGTGCGCGGCCGCGCGCCGTGCGCACCTAGCGTAAGTTTGTTGTTGCTTTGTTGGGGTGGGTCGCGGACAGATGGTATTTATTGTGACTCGGGTTTCACCGACGCGAGGCTACACCACCGCTGGCGTGCAGTGTGTTGAGCGGGGCGGGGCGGGGCGGGGCGGGGGACACCCTCCAGCGCTGCAGCCGCGGAGGCGAGACGAGAGGTGTGCATTTTTTAAACTAGTTGTTTATTTTTGGATGAGACAGCCTGCGCTTCCCTCTCCTCCCGTTTATTCCGCAAAGTTAAATCCCGCAGCTTTTAAAGGTGCGGTGCCATAGTTATGACTTTGTGTGTTTTAGGGAAGGTAGGCTCGTTTAATCCGCTATATGTTTCTTCGTGAAGTTCGATATGCCGAAGTCGTTATACGCCCCCCTCCCCCTCGCGTCAACTCCGTCTACAAAGTCAGCTAATACACACAACACAAACCTCGGCAGGGACATGTATGTATATGCCTCATTCTTCCCCATGAAACCCGGGTGCGCCTGTGGCCAAAATTCATGCCATATACGCTTCGACGTGGAATTTCTCATACTTAATTGTTGTGCAGCGGCGCGGTGGCGCCCCCGGGCCGCCGTACCCTATGCATACCAATGCGAGAGGCGCGCGCGGAGTCAGGAAAAACTTGCACGTAGCGCATCGGCGCCTCGCCCCGCCCCGCCCCGCCCCCTTTTGAACCTCCTCCTTCTTTTGTGTATTTTTTTTTTCGGCTGCTGCTGCTGACTTTCCGCTGCCGCGTCCTCCTTGTAATACTGCGTTGTTTCTGCTGTTGCAGCGACGGTGCCTTTTAGGACGGAGCAGTCCGTGTGTCGGCTGTGAAAAAAGGAGAGAAAAAAACTGAACTGCGAAGAGGTCGAAAAGAGCGGAGAAGAAAAGGTAGGATCATAGGGCGCTGTTAGACAGTTTCGGTCTCGTGTTTTGCTGCGGAATGATCATTACTTGAAGGTTTGTTGGGACCTCGTGTGCTCGTCCGTTTCTGCACACCTGTAAATTTGAAATCGTTTCCCGTTCTTCCCGGCAGTGTGAGAAATAGGTGGCGGGGATGAATGGGAGGGAAAAGTAGTTAAAAAGTGTCGAGAAGTAAAATGGCCTGGAGATGGAGGGACGACGGAAATAAATTGGAGGAGCAGGGAGGGACGGGGCAAGCAGCAGGGCAGGGCGACTTTGCTAGAGCGGCAGTGGTTGTGACAGATCAAGGTGCCAGTGATACCGTCACTAATTTCTGTTAGTAAGTGATTCACTGAGTGGACTAGACTTTCCCATTTCCACTGCGTGTGGCGTCCTTGGCAGGGCCGGGCCCAGCGGGAGTCGGCAGCCGTCCCGTCCGCCCCCTGCAGCGGCGCGCCGTCACCCGGCTCAGCTCAGGCAGAGCGCGACGAGGTCGCCATCTAGCGGCCGACACTAGAATTGCGCCTGGTCGACGAACTTTGTGGCAGATAAACTGTATATCTCTAAAAACCTTTTCCCCCTACACACAGTATCGGTATATGTTCGATATACTAAATATCCTCTTCGCAATGAGGTTTATATTTAAGTTTTACGTAATTATTATTCATGTTACCCTTGTAATTGCTCTTATTTTGTACTTTTTGAGCAAACGCACATGACATCACCTGGAAGAGGCCTTATCTTTCTCTCTCACACTCTACCCCCCTCCCCCTCGCCCCTCCTACCGCAAGGACCAACAACATGCATAACATATAGCCAAACCGCAAACTGACATGCATGGGGGTATAAACCAGTAGCATAGCTTGGCCCCGCGCGAGCACCCTTCGAAGACAAGCCCTTGCCCCTTCCCTTCGCCTGGCCGCATCCCCCCCCCTCCCCTCCCCCTGCGGTAAAGGTAGGCCGGGTGGCCGGGGGGTCCCGGGGGTAGGGAGGGGGGGGGGGGCTGACGCAATATCCTAGGGATTCAGTCGGCATGGCAAGCGCGACGCGCCCCTCGCCATTTCCTGCTCCCAATCTGCGAAATGGGGCTCGATGCTGCTCTTGTGCGGTGGTGTGTGTGTGTGGGGGGGGGGGGGGTGTCGGTGTGTGTGTGGGTGTCCTCCGCTACTGCGGTCTTACCGCGGTCGTTTGTCCACCTGACTACGAATTTTAAGAAGTATGCTTATGATTGTAGTGAATTAAAGAAGCGGTTCATTTGCAGCTACTAGTTAAAGTAGGATAAAAAGTCAGAGATTTATATTTTAAATTCTGCCTAAAGCGAGAGAGAAAACGTGAAAGCAGCATCCAGTTTGCAAACAAAGTGAGCCTCGGTGGTATTTGCTACCCAAGGCCGTCGCGTCGCGCCGAGTTCGGCTCGTCTTTCTTTTTAGCCCGTGTGTCTGTCTAACTGCCCCTCCCCCTCCGCCTCTCCCTCTCTCCCGGTCCGCACAAGGGCGATGTGTCTTTCCAATCAGATGCGCATTTGTTTCATAAAAGGAAATAAAAAGTCCCGCTGCGGTGAGTTAAAGTTACGCCTCGGCGTGCTCATTCATTGTGCAGAGGTACCTACCTACCGGACCTGGCTATCTGAGATCTGGTACAGTACCCCACCCACACCAGCCCCGTACCGTACCACCGCACCGCCGTACCGCGGAAAACTTTTTCACTCGTTTCGAATTATGTGACGAACTTTGTTCAGTCGAACCACGGGGCAAAGTCGATCAAAGAGCCCTACTACTTGCAGGCATTGATGTGATGGCGTGAGCACCCAGGTGCAAGGGCGCTTTCCGGACTTGACTGTGTGGCGCTTTCGATGAGTTTATTTTTGCGACTGCGATTTTTGAGGAGACGGTACCCGAGTGGGTTTAGGGCGAGGACGGCAAAGTGAAGGGTGTCCGTCCGTCTATCGAGGGTACTCGCTCATCTTTTTACTCGTGGCGTGGCGTGGCGTGGCGTCATAAATCTGGCAAAGTTACGCGCCGGGGGTACATCTTGTGCATTCAAAGGCAAGCGGCCGAGAGCCCCAGGGCGTGGCGGGGCGTGGCGGGGCGTGGCGGGGCGTGGCGGGGCGCGGCGGGGCGCGGAGGGGAGTGTCGGGGCCGAAAGCTTGGCAGTGCGGTGGTGGGTGGACTTGAGGTGCAGCAGTTTGGAGCGTAAGGATTTCCCGCATGTGCATCCCGTATGCAGGGGGCGTCCATAAATCTCCTCGAAGGGAAAAGAGGACGAGTGGGGAGGCATTGTGCGTTTACCCCTCTTGTGAACGAAACTGCCGCCGCTACCGCGCTCGTCCAGCGCACGTAAGGAAGGCGGAAAATGGGAGCAAGTTGGAGTGCGGCTCATTTGTTATACACTTTACGAAGTGAGGGACATTTGGAACAGTCGTAAAAGCGTTTGAAAACCACGGAGTGTGCCGGCCCCGTGTTATCGGGAGCGGCACGATGAGAATACGTTTGTTTCGAAAATAAATCATTTTGCATATATTTGTTTCTGCTGGCACTTGGGACAATTCCAGCAGGTGGTACCGCGGAGACGAAGGTGAATTTTTTTTTTCCAGCAGAGTGCACGCGATGACATTACAGCCTGTGTGCCATGCCGCGCGCGCACGGTAAAACTGGGCCATTTGGAGACTATGGTTCATAAAAGGTGTCGCTACAGTTTTATTTGAGAGAGATTGTGTCAAGCAAACCTCGCACCGCCCCCGGCAGGCGCGTCGGTGTCGGTGCTGCCCTGCCAGCGGCAGATGGCGGCGAGATGGTGGTGATGGTGGAGGTGCAGGAGGGAGGGCAGGCGAGGGCGTCCCTCCCGCCGTGCTTCTTTGACGTCCCTGAGCCACGTAACTCCCCGGCTGCCTGCCTGCGTGTGAGTGAGTCAGAGTGAGCGAGCGAGTCAGAGTGAGCGAGCGAGTCAGAGTGAGCGAGCGAGTCAGAGTGAGCGAGCGAGTCAGAGTGAGCGAGCGAGTCAGAGTGAGCGAGCGAGTGAGTCAGAGCGGCGCGACGGCAACTCCACCTCTGCCTGCCGGGCCGGGGGCCTTCTCCTTAAATTAAGGTACAGCACGTGAAAGCTCGCCAAGATTGTGTTATTGCCCTCGGGCAGTTTTTTCGTATATGCGCGGGTTTTCTAGCAAAATTTGCCTGCGTTTCGCGCGCAACGCACGGCGCAACGCGGAGGGCGGCGAGTGAGGGGCCGGGCCGGGCGACCTTGTGCGGCCAGCGCCCCGGCCCGGCAGGAACACATCCTTATCCACTATCAGTGTTTGCGGTGCACAGTGACACCCAGCCGGGCCGGGCCGGGCGAGGTGGCCGACCGAAACCATCGGCTGGGCCTCACTAGCCTCACTCGAATGGCACCAGTGGCCATAATTATCTAAAAATTGATCCCAGCAGGGAAGTATACGTCATCCCTTCCTTTAGAAACTTTTAGAGTCGGTTAGAGTCGAAACCCGCCACTGCGCAGTTGTAGGTTAAATAATTGACATAAATCGATTTTGGCTGGCATTAAAAACTCAGACGTATACAGCTAATTGCAGGTTCGACTGGGGGTGATATCGTTTTGAAGGATGCTATCAATGTCCTAATACAAACTGTCTCCCTGCCACTCGCGAGCGTGTCTGCTCGTCTGGCGAGACTGTGTACCAATTATAAACCTAAACTGGAGTTTTTGTTTTGTTTTACTCCAAGGAAAAGTTGTCTAAACCCTGACCTCCGGCTGGCGAGCGGGGCATATCGCACGGTGTAACTCATAGCCCGTCCGGAGCCAGCCTGCCCTGCCCTGCCCGCCCCGGCCCGGCCGCCGCGTGACTCGAATTACCTTAAATCTCGGTTCGGGTCGGGCTGGGCCCGATCGTATCTGTGATGACAAGAAGGAAGGCGGTCTGGAGGGGAGGGCGGGGGGAGTAGACGCCACAGGACGGTCCACGCGGCTTATCTGTATTCGCTTTATGTCCTGCTCGGGGGATACTCTAATGAGTATAGCCCCGCCACGCCCCGCCTCGCCACGCCCCGCCACGCCCCAGCCCGGTCCCACGGCGGCGGCGGCGGCGGCGCTGAGGACTTTATATTCCCGCTCCCGTCGCGTCATGCGGACGGTACGGTCGGGCCTCGGCCATTCCTGCACGTCCCCGGTGACACCGCCCGGCCCGGCCCGGCCCCCCGGCCGGGGGGTTCGAGTCGGGACCCGGAGGTGGCGGCGGCGGCGGCGGAGGTAGCGCGGCCGCGGCAGAGTCCGTAAAACTAAAAGGGAGATAACACGACAGTGTGATGCCGTTTCTCCTCGCGGACCTATGATGAAGAAAAAAAATTTGCAAGGTGTATTTGTTGCGGGCGGCGTCTCTACGCCCCCCTGAGCGCGCACGCGGCGCGGCCACGCCCCCCTTTGCACATCTCTCGTGCATATCACTTTACTGCTGCCGACGTGTGTGCAGATTTTTGAGATGAAAGGAAGCTGCTGTGCTTCCGCGGTGGGTGCACCGGTTTGGCAATCCCCCCCACCGCTCCTGGACCGCCACTGGCCACTTACTCAGTTCAAGAGGACCCCCCGTCCCCCTCTCCCTCCGGCCACGAGGTTTCATAAGCCTGTAGTAAGCATTTTATGCCCCCCCCGCCCCCGCCCGGGCCTCTTCCTACCCCCGGGCGCGTAAAGCAGGGAGCCGCCGCCGAGCTCGCTGCATTTTAGGGCGCAGCGACTTTTCAGTTAGGCCCCTTGTGCAGCAGGGCGCAGTGAGATGGTAATTGGCCCCTCCTTCTTCTACTCCTCCTTATCCTCTCTCTCTCCTCCCTTTCTCCTCTCCTCTTCTTTTTATTTCCGTGATTTTTTTTTCGTAAGGGGGCGGGGCGGGCCAACCCCCCCGGGCCGAGCTGCACACTTTCTCAGCCTTTTGGAGTTGGTCAAGACGGGTGAGTGCAAGCTAATGGGCGTGCACCCTGCGCGGGGAGTGGTGGGGCCCGCCTGCCCGCCCCGCCCCGCCCCGCCCCGCCCCGCCCCGCCCCGCCCCGCCCCGCCCCGCCGGCCTTGTTAGACGCCACCGTGTACTGCGAGTGTGCACTTGCATGCGCCGCGCTTGTTCTATAAGAGTCGCGACTCGCAGTAGTTTTCACCCTGTCGTGTTGTTACACTCGAGTGAATGTGAACGAATAATTTTATTCTAGTAATTCTCAAAGAGAATCTCGCGCGGGAGAAGTTTGCACCGAGCTAAACATTAATCCGTTGGTGAAAAAGCAGGAGCTGTTTAGGCGGCACGTTGACACGTATGGAAACGCTTGATGGGCTGGCGGCTCATAGGGCTTCCCCGGGTCGATATGCCCGCGGGCGCAGCCACGCTACGCCCTGCTGCTGCCCTGGCGGCCAGCGTCAGAGAGAGAGAGAGAGAGAGAGAGAGAGAGAGAGAGAGAGAGAGAGAGAGAGAGACTTTGCGAGGGGGAGCAGCGGCGCATTTGGTGCGGTTGGCAACAAACTGCATTAGTGTTGGGAGCGACAGGTGGTCACCAGCGTGGCTTCACACACTCTCTTTCACTCGCTCGCCCCCCCCCCCCCTTCCCCGGCCTCTCCCGGAATTGACTTGTATTTTCTGTATGACTATTTAAACCGAGCGAAATGTCCAGTGCATTCGCATGCGTCCCCATCCGTCTGTGCGGATATATAAATAAACACGATACATCCACCAAACACACACTCACAAATATATTTTTCCCCTGGAATTGTTGTTTTTGTTGGATACGATAAGGTCAGAGGCGCGTATAGTGTAACCGAAACTGCCCTAGTTAGGTTAAGGACCTTCGGCACAATAAGTCGGGGCGGGGCGAGGCGGGGCGGGCGGGGTGGGGCGGGGCCAGGCGGGAGCAAGGAGCTAAATCTCTCAACTTGACTTGACACCGCCGCGCCGGGCCGCGCCGCGCTCAGTGCGCTCTCTGTCCTTGTCACGCGCGCTTGTTGCCCCGGCCCCGGCCGCGTACGTGAGCGAGACGGAGCCTGCCTAGGCTAAGCCCGGCCAGGCCCGCGTGCGTCTCATTAAAGAGGCCTGCCAACCTGGGAAACTAAAACCCCTGCGGCTCCGCGGAGCCTGGCGGCCTGGAGAGACAGACAGACGGACGGACAGACAGACAGACAGAGGAGGGAATTAATTTTGAAAACAAAATGCAACCGTGACAGTTATGACTTTACGTATCCCTAAAATAATAATACAAAACAAGACCAATTGGAACGCGTGCGGGCGCGGTGGCGCGGTATATGCACATGTTTTTTTTTCTTTGGTTCCTGTGATGAACGTCGGGCCGGCGCGCGCGCGTGCTGCCTCGCAGTGACGAGAAAATCCCAGTGTCGAATCTGCTGGCGGACGGGGGGATAAGTAGATGCAGCTCCACCACGCCCCGCCCCGCCCCGCCGCGCCCGCCACCACGCCCCGCCACGCCCGCAGCGCTGAACCACGCCTAGCGGGTCAGATTTATGTGCGGCAAAAGGTTAGGTCGCGCCGGGCCGGCCGGGCTGGCTCGGGCTGGGCTCGCCAGAGGCGGGGATGGCGGGCGGGCCGGGCGGGCCGGGCGGGCCGGGCTGAGCCACCGCAGCTGCCGCATGCAGCTGCTCCGCCACAAGCGCGTCGCTCCGCAGAGAAGCGCAGCGCAGTGCGAAAGAATATATCTCGCGCCGCGGCCTCTTTTTGAACGACGCGCACTCTAAAAAGCTTACGGTGATTTTCACTGTAAGCTACGGTGAACCCTGCAGCACTGTAGCTTACAGTGAATTCCGTAAGCTACGGTCAATGTCACTGTAAGCTGCGGTGATTCGCCCGGATTCACCGTAGCTAACAGTGACATGTGACTGGTAAGTACAGTGCTGCAGGGTTATCGTAGAGTGAAAAATCACCGTAAGCTTTTAATAGTGCGGCGCGGCTGACTTATTCGGGGAAAAGGGGTACATAAAAGTAGCAAAATAGTACACTGTTAGTTTCTTACGAAGAACTGCTCTTCGTAACGTACAAAGGATTTGGCACCTTTGTAATACAAACAAATTCTTTGTATTACAAAGGCTTCCAGTTTGTATTACGAAGAATACGCTGTTGTTCCCAAACCACTATTGTTTGTAATATGAAGAAAATCGGTTTGTAATATGGTGGTGCCAGATCCTTTGCACGTTATCAACCCAATTCTTTGTAATATGAAGAACATCCTTTGTAAGGAACTAACAGTGTAGTATTGAGAAAGCTGCACCGTCATATCATTAAAGCAGTGCCGATGATCACTGACAGTCCACTCCCGCACTGTCAATAATAAAGGTATACCTGAGAGCAAGCGTATGCCCGAAGCACTGAAAAAATGCAACGTTCTCTGCTCGGAATTCGCGGGAGTATCACGACCGCGGCAGAGCGCGGCGGATTTATTAGTTCTGCGTGGTGTATGGCGGCGGGGCGGGGCGGGGCGGAGCGGAGCGGTCTGGCCCCGAGCGCCGTGAGGGTAGGCCGCGCCCGGCCGCCGCGCGCACGTGTGCCGGCCGGGCAGCCTACCTATCAGGGGCGCTGAGCCGCCCCGGCCCGCCCCGCCTCACCAGCGCGCCCGGCCCGGCCCGCCTGTCTGCCGCCGGCACGACGCCCTTGTTTCGCTTTGAAGTTGGAAGCGATGCGAGACTCGGCTGCTGTTCTGTCGTCCTCGCCGGCCGGCGTGCTGTGCTGCTATCTCCTTTGGGCTAGCACTTCGCCATCCTCTACTCATCGCTCCCCCTTCTGAGCCCCGCCCCGCCCCGCCCCGCCCCGCCCACCTCTCTGCTCTATCCGTCCCCACGCAGCCCCCTACCTTTTGGCCCGCAACACGACTCTGCTCTATAGAGAGCCGTGCGGTACCCGCCCGGGCGGAGGGCGTGCCCGCCCGGCCCGGCCCGGACCGCCTGCGCTCGCCTGTTAAATCGTTATGAAGAGGGAAGCACCGCCTTCTGCTGCCACCTCCACCCCGCGCCGCCCCGCCGACCTGGACCTGCTGTGGAAGGTACCAGCAAGGCCTTAACCCGCTTTTACACCTTTTCCGCCCGCGGTCCCTTATCGCTGCTGTAGTTCACCTGTTTGTCCGCCTGCTCTCTTCCTCGCGCTCGCCGCTCCCCTATCCTACATCTCTCTCCCTCTCTCTCTCTCTCTCTCTCTCTCTCTCTCTCTCTCTCTCTCTCTCTCTCTCTCTCTCCTCTCCCTCTTCCTCTGTCCCTGCACCCCCGTTCTGCTCCAGCCCCACGCCGCTCCACCGCCCCTTTCGGACACATTGTAGCCTGCTCCTATTAACCCTTCCCATTCCTGGCCGCCGCCCCCGCCCCCGCCCCGCCCCCGCCCCCGCCCCGCCCCCCCCCCGCCCCCGCCTCCCTCTTGTCGTTGTCCTCTCCGTCCCCCGTCCGAACCGAAACCTGCTCTGACAGCCGTCGAACTGCTGTGCCCTTGCTCTGCTGCAGGCCGGTAGGGAGGGGGAGAGGGGAGGGGGAGGGTAACAAATGGTCCGCTCGCTCCGCCTCCCCTTCAGCATAGTGGCTGACAGCGAGCTGCCCGACTCGCCCCGCCGCGCCCCGCCACGCCCCGCCACGCCCCGCCACGCCCCGGTAGCAGCGCCCCGACCCCCCGCCCATCCCCTTCGAAGCCCCACCAAAGGATGCCAACTCGAAGCTTTTCAAAGTGACCCCTTCTGTGCGGTGCGCGCTGCGTGGCGTGGCCTGGGAGAGCGGGGCGGGGCGGGGCGGGGTGGCGTGGCCTGGGAGAGCGGGGCGGGGCGGGGCGGGGTGGGCGGAGGCGGCGGTCGGATGGCGACTGGCTAGACAAGAATTCACTTAACCTGTTTCGATTTCGGCAGGAAATGGCACGGTCCTACTGCGGGGAATAATTAATTTTCGTCTTTTCTTTCTTAAGAAATAATGCGATCGCAGAGTGTGGACAATGCTATGTATCATTTTGTTATTGACGCATTGTTTTTTTTTTATCGGGTCCGACATATATACTTATTCAATTCAAAAGTAAACGGAAATGTGCTAACCACTCGCATTGCAGAGTAGAACCAGATTTTCCCGAAAAATGGAATGTAGCAGATTTCTCGCGACTAAATGGACGAGCGCAGGAGTCAGAGGAGTAGGGGTGCCGCCGCCACCACTGGAGCCCGCCCCGCCCCGCCCCACCCCGCCCCGCCCCGCCCCGCCCCGCCCCGCCCCGCGCCGGACCGGACAGGAGGGGCGCTCGGAAACTGTCCGTGCTGCAGATAGTCGCGCTATGCGGTATGCGTCTCTCGCCCTGGCCTGGCCAGCCGGGCTGCAGACGTCATTCGCTGAGCGCCCCCCCCCTCCCCCCTCGCTAGGACTCAGCCCATATGGGCCGCAGCCGGGTCCCGCCCCGCCCCGCCCGGACAGCAGTAAACCTAGAGGTGTTAAAACGCGGCAGGCAGACGCATACCGCCAACCGTCCCGACCCGGCCCGGCGCGCGGCGGCCCGTCCCCGTCCCGCCGACACTCTGAGTGAGTGAGTGAGTGTGTGGGAGCTTGGAAAAGTCTGGCCTCTGCGCCTGCCATTAGAGGGCGCGGTGGATTGGGTGCTTGCCGGGGCCGGACTGGTACTCGCGAGCGCGCGCCGCGCACGGTACGGTGCTTTGCGCGGCCCAAATGAGGCGTGCAGGACCAGTGCATGCGCTCACCTGCACTGCACAGTGGCGCGAGCGCGAGCTGCCGCGGGGGAGGAATGGAACATGCACCCTTTTTATTACGAGCATAGAGTTCGCGCGTTTTTTTGTTTTATTTTGTTTTCAGTAGAGCACGGTAAAATAATTGTAGTGTTACTCGGGGTCGATACTCATTAATTATGAAGTAATACAAACGGCAATATATACTACTGCTTGCGTCTGTTTGCTCGCGCGGTCAGGAGCAAGGACTAAGCTGCGAACTTTTGAGGTCTGTCTTGTTCTTTTCTTTTGTTATTTCTGCGTCTTCCCCGCCCGCCCCGCCCCGCCCCGCCCCGCCCCGCCCCGCCCCGCCCCGCCCCGCCCCGCTCCTCTTGCAAGAGGATGTCTGCCTCTCGGCATCTTGACCGAGTAACATTCATAAACGTCCCCGCCGGTCCGTCGCGCCGCGCGGTCGCTCTTTTCATATCTGTCATCGTCGTTTTCGTTATGGCTGACATTATCATTATTATGCCTGGTGATGCTGCTCTCTGGAAAATATCTATTTCTGTCGCTCGTCGGACCCCAAAAGTGCGGCAGCGGCGCCGTGTAGCGCGACTCTTATACTACCGGTGGGAGAGAGAGAGAGAGAGAGAGAGAGAGAGAGAGAGAGAGAGAGAGAGAGAGAGAGAGAGAGAGAGGAACGGGCTGCGGAGAAAGAAGAAAGAGAAAAAAGAGCGGCCAGGCGGGGCAGGCCAGTGCTGCTGTTATGAGACGTCATGACAAGTAAATGACTGCCTTATCACTTTGATCCTGTTAATCAAAAGAGAGAGAGAGGGAGAGAGAGAGAGATGGGTAAAGAATCTTGATTAAACTGCTCGCCTTGCTATTGCATGGCAGCAGCATCTTGAAATTGCACAAACATTCGTAAAGGCCAGCAGCGCCACACGCACAAGGGGGCGGGGCGGGGCGGGGCGCGGTCTGTTTAGAAGCGCAGGGAGAGAGTGTTTTCGGTAGCTTCTGGAAACAAGTAAACTCGACCCTTCGCAAAGAACTTTTGCACCAGCGGTGTTGGGCTCCGACTCGTTTTCAGCAATGCTATATTCAGTTAAGGATTTTCTGTTTCCACTCCTGGCGCAAGCGTGGATCCACAAGCAACCCTCGTCAGTCGCCTCGTCGTGGCTGGTCTCAAAAAGCTGGATTTTAAAAGCGGAAAGATACCCTTCGTCCTTCCCATATTTCCTGTTTTTGTCCCTATTCCTTTGCCCCCATTTTAACGTGCCAAGCAGTGCATAGACGAGCAATTTTCCAACCCTTGCCACCTTATTATATACATGCGTTCTTTTGCGGTTTCAATGCCCTGTCATTCGAGATTTCAATCCACCCCTTGAACTCAATAAGCCCGATTTTATCGGCGAGGGTGGCAAATCGTTTGGGAAGGCCGGCCGGCCAGAGATAGAGACATAATGTCTCTTCCCTTTTCCCGTAACAAGGGACCGGGCCGGGCGGCAGCCGGATGCCGATTGCGTGGGACGGGGCCGGGCCGGGCCGGCAGCTCATAATGATCGCTTTCCAAGTTTTTATTAATCAGCAAGATGGCTGCCCTGGCGCCGCGCCAGCGGGGCGCTCCAAGTGAGTCTTTCTCGCCTTCGGACCGATCATTTTCTTCTCCACGGCCCCGTTAACCTCCTCCTTCTCTCTCTCGCGCGCGCGCTCTCGCTCTCTCTCTCCCTCTCCCTCTCTCCCTCCCTCTCTCGCCCCCTCTAGGCTGTGTGAAGAAGAGGATTAATTATTCCCCCGCCGATGACACATGCACTTCCGTCTATTGCGGCGCGTCGCCTGCGGGGCGGGCTGAGGGCGCTGTGCTGAGGGACTGCCCGGAGCCAGAGCAGGAGCAGTGTGGGCAGCTCTCACTCTCAGCATCCAGCGGCTGAGGCTGAGGGCGCTGTGCTGAGGGACTGCCCGGAGCCAGCGCAGGAGCAGTGTGGGCAGCTCTCACTCTCAGCATCCAGCGGCGGGGGGCGAGGAGCGAGCGAGTGAGAGCGAGACAGATGCAGAGCGGTACAGGGAGCGCGCGGCGCGGGGTGATGACACTTGTGCGGGGAGGGCCATCGAGGAAGACTTTCGTCATCCTGCAATGTGCACCAGCGCCACCCCAGCCTGCCCCGGCCTGCCCCGGCCTGCCCCGTCTGTTGCTTTGATCATGGAGCTTTTCTTGTCACGCCCCGCGCCCCCGCGGCCCCGCCCTCCGCCCCCCGGCGCCCCGCCCGGCCCGCCGCGGGGTTTTTCTGAGCTCAAAGATCCTGTCCCGCTCGGCGGCGCACACCATCAGTAAGAGAGAGAGAGAGAGAGAGAGAGAGAGAGAGAGAGAGAGAGAGAGAGAGAGAGAGAGATGGATGGCGGAGGGAAATGGAGATGTGACAAAATGGTTCGGCACGTTGGTTATTTCGGAGTGATGATGGCGATTGATTGATCGAATGGTGTCGGTGAGTCCCAATAGCGCGTGGCTGATGATCGACCTGCCCCTCGCGGCGAAACACGCGGTCACGATCCTAGCGGCGAGCAGCGGTCACACAAATCACATTTGCCAGAGGAAGAAAAGAAAAAAAATCACAAAAATGAAAAATTACTACGAAAGCTGGATCGCAGCACGGTCCATTTCATATAAGCATTTTCTAAGCCGTTTTTTAGGAATTATGGCATTTTTAACATGTAATTTATAAACATTGCCTTTAAATTGTTACTATTATCTGGTTGGTGCGCAGGGTGTGGGAGAACCTCCGCCTCCTTCTCGCTGAAGGCAGAGGACGTGGGCCGGCCGCTCGACCCTCCTCGCGCACCTGCACGAAAGGGGCAGACGACAGAGCAAGGACATAAAAACGCAAATCGAAAATTTCACGCTGGCGGGCGCTTTCAAATGTTTGTCCTTCCGACAAAAGGAGCCGTAGTAGAGTAAATAAGGGGTGTATTTTTGGTGCGCGCGGCTGGCAGTGCCCCCCGCGCGGAGGCGAAAGAGACCGCAACACCACATGATCCCTTCTGCGAACTGTGTGTGCGACACTGTTCCAAAAGTTTCACCGTCAGAGTCTTCTACGGTACAAAAGCAGGCATCGCCGGTTTGTGCAACATTTTCATTTTGTTGTCAATATTTCTTTCTGCATGATCGTGTTTTGAGTGTGTATTACAAAACATGTTTTCATTCATTGATTATGGTGCGGAGGCTTCGCCGGTACGACCGCGTCGGTTGTGTTCGACCAGCGTAAAGTTTTTATAACCTTTCGCAGCGCGTTCCCGTTTTCGCCCCGTCCGCGTTACTGTAACTATCCTGCAGTTGCTCGTCTCTGCCCTCACCACCTCCCCCTCCCCCCTCCTCCTCCCGCCCTGCCCTTACTTTGCTGCAGCAGTGTCCATCTTGGGCGGGAAGTGAACAATTATACGAGTTTTGATCCATCTCTCTCTCTCTCGAGTTGGGCGTCTCCTATGCGGGTCCTCCCTTTTGTCTCAAGGGAAGGCGCCTGCCTGCATGGCCTGCCTGCTGCTCCGCCCTGCTGCGATAACTCACCACTTGGTGCCGGCGGAAGTGCAGGGGCATTAGTCGGTTCAAAACTTTGAGCGCCGCCGCCACCGCGTTTTTGTGAACCTGACCCCCGGCGCCGCCGCCGCAAGTAGATAGTTGTAAGAGTGAGAAAGTGCGTGTGCAAATGTATACGGAGGAAAGCACACGAAAAGCATAAGCCGCCGACACCGACGCCCGTACTCCTATATACGCGGGGAGTTATGGGTCAATTTGGGCATTGGCCGTTATGTGAGATATGGGCGCGCGCGGGTGGGGCGCATCTACACCGCAGTCGTGGTGGGTCCGAGCGACAAACACAATAGCTTAAGTAGAGAAATTAGTTTCCGCTTATTAGGTCGACGCCCACGGCACGGCTGCGCCCCGAGCAGGCTCATTAGACACTTCCGGAGCGCGGCGCGGCGGGCCCAGGGCGCCCAGGGCCGGGCGGGCGGGCGGGCGCGACGATACCCGCCGCCGATGATGATGGCTGCCAAGGATCCCACCCGATGATCCCTCACTCACTCACTCGCTCACGTCGCCGACCGTCACGACGATATTGCGTACGGCTGACTTTAGCCGTGACCCAACTCCCTTGCGTGCCCGAGAATCATCTCGTGCACTCGGTCCCCCACGGTCTCACTACTGCCGGAGACCAAATTCTTCATTTATAATGCAACCCCTGATGGATGACTGAACTGCTGACCTACTCCCTAGACTGATTAATAATTAAATTGATCAAACTCCCCGGGCTTGATCGAGATTAATGACCGAAGGTTGTTGGACGACTACTACTACTACTACTGCGCTTTGCAGGCATGAAGTGTCTTATTTTTTTCGCTGCATCGGCTGATGAGGCTGGAAAAGAGGACGACAAGTGAAGCGTGGCGTGCCAACTCCACAACTTGTAAACAAGACGGTTCTGGACTGACTGGCCAAGTCGTGACCGTTTGGGGCGCTCTAGTACTGCACGAGTCTTTCACTCTCTCTCTGTGTCTCTCCCTCTCCCTCTCTCTCTCTCTCTCTCTCTCTCTCCCTCCCTCTCTCTCTCTCTCTCCCCCTCTCTCTCTCCCGGTCCCTCGCTCAGATGCAGGGCATGTGCATACACAGCTGCTCTTTACTTAAGTCTCGTCCGCATTACTCTCCGAGCAGCGAGGTTTAAATCATCGCTTTTGAGATGGAAATGCAGGAAATGAGGACAGTTTGGAATGATAGCGACTGCCTCTCTAATCTGGCATCTTCGTTCATAGCTGGCCGGCGGCTCGAGCAGCGGTCCCATATGCAGGGATATCGTTCCGAAATCTATGAAACTCGTATGTGCAATGAGTATCGCTATCTCTCTCTCTCTCTCTCTCTCTCTCTCTCTCTCTCTCTCTCTCTCTGACTCAGCCAGCCCTGTGCAGCTCTCTCGCCTCTCTCGGGCCGTAAAATGCGAGGGTTTAAGCACATCATTTCATCCGTTTCACGGAATCGCCATCGGGAAACAAGTCGGCGCTGGGGATTAGGTCTGTGTTAATATGAACCACCTGGTCTGGTCCGGTTCGGATTATGGCCCTCATATTATGCAGATGGCCCCTTACCTCGATATGAAAACAGTGCAGTGGTACTCTTAGTTATATTTCATATTGGCACTATAGTATAGCATTACTGGTCTGCTATTGTCACATGGCCATTCCGTCATTGCCTCATTTCTATCGTGCCTTCGCTTTAACTTGTTCGATTTTCTTATTGACTTGATCGCGTGTGCTGGTCCTGGACAACCCCGTTCATTCTGAGTCGTGCCCTGGTCTGTCAGCGGTCACCCCCGCCCCCTCCCGGTCGCGTCCTCCGGTTCTAGTACCATACATCAAAAGAGGCAGTACCGCACGGCTAGGTGCCGCAGCACGACGCCACGTCGGACCCCGAGAAACGGGGCCCTCCACAATCACAGGGTGACGGACTTTTTATTTATTATAATATTTTCGTCAGTCACGGACCCACGAAAAAACGAAAACCGTGTTGGGTAAACGAAGAGCGGCGGCGGGAGCAGGGACAAGTAGGGGCGGTAGAAAAACAAAAACAAAAAAATAGAACGTGAAGTCGCCGCTGCACGTGCTTTTAGGACATTTCATATAAATTTTATCAGATAAGATGTTTATCCCGCGCGCACGCTCCGTGAAGCCGCGCACGACCGCCGCCGCCAGTGACATGGCACTGTGGGAGGAGAGGCGCGGGCGCGCGGGGCCTCAGAACAAGTGGTCGGCTGTTTGAACCGGCGGGGCGATCATCATTTTTTGGAGACGTCGTCGTGAGCGTGCCCGCCATGGTGCCCGCGGGTCCAGCAGGGGTCGCGCGCGGGGCGGGGCGGGGCGGGGCGCTCGGCCCCTAAGTGCTGGCCGCCGCCGCTGACACGTCGCCGCGTACGGCCGGCAGGCGCGGTCAACAGCACTGGTGCTGCTGCTAACTGTTCTCTTTCGGTACACTGGAGACTAGCGTGCTAATTTACGTGCAAAGCAGAGAAGAAAAAAAAACTTAAGCAGCGATGCAGAGACACGACTGCGTTGTTTAGACTGAACGGATGACTTCGAGATCCATGGTCTAATTGTCGCCTTGATGCTACGTTATTTAGCCCTCTCCTGATTTGCAATTCAATTTCAGTTCATTTTATGTCGTAACTAAATCTATTTCTTTAATATGTGTGTTTTTTCTCTGCACCAGAAGGCAGACCGATGGCGCCTAACTAGGTGTCCTTTTGGACATAGGCGGGCAGAGAGTCTAGCGCTGCTGAACGTGCAGTGCTTTTATTACCTCGTTAGGCAATAATGTAGGGCTGTGTCGGGCCCGCCGTGGCGCTGCAAACTGCAGGGAAGGCCCAAGGGCATGGGCCCTAGGGCACCGGAGGTCACGCCGGCCCGGCCCCGGCCCCGGCCCCGGCCCCGGCCCCGGCCCCGGCCGGCGAACGTGTTCAGGCTAGACACTGCGATACACTATCACAAACGATGCTGCTGGCACACTCTAAATGACCATGGGCAATTTTGTTGCTAATCTGTTGACATCTTCGTGCGTGACCAAGCAAGGGCCTGTTGATTATTATTTTTAGTTTTTTTTTGTTTTTGTTTTGCTTTATTGTAGTTTAACGTGTTTTTTTTTTCTTTTACTTAAAACAACAGTCCTTCCAACTAAACAAAGATATTAATGAGTATCAACTATTAGAACGTATACGTTGTCCTAGGTGAACTCAAACACGTATTCACGTGTTTTTGATTTGTGCCCCCCGGTATGGAAGCGGTGTGGTGTGTGTCGGTAACGTGTTCCCCCCTGGATGGGGCTTTTCAGGCGCTGTATCATTACAGCCACACGAGCGCACACACAGACGAGAACACACCCCCGCCCGCAGGGAGGGGCCGGGCCGGGCCGGGCGCAGACTAACCACCCCTATACCAAAACCTTGAATTTCCGTCACACAAACAGGGGCGCACGCGCTCGCTCTATCTCTTTCTCTAACACCACACACACACACGCGCGCGCGCGCTCGCTCACACAAGATGAGCGTCCTTTCATGGCTGGTGAAAACAACCCCACGGGGCGGCAGTGGTGGGCGGCGGCGGCGGCGGCCCTGCGGTCCAGCGCCACAGCATCCCCTCAGGAGCGGACTGGAAGGAGAGCGTCGTGTAGTTGGTCGGTCTGGGCAGCGCGGCGCCATTTTTAAGTTATGGGGCCGCCGCCAGAGGAAAAGCAAGCGGTCCTTGAACCCGAGCTAGGGGAAAGCAAATCATTCTCCTGCCCCCGAGCTCTGCTCGAAATGTGTGGATTTTATTCAGGTGAATCGTCCAATAGCAGTTCCATATCTGTGCGGCAGGTATGGCCAGTTTTAACCAGTGTTCCAAATTACGACTCTACGTCGGCTCTCGCTCAGTGTTCGTTTTTACTCAATTTCGTTGCCAGAGGTCTCTGGTTGGGAGGGAACGTGAGCATACATAACCGAGTGGCTTCATCATTCCTCCCTCGCTCTGCCTCTCCCCATATCTTTGTTGGCTCTGTATTTCGGCGAATCAAGTCTGGCTGCCGTCAGGGAAACGAGATTTTCCTTGGTAGTGGTTTGTGGTGCCCACTGTCCTTGAGGTGAGTTAGCGAGCTGCCTTCCCTGGGATTGATATTGTAACCCCGCCTCGGGGAACGCATAGCGCGACACGGGCAAACGATCCCAAATTGCTCCGCCATTACTGCATACATTGCGAGGGGAAGGGGGGAAAAAGACGGGGGGAGGAAGGGAGTGAGGAAGAGAGTGGCCCAAAAGAAACGTGACACATGTCGTTACACAAAGTTGCGGGGGGAAAAGTGTGTATTTTGAGCTCTGAGGGACTGCGGGACGCTTTGCATGATAGTGCTAGAAATGTGAGGGGAATAGAATCGCTAACCCCCATCCGCACGCACTGCCGTCTGTCTACTGTCAGTGCTTTTCGTGGTTTAGCTGGTTTGATTTAGAATTTTACTATGATAGATGAGTATTTATAAATTTAAGCTACAGTGGTGCAGGGGGTTCACTGTGGACCGCACAGTGAAATTCGCCGTAAGCTTTTTAGAGTGCAAGTAAATGTGATTCCATTACCGCGCGACGTTACCTTTCTGCCGAACGCACTTTTCTTCCCCATCCCTGTCTCCTCCCCAGCGGCGGGCAGCGTTTTACGGCGGTAATATAAAACTTTGTGATACCCTATGACTAGGCCGGCCGACTGTCCGGTCCGGTCCCGGCGTGGCGGGCGAGCAGCAGCGCTACGATGCACCGAGAGGGAAAGGGCAGAGGGGGGCTGATGTGCGGCACTGATTTTAGGGTGGCTTGACTGCTGCGTCTGTTACACTCTGGAGAAAAATATAATCAGAAGGTTTTGTAGGAATAAAAGTAAAGGAGCGGTGGCGCTTGATTCTCTCTCTCTCTCTCTCTCTCTCTCTCTCTCTCTCTCTCTCTCTCTCTCTCTCTCTCTCTCTCACATGACTCGAGCGGGCCGGCTATACGGTACCGGCATGGCAACAGCACAGTATGCGCACACAGTATGTCGGGGACAATCGATTTCTAATTGCAGTACAGAGCTGTGTGTGTGTGCAGAGGTGGGACAGGGGCAGAGGGGGGGAGGGGGGAGAGGAGGTGGAGGAAGCTCGGCCCTTATGGCGACACCACCCGCCGGTCGTAAAGGGCCGTCGGAGAATGGTGGTGAATGTTATGCTACTGTGTGGCGACCGCTGTGTGTGTGTGTGTGATTGTGTGGGTGAGTGCGTGTGGGTGGTGATGCCCAATGAATGAATGAATGTGTTGGGCGGGGGAGGAGGAAATGAATCCATTCACTCACGAGCTGCATACGCTGCCGCAGCGCGCGCCCGGCTGAAGTGGCCGGCATGAAGCGTATATTCACCCCTGCTGCCTGCCTGCGCGCAAGTGCAAGCAGGACGGCTGAGTATCTCCGGGAGTATTTCCCTGAGAGCTGCTTACCCCCCGGCCCCTCCCCTCCCCTCCCCGCTCCTGCGCTGCGCCCCCGCACGGTATTTTTTTGCCTCTCGTGCCGTGTGCGGTTTGTGTTTGTGAGCGAGCGGCAGGGCAATGACCCGACCGAAATGCTGTTGCCGAGCGGAGCGGCAGGTGTGATAATAATTTCGGCCGAGCTGCTCATGAGGGGGCGCGGGCTCGCGCCCTGCTTTTAAGGGTCGTTCCCTTGTCGGCGTGGCGGGGCCGGGCGGGGCGGGGCGGGGCGGGGCGGGGCGGGGCGGGGCGGGGCGCGCGGGGGCGATGCACAAGCGCGCGGGGCGGGGCGGGGCGGGGCCCTCGTCATTATGGCTTTGTGGTCGACCTGCTGCACGCTGGGGGCGAGAAGCCTAAACGTGACATAAGTCCCGTGTGAGAGCCAAGTCCCCTGTATTAGGCGTCTGGCGCGGCTCTGCTGGATATCAAAGAGAAGCAAGTGAGGGCGCTGGAGCCGGAGGGGGAGGAGAGAGGGAGGCAGGGAGGGAGGGGGAGGGCGAGTGGGGGAGAGGGCGTGGGGATGAAGGGGGCGTAACGAGTGCAGTGTACTGCAGCAGTGGTGTGTGTGGTGTGAAGGATGTTTCCGGATCTGGTCCTCCAGCGGCCCGGCGCCACTGGAGCTGGAGAACTCCAGGCTCTGCGGAGAGGAAGAGAAAAGGGAGGCGATGATCCTCGCCCCGCTGACCAGGGGAAGGAGGGGGGTGATGCAGTGGCGCGGACTGTACGACGCTCTGCCGCCTGTATTTTTAGCTCAGTTCTGTGGTAACAGGGTAAACTGTCGCAAGTCCACTTTTCCTCGTCCACTTTTCCTCGTCCTCACCTCTCACCTTGCATACCGGGTGGCCCACAGACCCCTTCCTTTTTGGTGAGTAGTCAACCCATTGTACTTCAGCTGAGCGAGGGTAAGAGGTGAGGAGGGGAACTAGAGGGGCTGCTCCCCTCCTCACCTTTTGCCCTCGCCCAGCTGAAGTGCAATGGGTTGCCTACTCACCATAAAGGAAGGGGTCTGTGTGCCACCCGGTACATACATGACAGGTGTGGAAGAGGAAAAGTGGACTTACGACAGTTTACCGTGTTATACCACAGAGTTGTTCTCCATTGTACTAGTTATATCGCTCTGCTATCCTGCCTGCCCGCTAATACCGATCAGGCCGTCAGAGTGGCCGCCCACCCCGCCCAAGCGCGCTGTTCACGCCCCCTCTACCCCCCCCTCCCCCAGCCCTCCGATGAAGTGTGCATTATTAAAGGCGTTGAAAATAGTTTGAGAAGCCGTCGCGCTGTCGCAGCCAGCCAGCTCCCCACGTTGGATTGGAAAACTTTAGAGGGCGTTGTTTTGCCTGGGCCAACCTTATTTCGCGGTGTCGCGCGCCACTCTGCGCTGGGCCTGGCGTTGGCCCGGCCGCGCGCCGCCAATATCCGCTGCGCTCACCAGACCCCTATCCCCCCGGGCTCGGGGCCGCGCCGGGTAGCCGGGCCCCTGACCTGAGGATCGCCCGAGGGGGAAACAGCTCTGAACTTAGTACACAAATATCGGGAATTTTTTTGATTTTTACCAGATGGTACATTCTAGCTAGTCATAACTTAAATAACAATTACTAAACGTGAGATAATGTATCAGCTAGCTTGTTTTCATGGAATTTTCTTAAATTTTTACTTTTTTTTTGTTTTTGTAATTTTTCCTTTGACTGTTCCTGATTTGTTTCTGAATTCTACTGAATTTTCCTGATCTTTACGGGATGTACAAATATTTGAGAGTGGCTTCCACCTCGGGTTTACCTCTGCTGGGAGGCGAGGGCTGGTTCAACTTGGCCTCGAGCGGAGTGGCTTCCAGGAAGCCCGGTGGCACTGTGCATATTGCACGTCTCCGCGCAGCGTCCATCCCATCCCTGACCGCAGGCAGGCGGCTGCGCAGGCCGGGATGAGCCGCAGGTAAGCCTTGCTTGACACTGTGTCACCCGGGAGGCACGCCCCGACAGAGGGAAATATACCTGCGAAATTTGCCCGACCTTGTTTACAAAATAAGTTTACTAAATTTCCATATCGAAACATCAAACAAAATTTTAAACTGTCAACAGAAAAAAATCGTTACTTGCCTTAAATCTTTCCAAACCATTCCCTTGATTTTTTTTTTTTTTTAAAGTTTGCGCGCTATGCGTGCGGAGGGGTTGCGTAACGCATGCAGAAGTTCGCGTCGCAGATTCAGCGGGACACTCACTCACGCAGCCCCGGTTCATCGGCACGCTTATCACGGTGGGAAATGGAGTAACAGAGCGGGTATTATTCTCCGTGTGCGCCTCGCCGATTGTGCGCCGCAGGTCGGGCGGTATCGGTCAGCAGCAGACGATACGCCGCATTACGCCATTTTTATTTTGGCCGGGCGATATGCGCCGCCACGCCCCGCGCCGCGCCAATACGGGGCGTGGCCGTGCCCGCGCAATCGCACCTGGCAGGCTCTCGGTGATTCAGGAGGCGCGCCTAGGCGCTGATCCACTGGGGGCAGGAATGTTGAGTCAGCGAGCCTCACTTTGATGAGAATAGAGGTGACGGTGGCGCTATGTGTGTGTGACGGCCTTGAGCTCGGGGGAGGATTAGGATCGAGACGTCGGCGATGACGTTAGCTAACGGACAAGTTGTCGCGTGTGCCGGCCGGAGTCGCTGTGACAGCTTATTAAATTTTCTCGGTGGTATTTCTGGAGCGATGACAAGTCGGCAGCGCTAACGATGGTTAAGTTGAGGTGTTCATCGTGGTGTAAAGATAGAGGGTGGGGGTGGGGGAGCCACGACAAAGGGGCCCCGCGCGAGGACTGGGCTTCCGCCCCGCGATGATCTGAACGAGATCACGGATGTTCGGTTTAATGGCCGTGATGTTGATCTGAGACTGGCACCGTGCAGAGGAGACCCCACTCGTCTCGGCGATGCAGAGGAGGACTAGGCTGCTACAGCGCTCGGGCAAACGGGCCCGGTGGCGTGCACGGGCGCGGGACCGGGGCGCGGGGAGGCGGGGCGGGGATAGGTAGGCTAGACGTGGAGTTGGAAAGGCTTCTTGAGAGGGCAAATTTATTTTGCAAGGTAAAAAAAAAAATACCTTTCAATATTTTTTTCAAATTTGTCTCAATTATCTTGTCTTTTATTCCCTCCCCTCTCTTTTTTCTTTTTGAAATAAAGTCTCCCGTTTTTAAGAGCCTACCTTATTATTGCTGCTCGAGGAGGTACTGTATACGCACTCTATGGTGCCATTCAATCTCATTAGCCATCTACGTGAATGACGCCGTAAAGGGAAAAAAAATAAACAAACGAGAAGGAGGGAACAAGGTACTACACAGGTGCGCTGCTGCTACCTGACTGCTATCGGACGGGCATTATTGGCACCATGGGCAGCTGCCTTCCTACGGGTACCTACCTACAGGCAGCTGCAGATCTGCAATCTCGCCCGACCCGACACTCTCTCGCTCTAAGTTCTCTCTATCTTTCTCTGGCCCTGCTCTCGCACCATAGCTTGCCTCCACTGTCGGTACAGCGACTGTCTCGCCGGTTCAAATACCCTTTTTGTGTCCTCGTTACACTTTTCTTTCCCTTCCAGCACAGTAAAAATAATGACCTTTCCTTTATTATGCACGTTACAGAAGTTTGCCTTTTATATTGGCGCGTGGACTGCTCGGTGCCCCTGTCCCCTGCCCCCCCCCCCCCCCCACTTCCCCCACCCCGACCTCTTCCTCAGTCCTTATACTCCCTCCTCTACCGCTTTGCCATGTACGGAGGTCAGTGACAACCCAGGCCGAGCGGAGCGAGCTCTACGCCCAAGCCGGTACTCTCTGCCGCAAAAAGTGACCATTTCGGTTGGAGGAAAACCCTGTAAACTGAAACTCCCGCTCTAAATTATCGCTTAAACACTATTGTGCTGTCATGTTTAACATCAATTTTTGTCATCGCACCCCTTTTGAATTTAAATACACGCGTACGTAAAACGATTCTTTGGAGTTGAGCACCCTACGTAAACATTTGGGAATACTCGACCTCTCTCAAATCAATGGTGCGTTATGTTTGTCTTCTGCGAAAATATGAAAAGTGTTTCAAGGCATATTTTTTTGCGATGACTGTGCTGTACCAGCAGGACGGCAAATTGTTTTTGCCAATGACGGTACTCACCGCTTCAGAAACAGGTACCGCCTGGGCACCGCCTGGGCACCGCCCGGGTACCGCCCCGCTGCACAGGCACTTCCCCCTCCCCTTTCCTCTTTCCTGGACCGTATCTCGGGGCTCCCTATCGATACGTATATCATGCAGTCAGAGGACAGACCTAGGCGCACAACAAGTCATTACAGCGGTATATTAGTGAAACTCTTTCAATGGACTTTCTCGCAAAACGTTTGTTATTATTTTTTTTTTTAATTTTAATTTTTCGCGCCTCTCTCTCTTTCTGCTCTGCGGTGCACTGGCCGGCACTGGTCTGGGCGGCCTTGCACCTTGGCGCCCCTCCTGCGCGTCGCTCCTCCCTCCCTCTCTCCCCCGCCCGCAGCATGCCCACAGGGACAGTATCCCCAATAATTAGACGCTGGAAATGGCTGTATTCGCCGCGCGGAGAGGGGAAACTGTTCCGCCAGCCATATGCACCCTGAATATTGTTGTTCTTACCGTGCCCCTGTAATGACCATCAATTCGTACCTCCAACTTCTTGTGTGCATGCAACTAGGCTTACTCCCATCCTGATTGAGTATTTCTGTGTACGAGATTGTAAGTGAATTAGTTCAGCGCTCTGCTAACGCAGCTGAGCCACACCCAAAACGCAAGGTTCTTGAAAAAAGAAATTTGCTGCTTGATACAAGAAATTTGCATCTGTTCCAAATGCATTTTGGGATACGTCAAATCAAAACGATTTTCCCCTTGATTCCAGTAAACTTGATACTTGATAGGCATGCAATGTTCTCCTCTCAAGTGAAAAATTATCATTTCAAGTGCAAAGTGGGTTCGATTTAACCAAGTACACATTTCAAGTACGCGGTTTCTGAGTGCACATGGGAAATTCACTGCTGCTCCGGCGTTGTTGAGGTGGTCGGGTTTGTGGCGCAGGGGCCACGAGTTTGTTTGTGCTCCGGTGACATTTGGTTTAGAGCATGTTTGATGGGACAGCTGGTACTGCATTTCTAATGAATCGACGAACGTGTTTAAACTGTGCGTGTGTTGTCAGCGTTTCCTCCCGCACGGACGGGGCGTGGCGGGGCGTGGTGGGGCGGGGCGGGGCGGGGCGGGGCGGGGTGGGGCGGGGCGGGGCGGGGCGCCGCTCGGGGGAGCAGTGCACCGTGCCCCAGGCCATGGTGTGCAGCCTGTGTACGAATCCGGCGAAAGAGGATAAGGCGGGTCTGTACTGTACTTATTTACGTACACTGCAAAACAAAACACGGGGGACCGGGACGCCCCGTGTCTTATTGTGCCTCCTGTTGCACAAAATGTTTTATGCAGACTGTTTAACATTACCGCCTCTGTTGTCCTGCTCTCGCGTAGCGAGTTGAGCTGAGACGTGGATCTGGGCGGAGGTGGAAAATTATGGGGTGAAAACGTGTCGTTTATTTTATTTTTGAGTGATAGGTTGGGCTGGAAACATGACAAAATCGGGGGAATGGTTTTTGCGTGATAGAATATCGAATAAAGTGGAGAGAGACAACTGGCTGATGCCGGGACGCTACCGTATCGAGTTGTTTGGAGCCCGTGATCGTCCGAGACCCAATTTCTTATCACTGAGTGACCCAAATAACTAACAGGAGGACGGACCATTGCGCGACAGGAGAGCGTAAGAAAGAGAGAGAGAGAGTGTGTGAGTGAAAGAGAGGGGAGAGGTTTCTGACCCGCGGTGAGGCCGTAGCCCGCCCGTGGCGGGGCGTGGCGGGGCGTGGCGGGGCCAGGTGGGGCGGGGCCCTCAAGGCCACAATAACAACACACCCACACGTAGGTAATGATACGTCTGTGAGCGCGGCGGGCAGGGCAGGGCAGGGCAGGAGGAGGTACTGCGATCAGCATGCAGGAGAGCAGTGCGCCTGACCGCCCGCCCCGCCCCGCCCCGCCCCGCCCCGCCCCGCCCCTCCAGTGTAAAGTTCAACCGCGGAGTTGGGGTGCAAATGCAAAAGTGGACGAGGCGAAATCACGCTCAATGAGAACACCTCGCTAGGCTGAGAGTGTCAGGTCTGTCACAGCGAGTTCTTCCATGAGAGCAGCCTCCCAATGGTGCAACACAGCCGCCTGCTAGTGCAGTTGCGCCCCTGTTTGATCTGCACGTGAAGGGGGGGGGGGGGGATTAGGAAGGAGAGGAGGAGAGAGAGAGAGAGAAAACGCATCGCGCCGCGGGCGAGGAGGATAAAAAAGCGAGTCGGCCCCGCAGATTTATCGCCGATTTGAACGAGCGTACCACTCTACGCGATGGCACCTCTCTCTCTCTCTCTCTCTCTCTCTCCCTCTCTCTCTCTCTCTCTCTCTCTCTCTCCCTCTCTCTCTCTCTCCCCCTCTCCCTCTCTTCCTCTCTGCCGCATTTTAATAGCGTTCATCTGGTGTGGTGCGATCAGTATCGCGCCGACGGGGGTCAACACTGTTTCATGCAAAAGAAGTTGGAGCAACAAACTCGTACTGCGACGGTCGTTGCATTACTGCAGCCACGGCCGAGTAGACTTGAATTTTATACTTCCAATCCCATTTTGGAACTGCTAATCGCATGTACATATATATATATAGGCTCGACAAAAAATATTAAAATTAATTAGTGTACCTCAGACTTTTTTTGGATATCATGATTCAATTAATCAAGTGTAAATAGTAAATAGTGTATATGTGTGCTCTCATCCATGTGAGCGACAACTTAGGCCGGCCTGCCAAGCACGGATGTGTTGCGGGTTTGCCTAAACACAGGCGTTTGTGAAGAACCGCGCAGGAATACAGGGAGGAATGCTAATTATTGTAATTTCTCCCTCCTCTGCCCCTGTTTTCTAAATTAGGAAATTGTATCCCAGTGGCCCTCCTGGGATTGTAGGTCGCTGAGTTTTATATGCATAGGCACGGCCTACTCCAGAGGTAGAAAGAGGACTTCAAAAAATAAACAGGAGTTAGCGCAAGTCAAATATAAAAAGGGAGACCTCTCGGGCTAGTGCTACCTCTTTTTAAAATAAAGTTATCATTTCTTATTAATATTTTGTGTCCCGCCACAGAGCAAGGGCAGAAGCCAGGAGTGTTTCCGTCTCCCTGAACAAATTGCATTATAGCTCACACCTACATTTTCCCTGCACACACCAGTTCGTAGCCCTACTCCCTGTCTGTCTCCTCTCTAGCCCCCCCCCCCCCCCCCCAACTCTCCGCCACACACACTCACACATGCGCGCACACACACACCACCGTGTTAAGCAGGAGCAGCCCTTAAAATGACATGGTCGAGTTGGTGTGCGCCGGGTTGTCCCCTACAAGGAGAGCCAAGCTTTTCAGACCTCTTCTCACCCTCCCACTGCCTCTCTCGCTCAGCCCGTACCGCGCCTCTACCTATCTCCCCCCTCTCTCTCTCTCTCTCTCTCTCTCTCTCGCTCCTTCTGTGCTCACATGCTCCCCGTCAGTCCTCTCCGGGTCTCAGGTGCAGCGTCGCACTGCCGCGCCGCGCCCCGCCGCGCCCCGCCACACCCTGCCACGCCACACAGAATAGTAGTCGCCGGGGGAGGAAAAACTTTCCGCCGGTTGCGCTTTTGTGGAATACTTGTTGCCGAACGCGCGTGGGCTGGGCCCCCTGCGCTCTCTCCTCTCATTTCCGCGACTCCTCTTGTTTCTGCTCTCGCTCTTCAATGCCTCCGCGCCGTGCAGTGCACGTGCCGTGCGCGTGCAGCCCTATGCGCCGCGCGCGAATGAGCAGAGATTGCGCGTCATTTGTTACGTGTCAGCGCACCCTGCTGCCCCCTCTCCGGAGTCATTATCCCTCTTTTCATCCACCTGCACCTTTTGCCCGGTGCAGCGTCTGCTTCTCCTCACCTCATTTTACGCACAAGCACACGCCTGTATTTTTTCCTCTATTACTCCACTGATCGCCTTTTTGCCCGCATTATGGGGTGGAATAGGCGTGTGTCTCAGTTGAGGGGATCATGTGTTTCATGTGTCGTGTGCGGGTTTGAGGGGGCCTAGCCTAGCGCTGGAGTGCGGGTAGAAGCAGACGTGCAGGGTGTTTGTGTGGGCGTGCTCCGCTCGTTTTTACCCTCGCAGGAATATCCAGCGAATAACTCCTGTGAGGCCTGGTGCGCGGTCCGGCCCGGCTAGCCGCATGACGTAGCCAGACTGACGCGTTTAGGCCCCGCACTCCAGTGGGTTCGCTGCTTTGGCTACGAGAATACACTGTCACTTTTCACAGGAGTGGCCGGAAATAGAAATAAAAATCCGAGGGGTCCCCCACTCTCCAAAAGGGTGTACAAAGAGTTTCGCGAGTATTGGCGAGTATTGGCGAGTTTTGGCGAGTATCGTGCGAGTATTTCTTGATTTTTTTCGCGAGTATTGGCGAGTATTCGCGAGTAACTCGCAAGTATTCGCGACTAACTCGCGAGTAATTTTTTTGGTGTACAATGAGTATTTTAGTGGGGGGCCCCTCGTAAAAATCACAAGGCGAGCAGGCGTGTTCTCCTGGAGAAAATATTGCTTCGATAGTTTCCCTGAACACCAGAAAATAAAAGCTCAGTCCATATTGTTTATACTCAACTCAGAGGCAGGGGAAAGTGTGACAGGTAAAGTAATGCAAGGTGCATGCTCAAGTTACGTGATGTCACTTTTATCGGAGACTATGTGTTGTCCCTGAGAGTCGCTGCAACTGTTCTGCCGTGAGCTCGGAGCTGCTCGTGTACCATTAGCTTTGCATCTGCTGTACAAGGTAGCGGGGCGGGCGAGCAGGGCGGGACTGAGAAAAATGTGGCAAGGTGTGGGTAAGGCGGGGGAGCGGGCGGGGGAGCTGTACGGTGCACTTCGCCATCAAAATAATTGAGCTGTGAGTACCAACGGCGGGCGTCTTGCCTCGCTGGGGGGCGGCTTACGGGAGCTGCCGCTCAGAGAGCGAGCCGAGTACAGGACCCACCCCACCCTACCCCTTCTCCGTCTCTCTCCCTCCCACAGCCACAATAAAGTGCTCGCCGCAAAAGGTACCGAGTATCTTTCCGCACAGGCCCCCAGGGGAGGGAAGGCACGGCAGGGTATTTCGTCCTGAGTGGATGAGAATTGAGGCGGGCCGAGGCGAAAGTGAAGGGGGAGCGGAGGGAGGTAGGGGATGCTTCCCCCTAATACCGGCGGACTACCTCTCCTCTCATATCCGCCGGCGGGTCGTGGTCCCTGCCGAATATGAGGTGACTGGTACAAGCTACGAAAACCGACTCTCTTTTCTTTTTCGTTTACGAAATTATCACTTCCAGCAGAAATTCCTACTTTCATCCCCGTGACAACCAGATCTTTTCTTTGTTTCTTCCGTCAACACTCACGTACTGTAGATAGGTTTTCTCGCAGAACAGTCTGACTGTTGTGGAACCGCAATCGTGGAACTCAAAACTTGTCTGCGTGGACGCTAATGTCGCGGAGCGTCGTTAGTGCTTCGTCCCTGTGCGATTGTGCACGCAAGCCGCTTGTGTAGGCCTGTATTATCAATCGGTATCATCGCGACTTGTCTCCAGTAATTAGCGCAGATGTTCATGCCCCCCCTTCCCCTCGGTCCCGCACTCGCCTCCAACCAGGTCGCCATGGAGACGCCCACACATCGCTGTTCCGCGACGTTCAGTAAACGCGAGGGAGACGGCAGTGGTGTCCTCTCCCCCTACCTTTATCTTTCGTTTAATACGCGACCGCGGGTCCAGTGTTGTCTGGAAGGAAGCGTTCTGAAAAGTGATGTAACTAACAAATGTTACAATTGTTGAGAAGGCTTTTTTTGGGTGCCGAGCGGTGCCTGCGTCTTGTGCTACGGCCCGAGCCATTGAGAGGTGCTAAATCAGGTAGAAGATGAGAAACTTGCCTAGGAGACCTAATCAAAGTTCGCGTGATAAAAGGTACGGCCGGAACATTACGAAGTTTTTCCTAGCGGACGGTGGGGTGCGGTTGTAAAAGTTGGACAAGCGTTGTTGTTCAAGGAAACTTCTATTTGAGTTGTGTACGTTAATTGGTGCGTTATGGAGAAGGCCTATCATGGAACTAATTTTACCTAGTTTGTCGCCTCTTCTTGGGGTCCCTGCGAGAACCCATCTCCCCCTCCCTCCTTTTTCGCTCTATTCTAGCCCTTCCCCTACCCCACTTTCCCCCCCACCTCACTGTTCTGTATCTCTCTCTTTGTTTTTCTCCGCGTCTTTACCAGACCTTCACGTCATTCTTCGACTCCTGGCCTCATAGCAATTATTAATACTGTCTCGAAAGTTCCTGAAGGCGCTCGCGAATCTTGCAGTGCTCTCCCGATCGTTCTTTTCCTCCGCCGCGCTGCCCACCTGACGTGCATCAGCGGAGGCCCCCCGTGTCACAGGATTCGTACTGATCTTAAAAGTCACATGAGTTTGTAGTCCATTTTTTATATGCCTCAATCTAGTGTGTGTTTCCAAAATAGAGGAAGTTTTACACATGCTGAAAGAATGTGTCGCGGATCATTCTTGTTTTACGCTCTCATTTGTAGTTATACCATCGCATAACACGCTCTCTCTCTTTCTCTCTCTATCTCTCTCTCTCTCTCTCTCTCTCTCTCTCTCTCTCTCTCTCTCTCTCGCCTTGTATCACACTTGTCCTCCTCCCCCTTACCCCCCTCTCTCTCACACACAGGAGGGTGTACGCACACGCTGCCAACTCATGCAGAGGCACGAGGACTGTCCCTCAACTGGCTCCTGCTACTCCAAATTAATTCCCTTTGTGATAGCAATTCGCCACTGATGGGTCGACAGTGCGCGCGCGCGCGCGCCTGCGTGTTTGTGTGTGGAGTAGTAGTGCGTGCCTGTGGCGTGGCTCACGTGGGACCCTGTGGTGTGCGGGTCACACATACACCCATTTACGCACTCACACACGCACACGCACGCACGCACGCACACGCAGGCAGGCGCGCACAGCGCGCAAACTGGCATCCGCTCTATGATCAAAGCGGACTGGACCGGACCATCACATGCATAGGCGCCTTTAAATGTGACAAGCGGGGGCGTCACACAGCGCACGCCAGAGGGAGCTGCATCACTATAGGCAGCCGAACTGTGTGGCTTCACACGTTTATACAGCGAGGTGTTAATAGTTTTTAAGGTTATGTAATGCGAATCACAATGTGTTTTCCGATCCCTCGGGGACTTTGATGAGAAGCCCGCGTGTATCGCGAGAAGGGTATGGTCGCGCCTCGGGGGCGGGGCGGGGCGGGGCGGGGGGGGCGGGGCGGGGCGGGGCGGCGGGCTGCAGCCTCGCCTGCACTGCTGGATGAAGGCGCGGCAGATTTTGGTGCAATCATTTTTAACGCGCGCGCCTTGAAGATGGAGGTCGTCTTGGCGAATGAGGCGGCGGCGGCGGCAGGGCCCGCCGGCCCGGGCTCCGCGCTGCGCTGCAAAGATTACGTCGTTACGACCCTGGCTGTCAAAAAATGCGCTTTTCTTATGCATCAGCGGTGCAGCTTCTGCGAGGGGTAGCAAAGTGCACGGGGTGGAGGGAGGGAGACCTTGACGAGGTTTGTGCGCAGAGGGAGCTCGTGGTGGGCTGGGAGCAGGGCAGGGGGCGGGGGTTGAGAGACTTAACCGCACTGTAAGGAAAAGGGGCTGTCCACGGTGGTAAAGAAAGAAAACAAAAAAGCTACTGTGAAATTGTTTTAGACGTGGCCATTTTTTTAATAGCAGATTATTAATCCGCGAAAAAAAATGCATGCAAGACGCAATTATTTACAGTTTTGTTAGAACACGAGGTTTTATTTGATTTTGCTTAGTTCTTGTTACAATTTTTTTTTTTACCTTTCGGGAGCCGTGCGGCAGCTAGGTGTATGTCGACACCGTCATAACGGTAGCGCTGGCAGGAGCAGCCGCACCGGGAGGACTCAGACACGTGGAGGGGAGGGGGCGGGGGCTCGGTCACGACGCCCGTGTATCGCAAGCATATCAGGCCCGAGGAGGTGCCTAGGGGTGGCGGGGCCGCGCAGGGCGGGGCGGGGCGAGGCGGGGCGGGGCGGGGCCGGGCGGGGCCCAGCAGGCCCGCCCCGCGGGGCCGGCGGGTTCTATTAGGGACTTGACCCGGAAAATCGGGCCAATCAGACCAAATAAGCGAGAAAACGGCCATCCCGCTGGGGCCTGCTGCTGCATCAGTGGGCCGCGCCGCCGCGCCTATGTATGTGTGTGGAAGCTTCCGCCACCGACAAAATTCAGGACTGCCAAAGAGAGGAATTGTTTTAGAAATCGCAAGTTTTAATAGAAAATGCACGATTGGAATGTTCGTTATAAAACATTTTTCTCGTTTCGTTTTTTTTTTTCCCACCCATGCAACTACTAGATTTTCAATTCTGTTTTTTGGGCATATTTCAGGCTGGTGGATGGTCGAGGCGGAAAATGTGGGATCTGCCCAGCGAAGCGGGGTGGTGCGGGGCGGAGCGAGGCGGCCTCTGCCGGAGCAGCGGGCGCACAAAAAAATAGAGGTAAGAAGGGCAGGGAAGTGAAGGGGCGCTGGTTATAGGCGGCCAGGCTGTTTGGGCCTCAGACACCTTGTCACTTGAAGATCTCTCGCCGGGTCCCTCCAGCAGCTCGCCTCTCACACCCCGCAGTGGCCTGCCTGCCTGCCCGTCTCTCTCTCTCTCTCTCTCTCTCTCTCTCTCTCTCTCTCTCTCTCTCTCTCTCTCTCTCTCTCACTTCCCCCCCCTCTCTCTCTCTCTCTATCCCTCTCTTTCCCTCTCTCTCCTTCCCCCCTCTCTCTCCCTCTCTCTCTCACTCACTGGAGAGCGGGCCGTGCCCCCGGGCGGAGCCCAAGCATCCCGGCGAGCGCGCACCGTTTTGACGTGGAGCATCGTTTAGCGCTGTCAACGCCAAAGGATCATGTACCCCTCGCTGGGATTGTCGTCTCCCTGCTCCTGTCCCTCCCCGCCCCCACTTCTCCCCCTCTCTCACCCCTCCTCTGCCTCCCGCTCCCGCTCTCTCTCTCTCTCTCTCTCTCTCTCTCTCTCTCTCTCTCTCTCTCTCTCTCTCTCTCTCTCTCTCTCTCTCTCTCTCTCCCTCTCTCTCTCTCTCCCTCCCTCTCCCTCCCTCTCTCTCCCTCTCCCCCTTCCTGCCCTTCCCATTTCACTTATCTCCATTCTTTTGCATCATTCTTGTAATGGAAGGGATGAGCGCGAGGGAGGTACGCGACGCTCCACGCCACGCCGCCGCGGGGAGGAAGAGAAAGGATAAGACGTCGGCGACCTGTTTGTTTCATGTTGTTGCCGAGTCGCTTCTCACGTTGTCACTCCCCGTGTTCCCCGCGGCCCCGCTCCCCACTCGGCGTGTGAGTGACGTTGAACGATTTCAAACAAGTAAGAATGGGCTTATCAGTTTTGCAAAGCAAACGGCCAGGGGCCCAGCCCAGCCCAGCCCAGCCCAGCCCAGCCCAGCAGAGCCCAGCCCAGCCCAGCCCAGCCCAGCCCAGCCCAGCAGAGCCCAGCCCAGCCCAGCACAGCCCAGCCCAGCCCAGCCCAGCCCAGCCCAGCCCAGCACCCAGCCCAGCCCAGCCCAGCCCAGCCCAGCCCAGCCCAGCCCAGCCCAGCCCAGCCCAGCCCAGCCCAGCCCAGCCCAGCCCAGCCCAGCCCAGCCCAGCCCAGCCCAGCCCAGCCCCAGAACGCCATGGAGATGCATGTCGGCGCTGAGCCCTTACGTGTGTTGTACATGAGGTCTGCATGGGCCTCGTCCGCTGCAGTGGTCATTTACATTGTATGGGCATCACGGGCCCGGGGCGGGGCGGGGCGGGGCGGGGCGGGGCGGGGCGTTCTGCTGAGATAAGCCCGTGGGGGGACTCGATCAGGAGGTGCATGGAGGGGCAGGGCAGGGCAGAGGAGGGGAGTGGAGGGCGGTTGACGGCTCAAAGGCGTATTGTGCTCGGAGCGCCTCGGGGCTGCTGCCGCGCCACGCCACGCCACGCCACGCCACGCCCTCGAATGAGGCAGGTGACGTTCGGGTGAATGGAAGTGCAGCGATCGTCGCCCTCCTCCTCCTCGTCCTCCTCCTCTCCTCCTTTCAGATGAAATAATTCTGCGCCGAATCCTGCTGCTGCTGCTGCTGCTGCTGGTTCTGCGAACCACCGGGGCGGGGTGGGTCTGGTCGGGGTATGGGGTGGGGTGGGTTTTGCGGTGCGGAGTGGCGCGGCGCGGCTGATTCGGGGTATCGCCGGGGTTGTGACACGTGCGCGCACCCCCTACTAGCTCTGAGCGCGCGTGACTTTCAGCGAACGAACCGCAGGCTTTGGACCTGCCGCTGTTCTGCGTTCGAACTCGGAGAGGAAAGTTCAAGATGGAAACTGTGTTTCCCCCCGTGCACTGCCGCGGCGCACGGCGCGTCAGCCAACTCTAGTATTCATTTGCCCTGGCGGAAGCGGGGCGGGGCGGGGCGGGGCGGGGCGAGGCGGGGCGGAGTGCAGGCGTACGCCGCTGCCGCTGCGCGTACTCGCACACGAAACGTCAGCGGCAAAGTTGTGACCCTGTCCCGAAAATAGCTTGGCCGCACCGTGGTTGTGATTTGATTATCGCGCGACGGGAGGTCTCGCTGAGCAGGAGAGCCAAAGGCATGGCGATGAGAGGTCTGCCTGTGTCCGGGGCCGCGGGGCCGGGCCGGGCCGACCCGACCTTACAGCCCTTCACTTTGGCCCGCCTGTGCCTGTGCCCGCGCGCGCACTTTTTTTCTCCCTTATTTTTTTACTTTTTTTCCACCCCTGTGCTCTGTCTCTCTCTCCCTCTCTCTCTCTCTCTCTCGCTCTCTCGCTCTCTCGCTCTCTCGCTCTCTCGCTCTCTCGCTCTCTCGCTCTCTCCCTCCCTCCCTCCCTCCCTTCCTCCCTCCCTCTCCCTCTCTCCCAGGCCTCCTCAGCTTGACGAGCTGAGATGAGAGCGCATAAAGGAGAAACGCCTGCAGCACTAGAAAGTGCGACTTTATGAATAATTGAGAAATTGTTTCCAGCAAAGAATTCTCGTTTTCCCTCGTTTTCGTTCCGAGGAAAAGTTGAAATGTTGAGGGCTGCGCTGGCTGCGCTGGGTGCGCCGTGCCTTACAACGCCAAAGACTCCCTCCACCTTGCGGTTGCCTATTGTCTCTTTATTAAGTTTAAAAAGTCTGCCATTGTAATTGTGTTGAGGCGAGGGGCGCGGCGCGGGCGCGGCGTCGCTGACGAGGACCTTGGCGCGGAAAATATGTGGAAAGGGGGAAACCGTGGATGAAGTGTGCAACAAAGTTGTCTGACGTCAAGCGTTGTACTCGCCCTGAGACGGTACTGCAGTGTTGAGATGCTTTTCATTCTCGTAACAGAGAAAGTGAAAGCACACAATATTCGAGGATCCCATAATTTAAAATACAATTCTAGACGTTCGAACTGGATCCCGTACATGAAAGTAAGGGAGCGGGAAGTAAATTTACCAAATTGCGTGTCATATTGCGACGCATGCATGAGACTTAAGTGGGGTCGGGGGCTTGGGGGGTAGGATAAGGGGGGTTGCCGAAGGATATTCCAGAGAGCGTTACGATGAGGCGTGCAGTGTGCAGCAGTGTCGTCCCCGGGGAAATTTCAAATCTGTCCGCATGTTTTCTTCTCGGCTGGTCACCGCCACAGTCCGCCCGCCTGCTGTCCGCCCGTCCGCCCGGCTGGCGGCGCCGCGCCTTCGGCCCCTGCTCCACCCGGCTCAGTCGGTCCGCCGGAGCGTGTCGGCCGGGAGGAGGAGGAGGAGGAGGAGGAGGAGGAGGAGGAGGAGGAGGAGGAGGAGAAGGAGGAGGAGCGAAAACGGAACAAGCATCCTCTGACATTTGGACGCACTCGTTTTTTTGTCATCCGTTCTCCTTCTTACTCTCCCCGCGCCGCTCCGCCTCGTGTGGCGTGTGCGAACAAGGAAGACGGAAGCATTGTTTTCGACTCGCCACACAAGAGTTTGTGTGTGTGTGGGTGTGTGTGTGAGAAAGAGGGAAGAGCAAAGAAGCGAGAGGGAGGAAGGGGAAGCGAACTGCGGAGAAGAGGGGATATAGGGGTGGTCGAGAGAATTGAAGATTGGCTCTATTGCAAATGACTCTGGAGGAAATTGTGCAATCCAAAGACAGGGAAAATTAATCTGATGCACCTGGGACAGACGAAATTACCATATTACCTTTTTATTTTACTGTCGTCATCCAGGTTTTAGTATTCCATTGCCTGAGACGAGCATCAGCTCTCGACGACCCCTCTGTGCAAAAAGATGTCGCCTAAACCACAAACTTTCTCTGCTACTCTAAGTGTAGAGGAGTTTGCTACTTATAATTAGCGAGAGTTTTCTTCTGTAGAACTGCAAAAGTCCGTCAGTAAAAACTGGAGAAGTTTTCTTGCAAATAAAAAAGAGTTCTGCTCTTATTAGTGACGAACTTTTTAGTTCTACACTTAAAATCGCAGAACAAAAGTACGCCACTTGTAAATGGCAAACCGTTCTATACTTATGGACTTACAGAGTTTGAACGCGGACAGAGTACGGAAGAAAAAGACAGAAAAGGAAAATAAGAATAATAATTCGTGGCTTGTGTACCATCCCTTGTAGGGTGCGCCCAGAAAAGGGCGCAGCGCCACGCCACGCTTATAGCGGAGGAGCGAGGGGGAGGGGGGGGGAGCGGGGAGTGACGTATCGCATGCAATGACCGTGTCGGACGCGATCACCACAGGGGCGGGACGGGGAAGGGGGCAGAGGCGGGTGGGAGACTGATTTACTACGTGCATCGGGCTGTACACGGGCGTACCGCTACCACGCCACGCCCCGCCACGCCCCTCCACGCCCCGCCACGCCCCCCTCCACCCCGCCTGCGCCCCACCACCACGCCCTGTCCGCCAGGGTAGGCAACGCGCTGTCATCGAACGGAGGGTACAGCGCGTCCCGCCCGTGAATCGGTTGCAAGTGATGAATGTGTGGAGAGGGAGCGTGGGCGGGAGAGAGAGAGAGAGAGCGAGAGAGCGAGAGAGAGAGAGAGAGAGAGAGAGAGAGAGAGAGAGAGAGAGAGGGGGGGGGGCGGCGCTCAGACGACATCTCACTCGGCTCCGCTGCTGGATGGAATGGCTAACTGGGGCAGCGCGGGCGAATTGAAATGCTCTGCGGACCCATCAAAGTTCCTTTAATGGCTGGGCACCCTCTGAAACAGAGTGGATAGGTATAGGTGCGCGGCTGGGGCCGATAGCGGTGGAAAGAGAACAGTTCACGAGCATGAGTGACAATCGCGCTGGCACTTGTTCTTTTCTTTTCGCGGCTGTACTATGGCGGTGCACGGGCCTGTCGATTTCCTTGCATGTGCAGTGCAGGGCTCTATGGGGTAGTGGCGGCGGGGCGGGGCGGGGCCACGGCACCGGGCCGGGCCGGCAGTGCGGCCGAGAGGTATAGCTTTCAAAGATGAGAAATCCAACACGGCCGAGCGCCGGCGGAAACTGATACTCCTATGGGATTAATTATGCGGGATTCTCCGCGGTGGAGGGGAGGAGGAGGAGGGGGGAGGGCACCATCAGGCGCCACCGCCCCTTCAGGAAGTACGGTCGGTGGTCAGATGTGCCGAAATCTAGCAGGGAGCAAACCGATAGTAGCAGTATGCCATGGCAAACACTTCATGATCCCGATAGGCAGTTAGCTTCCTCCTAAGCATAGGAAGGATATTTTCTTATTTCTAAAGTGCCTCCGCAGCAGCCTCAAGTTACTTTTGTCGTCAAACTAACGTTAAAAATTTTTCACCGTTAAGGGCTTTGAGTGGCCTGTCTGTCGCTGCTCTACCATCGCCCCCCTCCACCTTAACGTTTTAATGCACGCCGGAGGCGGAACTGCGGCTCAACTCTGACCCGCCGCCGCGCCGCTCCTCAAGAAGTACGCGTTTACGGTGGGCGCAGCGCACTTCCACCGCCGACCCGAAGCCAACGTCGCGCTGACGGGGTCGTTAAACAGTGACAAGGTAGAAATTGGATGCAACTCGTAAAAATGATCCACCACCGCACCTTACTGCCTCGTCAACTGCCCAGACCGCACCTACCCCCCCCCCTTCCCTCCGCCTCTCTTCGTCTTCATCCTGCCCTCCACTCCGCGTTCCCCTCCTTTCTCTCTTGATGGACCTTCCCTTATCCCATCTCTCTCACTGCTCCACCCTCTATCTCTCTCTGTCTGCTCTTGCAGCGCCCCTGCGCCCTCTCTCTCTCTCTCTCTCTCTCTCTCTCTCTCTCTCTCTCTCTCTCTCTCTCTCTCTCTCTCTCTCTCTCTCTCTTTCCTCTCGAATTTCCTACCAGGACATTTAATTTGCGCACCGAGATGGGAATCATCACGGCTAAACCTGATTTCCCCCTCCCTTCACTACCTGACGGGGGTGAGGACCGGGGAGTGGCACAGGGGGTTGGGGGTTGTCGAGGGCCTGGCCCAGCTCACCCCGCGCAGTGCATCGGGGCGCCTAGCCACCGCTGCGAGTATAACGGAGGGGAGAGGGAACGCTATTCTCTATCCTGTTGACGATTGCAGCGCGCCAGTAAAAAGCAAGTCCCTAATTTTTCGAACGGGAGTGTAATCAATATTAATAATAGGCGAGAATTTGTTTCGAGCAGTGTGTGCGATGTAGGCGCTAATTGTCCCCTGAGTTGGCAGTTCTGATGATCGCTGGGACGCGCGGGCCCTGTCGGCCCTGTCGTCCCCTCCTCCATGCAGCACCAGCAGCTTCTGGGCGTCTCCGCCCCTCTCCCGGCCCGGTACTCCTCCTTGTCCCGTGCTCCCTCCGTCTGCCCCTCTCTCTCTCTCTCTCTCTCTCTCTCTCTCTCTCTCTCTCTCTCTCTCTCTCTCTCTCTTTCTCGCCCGACCTCTCCCTCTCCCTCTCCCTCTGAGGGATTACAGCAATAATCTGATAACGGGTGATTAGGTGAATGTCCCTGGGTCTCTGGCGCTAATGACCCGAGACCGCGTTTGAATCGGTTGCCTTTTCGTACACGCCCGACCGGCCCGGCCCGGCCCGGCCCGGTTCAAACTACTATTGAATACAAGCTGTCGTTGGCTCTGGTCTGTCGCAGCGGTCAGCTCTGGCCGGGGCTGGGGCCGGGCCGGGGCTGGGGCTGGGAGGGATGGGGATTAATGGGAGAGCTTTTGGCCGAGTTTGGCCGGGGCTGGGACCACCGGCGGCCCGGACAGACCGACACTGCCCGCTGATTAAAACGACATATCTGTCAAACATTAGACAAACTTCCTCCTCTTATTTTGTTGTTGTGTTCGCGTCCGCCACACCACCATTACCACTACCGCCACCGTTGTGGCCATATTCATTCATTCTCTTTTGTGCGGGGAAATGTTTTTTTGACATTTATTTTTATTTTTATTTTCGGAGAACGTGAAAGGTATATTCGACCAGTTCTTGATTTCGATATTTTTTTTATTTTCGGTCTCCTGAAAACCAAGACCCAGCACATCCTCGAATGGAAATGTTTGCAGCCATCGGGCTCCCCTCTCACCACCGACGATTCCCCGTAAATCGTCTGGCTCTCTGTTCTAGGAACGTCGGTTGAGCTTTGGCTGATTTGCATTGACTGTGGCTGGGTCAAAGGCAGGTGAGCGTCGCTTGAACTCGCACTGCTCTGTCGGTAACGGTCTACGTAATTTCTGGTAGATCCCCTCTTTTACGATTTGTTTCCATTAACCGCACTCCCGAAAAGGTACGACTTCGGAAAGGGGAAGGGAGTATTGGACTGCATACGTGTCCTGGTAAAAAAAAATAAAAGAAGACTTCTTTTTATATTCAAAGTAATTTCTATACTGACAGCATGTCTTATTGTTTAAAAAAAATTTCGTGTTTGCGTGTCTGAGTACGCACTGTTTTTGCCGTACTTGTTCTTCATCCATTCCTAATTAATTCCTCCGCAGTAGTTTTCTTATACCGACCTGGCGGCGATGAGAACACCATAAACGACGATATCGTATCACCGTCTTCATTCATATTCATCTCAATAAGATGGGCTGCGGTGCGAGAGAGGCTGATAGAGAACTACTTGTGAGGATATAGTGGAGCAGAAAAAAACCCAATGAAATACCGCGTACCTTGGTGTTCCTCTCGCAGCGATGCGTATCTTACACGAGTATACTGCTAATCTTCTTCCTTTCCTCTTTTGTATTTTAGGAAGAACGCTGAGAAAAGGACGGCGACGCGTTCGACAGCTCGAGCACCCTGCAGCGGACCGCCTGCCAGGTAGGCAACTCAAACTACGCCGTACTTAACGGGATGCCTATCCACTAGGCTGTGCTGTGGTGGCACTGGCCATGGGTGCCTGGGGAGTGACCGCAAGCTACCCGGCGTACCAATTGGTCAGTGCTGTGACGGGGGACACTTAATTATCGCGGATCCATTTTATTTACAATGTAGAAACCTTACAGCTCGAAGCAGTGCTGCCTACTGTTTGCGCCATACTCTTGCTGTTCTAAAAGGCAGAAGAGGGTCTTACCTAAACCCCTCCATTTTCGTCCCCTTCTCCTTCTCGGTTGTGTGCCGAGCCTCTCCGCCGCCAGGCAGCGGTGCGAGCGCTCCACACACCTAATGTAAACAGCGCGAATGGAACAGACAGCGCGCCGAGTGTAATTAAGCCGTGAATGGGTGATATTATTGACTTTCCGTGTAATTTGGAAGTTTATTAGATGTAGAAGGAGTAGTAGGGATAGAAGGAGGGCGGAGGGACGACGCTCTTCGCCACCACTTACCCACGGGTTCTTCTGGTGAATCTCCGATAGCTCTGTTTTGTTTTGGTAAATGTTAGCATTCGGTCCCTTTTCTTTATTGCGAATTTCCATGGTAATTTACTTCAAGTCTAATGAATGGCGACTGAACACGTCGAGAAGTTTCTGTTTGTTTTGAATGGGCTTCCGTTGCGCTTTCTTCTGGTTCGGCCGCGCCCGCCCGCCTCGTGCGCGTGATTTCGCCCGAGTCCTTGCTGCGCCTGCAATTAGCCTCAGCCATTCTGCAGTCCAAGTTGAGCTAGGCCAAGTTGGCTGCACTGCACTGTCTGAATGCGGCCGCTCTCCGGGCGGAGGAGGCGGCCCCGGCGGCCCGGCGCAGTCGCACCCCACAGTTTAGTTCCGTCCGCGTGCGTTTTCTATTCCGCATCACCTACCGGCCCAATGGCCAGTGTAAATGGAGTTTACTCCCGAAAATACACTACTGCTGGAATTTAGATTTTTTAGGTGCAGAAAAAAAACATTTGCGCCTTCTCGTTGCCAGTCACTTCACCGAAAATTTATCGTGACGCTTATCTTGTTTTACGCAGTGCTGCTTATGAAACTGAGTGAACAGTGCCTGGAAAATTTACACGTATGGCAGTCTCCGCACTTTTTTTGAGGTTAGATCGAATTGTGTGCTTTAGATTCTACCTTTAAAGAATTTGGAAGTAGGGTATAGAAATAGCCCTATTCGACCTCGACTGCAGTCTGGTATTCCTTCTCATCCCTTGGATTTCCGTACGTATGGCTGGCAACGTCGCACTCCACCCCGTCTCGCCCCCTCTCCCTGCCTTAGCTCCCACCACCGCAGCGATGGCCAAAACCTCAACCTTCTTTTACTTGGTAATCTCTGAGGCCTTGCAGACTGTGCAACACGGGGGCCGCCCTCCCTCTCCCCCAGCCTGCTTCGTTCCCTTTCTTTAACGAGGAAAAGACGCCACACGAAATAATATAAAAAAGTATCGGTGAGCGCCCGGGCGGCTGGAGCTGGAGAGGTGCTATGCGCCGAGGAGGCGGGGCGGGGGCCGAACGAAGCCGCAGAACTGAGGGAGGAACAGGCAGGGCCCGTGCACTCCCGAGGCCGGGGCTTTGTCACACACCCTCTATTTAGAAATTGCTGAGAGCCTCCGCTACTTGAAAACGCCGTTGTGTCGCCCCTCCATTCTTTGGGTGCTGCTGTGTGTCTGTCGAACTGGGGGCCGGGCCGACCCCCCATGTGACCGAGTCAGGTGCAAACTCACCCGCAATGTTCTCACCCGCTCGGCGCGGCTAGATGAGGCGAGATGAGGTGCGGCAGGGTGTGGCGAGGCGTGGCAGGGTGTGGCGTGGCGTGGCGGGGCGTGGCGGGGCGTGGTGGGGCGTGGTGGGGCGTGGTGGGCGTGGTGGGCGCGGCGGCAGGGTCGTGGCGGCCAAGCGTGCAGCAGACAAGATAAACTCCCACGGACCTGCTGGGACGTACTTTTCAATGCGTCGCGCCGGTCGAGCAGAAGCAGGGCGGCCTCTGTGTCCGAAAATGCGAGCGACCGGAAATTCTTTTATCAGCTGTTACCCTGCACAAAATTACTCAAAGGCTTGCGGTATAACAACACCTAAGTCCTTTTTTTCCTGAACTCGCAGAACTCCATTCTGATGAAACGGTGACTCCTTTAACATGTCACGGGTGATATAAACCCCTCCCCTTCTATCGTAGATTCAGTCTTCCTTTTGACTGCGGAGGCCGCATCTTTAACATGCGATGTCAGCGGCTTCAAATTGGCGGGTGAATGCCCGATGCGCAACGACCGTTGTGTGTTTCCCGGAGAGAACACGGGAAATGCGAGAACAAACAGCAACAGAGTGCTACGGAAAACGTTGTTTTCTCATCTGTTATTTGTGTAGTATTCTGATCCTTAAATTCGTTTTTCAGGTGGAGGGAATTTTCAAAACTATTTCAATAATCGTTTGAATGAGACAGCAACGGCGGTTTTATCAAGTATGATGCATCCCCTGCGAGCACTGCGGGTTCACTTTACCACGCCAAAGGGGCTGGGTGACCAATCGAGTGGAACCTCATGCGAACATTGCTAACGTGCGCCCTCCCTGCCGGCGCCCCGCTCCTCCCTCCCCCTCGCTCTCTCTCTCCACCCTTGCCCCATACTTGCCCCTGGTTAACCTCCTTTCTTCTCTTGCATTACTCTTGCTCGATGGCACGCGACAAATTGAATAAGATCCATTCGGGAGGTCTGCGAGAGGTTACCACCACCACCGACACACTACTACCGCGAACAACCCGACCCAACCCGCCGGCAAGAAGCAGCGGCTCCGTGCTGCCTGCCCTCGGATGAAATTTATATCACATTTACAAACCATTTCGCCATGAAATACGCTTAAACAATTTTGCTCAATGGCGTTGAAATTGAGTGATTTTCTGTTTGAGTTAATTTGTGGGTATGGTGCGTTTGCGCGGTCGTTTCCCCCAGCTGTCACTTCTCATTCCTTCAAGGCGCAAAATTTTGCAAGTGGCAATTTTACGGATGACTTGCGCAGGGTCTTGTTACTGTTGACTTGTGCCACAGGTCCGGGCACGCAGAGTTTATTTTTTATAGCCGTACTTTCCTGTTCTGTAATCACGACAAAATTGACTTAACCCGCACTAATTTTTGGCTACCCTGTCAGAAAAACTAGAACAAAAAGTAGCAGGTTTTGCAAGTTAATTTTATTTTTATTTGCAAAAGTATTACCACACCTTTTTTAAGCTCATGGGAAATTTCGCTCCTCGAGTTTGGCGAGAAAGTAAACGGCTCTCATATCGTACTGCAACATAACCCTGTCAGAAATATAAAAGGGGGATGCAGCCGCACAAACAGGTCGGGCCCTTCCTGGTAATGTGTGAGAGAGACGCCCCCTCCTCCATCCCTCTCGCTCTCTCCTCATCTCTCCTCCGCCGAGTACCACCCCCTTTCTCCCTCTTTCTCTCTTCCTCCATCCCCTAGCAGGCCGGGAAAGGGAAGCACTAACAGCAGATAACAGCAGATCGGATCCAATTTGGACTTGTCTCGTAAAACACTACAAAAAGCCCCGCAGTAAAGGCGTCCTGCGGACCGGTCGCTTTTGCTCTGTCTTGTCCAGTGGTTCCCTCTTTCCACCACACCTCTCTTCTCTCTTTACTCCGCCGTCTTGCCCTTTCCTCAGCTTAGCGAGGGCATTGCGGTGCACAACTTGTGGTAGAATCGCACCGATGGATCTTATGTATTCTTCGGTATTTTAAACGTGACAGTTACATAAAGCCAACCTTAGAAATTAAATGTCACATGGCTGTTATGTTCTTCCTCAAGTCGCATCCTGTGGTGAGAAGCCACTCTGCAAACTTTTGCTGAACTGAACGGTGTAGTACCACACTCAGGGCGTGGTCACAGTAAGTGTGTGCTCTCGCGAGTCGCTTCACTCCGCATTTATATTCAGTTTGAGGCGTCGCCCCGTCGCCCGCCCTGCGCCGCTTGACCATTACCATCTCTGCCAACAACCGTTTAAAAGGGCGCGGGCGCTAAAAAGTCCGCCGCGAATAGCGTGCTTATCAGCGGCGTAGCTGAGACTGCGGGGGACAGCCGCCGCGGGTGCGACAAGGACGGCAGTATTCAAATGTCCCGCGCTCATGCACAGCCGCCGCGGGTGCGACAAGGACGGCAGTATTCAAATGTCCCGCGCTCATGCACAGCCTCGGTCCGGCCACCGACGACTGCTCCATTATGCGGTATAATCAGCGAAAGACAAAGTAGGAAATAGTGGTGGAGGTCGGGCGGAGGTCGGGAGCCCGGCCGAGGCCGAGGGGCGGAGGCGCGGGAGGGCAGGCGGGGTGGCGCCGGGCCGGGGCGGGGCGGCAGCGCCCTCCACGCCACGCCACCCCGCTTTGCTCTGGTGTTACGACGCCATCATCTCACAGATAGGGGCCGTACTTTTCGCACTATCTGTAGGGCCTCTCAGTAGGACCCCGCGATCCGGCGAAGTCCCAAAAAGGGTCCGCAAAAAAAAAAGGAGGAAAAAAAGCGAGAGAACGGTTCTGTTAGAGGGCATGTGTCGAGGGGAAGAGCGCTGGCAGAGCTTGTCGCTTGCGGTCCTGGAAGAAATACTGCACCCCCTGCTTGAATGGAGTGGGAGTGAAAGTGACGTCACGCCGGGAGTCTCGCGCGCTCCTCATCGGACTGTGACGTCACAAACTCGCAGCCCGGGGTATCGCCTCCACAGACTGCCCTTCTTGTTACTGTGGGTGGTCGGAGAATAATTTCACCAGAAGTGAAGTAACTGGCGCTGGCTAGTGAAGCTCAGACGAGCCGCAGTGGCGGTGCTCTCCCTTAGGGAAGTGGATAGGTCACCGCCGCGGGCCCCCGCCCTCACACGGCCTCAGAGCAGGGCGGCGGGGAGCTCGCCGTCCCGGACCGCATTAATCTGGTAATTTGCGCGTGAAGCACCAGCGGGGGCAGCGGCGAGGCGACCGGGTCACCTGACTGCAATTTAATTGGACGCTAAGACGAAGTCGTGTGATTTGTGGGCCTCGAGCGGCGGCAGGAGGAGGGGGGCCGGGGAGGGTGCGTTCAAAAGGGGGTCGTTGGGCGGCTCATAAGCCTAGGACGTGCCGCCGCACCCCCCCCGCCACGCCCCGCCCCGCCCCGCCACGCCCCGCCACGCCCTGACGAGCTGGGGAGGGCATGTCAATGATATCTCGTGGCCAAAGGGGGTGGCGGCGGCGGCGGCGTAAGTCTCCGGGGACCCAACCCAAACAGCGACGGCGGTGGCGGCTCGCCCCGCCCCGCCCCGCCCCGCCCCGCCCCGCCCCGCCCCGCCCCACTCGGCACGGTCCGTGTTCATAGCCGTAAATGCCTTATCGCCCAATAACGCACCACGAGGGGGTAGTAGTGGACCAACTCCACTGGAAACAGCGGACCTTGCGGAAGCGCCGAGGTGTCGGAGCGCGCTAAAAAGTCTGGGAAGCCCGCACAGAAAGCTTCGCTCCGCTCTGCAAATATTGACGAGGAGCGAGGGGGCATTACGGAAATATTCAATGCCTTTTTGGGCTGCTATTGAAAATCTCTGTAGGGGTGCAGGGTTCTTCCTTTCTGCGAATTTTCAGTGAGAGAGAAATGTTCAAAAAGGGCCGAAAGTCCGCGATCTCTGGCCCTCGATGGGGCGGGGCGGGGCCTGTTGTCGACGCGGCCCCATTGTCGGCTCGGCTATAGCGTCTTGTTCCGCGGTAGTGGTCGCGCGCCAACTTATTAGCCGGCGCGTTTCGTAGAGAGTATGGCCGGGGCCGGGGCCGGGGCCGCCGGGCCATCGCGGATGAATAAGGGACTGTTTTTGTTGTGCTTTACGCTGCAAAGTTTGAAATCCCTGCTCGGCTCGGGGCCCGCCCCGGCCGTGCCGCTGCGCGTGAGCCTCAATAGAATTCAATTTCTCGGGACGCGCGCGGCGGCGCGGCGGCCTCCGCGGAGCGTCAAGGTTAGGAGGAGGGAGTTTGCGAGCAGCAGCGGCAGCAGGGGGTTTGAAAAAGACGGGGAGCAGCAGGGGGATGAGGATGTTACATAAAAGGAACGGATTGGTACGGAGCTATAAATGATTTATGAAGTTTGCCCCGCGCACGCTTGTTCGCGGAGAAGTCGAGAAGACAAAGAGTCCTCTCCACTACACACTAATAGCGGGGGAGTGCTTCTCCCAAGGGCTCTGGTGCTGCGGCCCACTGCCCCCGCCGACGCCGCCGCCGCCCCCGGCCGCCCTCGGCCGCCCACGGCCGCCCACGCCGCCCCCGGCCCATGTAAACACCCACACGGGGGGCGGAAACAGAGATTAAGGCCAGGCCGCATACCGGCCAGATAACTGATCACCCTGCGCCCACCGGCCTGTCTCCAGCCTGCCCCCGGCCTGCACCCGGCCTGCCCCCGGCCCGCCCCCCGGCCCGCCCCCGGCCCGCCCCCGGCCGAGGGCCCGCTGACGGGCGCGCCTGGAAGGTAGGTGACGTGGAGTGAATGTCCGGGTAGGCTTGATTGTGCCCCCGCCTCAGCACACGCAACATGGAATCCTTTACAGCCGTCTCAGTAATATAAACATTGAGGCCTTTTAGTTATGTCTCGATGAAAATACTCGGCCTTTAAGGCAAAAGCAGGGCGCAGCGCAGGACATTGTCGATGCGCGATGCGCGATGCGCGAGCGGGCGAGGCGACACAATCCCCCCTCTATAATATTCTGCCACGCTTGCTTCTCGCTGTCTGAGAGTACAAGCTAGCTGACACATTGTTTTTTATATTTATTTATAAAGTTAAGGCTAGCTACAATGTATCATCTGCTAAAAAATTACTTTATGTACGAATAACGCCTACTACGTCAAATGTGCCATGTTTTAAGGCTACTTTTTCCGGGTCGTCACATAATTATGGGTCGACGTGAATTCGTCTCGTAATCAACCAACGCGCAGCAAATTAAGAAAGACTGCTGCTACCTTGGTAGACCGCGCAGTATAGTTATTGCGCAGCTGAAAAGACTGAGCGATACATTACTGTCCGGGCGTCAGCAGCAGACGCCCTTTTTACCCTTTCTCTAATAAAGGTGCTCAATAATCTAACGAGCGCAGCCATAAGATTTTTTTAAAAAAGAAAAAAAAAGCGAGTTGCCGAAAAAAGTGCCTATTGTGTCCGTGGAAGAAGGCGCGTGGGGTGCAGGGAAAGGGGCGAGGTGGGGAGAGGGAAGCCGCGCAGGTGCCGTTTGTGGGGCGCGCGCGCGCGCGGCCTCAAACTCTCCCTCCCGCCCCTCAGATAAATGCGCGCATCAAAGAAAACGACACAATGAAATGATTCACAAGGCAGCGCTGGTGAGCGATACGTGAGTGCGACGGGGCGGGGCGGGCGAAGCCGTGGTGGTGGGCGGGGCGGCGCCGGAGTAGGGGTGCAGCAGCAGGCGTTCTGGAGAGCGACGCGCGGTCCGGCCGAGAAATATCGAGGTGGCACGGCGGGGCGGGGCGGGGCGCGGCGGGGCGGGGCGGGGTGGGCCGCATTTCTGCCGCGCGTGCTGTAACACCCAAATTTGAACGCGCCACGGCGGCCACGCCATTTTCGCCCCCTCGCCGCGCCTTTTTTATCCCTCGCCCTGCCCCGCCCCGCCCCGCCCCGCCCCGCTCCGCCCCGCCTCCACCCCGCTCCACCCCGCTCCGCCCCGCCCGCCTCATACGGTATTCAATGAAGATGTTGCTCGGCAGCAATCGGCGGGGAGCGGCGGAGCGGCGGAGCGGCGGCGCTAGCGCGCCAGCCGCGGGGCGGGCCTCCTGGACATCCAACATTCAGCGGGCCCGTCCTTTCAAGCTGCCACCCACTCCCCTCACTCCCCCTCCTGTCTGGTGGGAACCACAAAACACGGTAGCGCCCACCCTCACCCCTAGCCACCCCATCTCTCTCTCTCTCTCTCTCTCTCTTTCTCTCTCTCTCTCTCTCTCTCTCTCTCTCTCTCTCTCTCTCTCCCTCTCTCCCTCTCTCTCTCTCTCCCATCGCCCTCTCGCTCGGTCTCTCTCCCCCTGCTTCGATCGTCAGCATTCGTGCCGCCACTAGTGCGAAAAATCACCCCCGCAGTCCTTTTTCCACCCAATTGTGCTCAATTCTGATGGTGGCAGATGCTTGCCGGGGATGCTGTTCGGGGGCCTGTCCGCCCCAGCCGCCCGCGCTTGGCCAGTTTCGATCCGGTCCGATACCAACACCACCTGACCCCTTTCGCCCCATTCCCTCTCTTCTCTCTCACGCTCTCTTTCTCTCTCTCTCTCGCTGCTACACAGTTTTAACTTTGTGGATTTTTTGCCTCATGCGTTCTCTATTTTCCTAAAAGTCATCGCCAAACACTGCCTAAACTATGTTATACATTTTGCCCGTTTTTGTCATACTGTTTTTTCACCATCTCAGCACCCCTCTTTACCCGTTACGCCAGTGGGCACTCGAGCGATTCCCAGTCCTGGCGGCAGAGGCACCAGCACGGTCGTTTTCGTTTAGGTTGTCTCCTCGATGCGGAGGGGCCGTTCCTTCACCGAGATGCCGTGTGTCTATTTAGTCTTTAAGATTAGAGAATTAGAGAACGAAATGGTCCGAGTAATGACTATTAACAACCCCCCGCCGCCCGCCGCGCTCACCCAGCCCGTGACGTCTTCTCTCTCCCGCCCCGCCGTCCCGCCCCTACTTCCTCACTACCACCCCGACCTCCCACCCTCTGTCTCTCTCTCTCTCTCTCTCTCTCTCTCTCTCTCTCTCTCTCTCTCCCCTCTCTCACTCTCTTTCCTTCTCTGATCCACCATCTCACTTTTACCCTTCCACATCTCAGTCTCTCTCCTTCTCCAGGCGCTATTTGTTAGGAAAGAGGACGCGAAGCTTCGGCGTCTCTGAAAGAGTTAAATGATTTGGGCCCACGAGGCTTGGATCCCCCGTCTATACATCACTCGTCGATCGGCCCCTTATCTTCTCTATCCCCTCCTCCGTCCCTTGCTCTGTCCTTCCTCTATTTCGTCGGTCGGGATGCGGAGCCTGGCGGAGCCCACAATCCCGCTCAACTTTTACTTGCAGAAGGGATATGGCTATTTTATGCGCGCACGAGACATTTGTCACCGCGCACTAAACTGCGCTGGCCAGCTTTTCAATTCAGTGTCCTACTGTAAGTGGCACTTTGCACGTAAATTTTAAATTGTTCACCCGGTTCAAATGCTTTTTTCTTTTTTTCACACCCAGAAAAACACGTTCTTGAATCAGCGTCAGAAAAGTTCTTGATTTTCAATGCAGGTTTTTCAAGAACCAAAAAACAAGTGCACTTTTCTAAAATCAAGAAAGTTTTTCTTATTTCCACATGATAACGGGGTGGTCCGCGGTGTCCTCGCGTGTTCGCGGGATGGTTGGCGGGGTCCCCGTCGGTTAGCGGGGTGGTCCGCGAGGTCCTTGTATGTTCGCGGGATGGTCCGCGGGGTCCTCGCAGGTCCGCGGGGTCGTCCGCGAGGTCTTAGGGGGTTCGCGGGGTCGCCCGCGGGGTACTCGCGGGGTAGCGGGGTGGTCAGCGAGGTCCTTGTATGTTCGCGGGATGGTCCGCGGGGTCCTCGCGGGTTCGCGGTGTCATTCGCGGGGTCCTCTCGTGTTCGCGGACTGGTCTACGGGGTCCTTGTATGTTCGCGGGATGGTCCGCGGGGTCCTCGCGGGTTCACGGGGTGGTCCGCGGGGTCCTTGTGCGTTTGAAGTGTGGATGAAATTTCAAGAAATATTCGTTCTTGCTGGTTCCAGAACTCTCTCTTGACAAACTTTCAAAGTTTTCTAAACCTAAATTCAATGCCAAACGTTCTTGTTTTTATGTCAGCCCACTGCTTGTCTCAATGGCAATTGACATTAAATCAAGAAATATCTTCACCGGAACAGCCAATGCAAGATTTGATTTGTTTTGGTGCAAATCTGCATTATTTCAAGAACACGTTGCCCTGGGTGCACTAGAGGCGGAGAAAGTAATTCTCTGTGCCAAATTGGCTATTCTAAAGTGTATGCAGTCTGTTGAGAACTGACGTAGTCGCCCATTCCAGAAAGCAGTGCAGCGCTGAAAACCGTGGCACTGAAGTCCCTTCGTGTGACGCTCAATCGTGACGTCACCATGGTGTGGCGGCGCGTAGCGTGTGGCTACGTGGGGATGGGCGCTCGCTGGGCGCAAATAGTCACCGCCAGTTAAATCACTTCTCTTTCCCTTTTCTTGGCGACTTTGTTTCTGACATGGCCCGAGACAATCTGCCAGTGGGAGTCAATGAAAACTTTTCCCAAAATGTCACAGCAAGTCGAACCTGCCTCCCCCTTCTTGTTGTGAACCTGTAGGCAAGGTGGTGGTGGGAGCGGGGAGGGGCAGTGCGGTGCGGCGGCAGGCTTTAGGGACGACTTTTGCAAACTGGGCGTGAAATCACTTAGTCGAGTTTAGTTCGATGGGGTGGTCGGCACCTCTGTGAAGCCTATCCTCCTCCTCGAGATACACCACGATACCTTGGTTTGCGGTTAAAGACAAGAACGCGTTAAGTTCGATGCCCTTTACTTACCCGTAATACGTAAAAGCCTCGTAAACTTTGGAGCTTATACATAACACATGGGAGCTGCAACTTTTGCTCTGTTGAACAGCCACGATACTGCACGAATCTCATGAGAGATAAATGGACGCACTTGCCCGAAATGGAAGTTGACCCTTCTGACAAGCCTTGAGCGCAGCTAGCCCCCAGCACTTGCCGGGACTCGGACACATTAATTCCTTGAGAGATGTTGTTCCTAAAAGTCTAAGGCGTTTCTCCCGACTCGGAAAAGATTTACAGCAAGGAGAAAAGGAGATATCTCTTTGCCGTTCCGCTAAATGATGAGGTAACATGGAGAGGAGCGATATAATTGTCAATATGCCATTATGGTAGTCAACTGGTGCGTAAAATCGAAATTCATTCAGTAGCAGACTCTTTGCGACCCCCTTTCTCTCCCACTCTCCCTTTCATTCTCTCTGCCCGCTCACGCCCGCCCCCTTCCTCCTCGCGGCTCGAATCTATCGCCATTGGAGAAAATTCATTATTGGTTTTCTTGTTGGCGGAAATAATCCCGGGCATCTGTCTTCTCGCACTCATGGCCAAGCGCCATCATTACCATGCCTCACTCATGAATATTTTTATCCGAGTAGATGTGTTTACAGCGGAAGCACTCGGATGAGATTTACTGGAGGTAATGAGGGTCCCATTCCGTCCATGGGAATCCCCTTCACCGCCCCGCTGCCGATCGGACGGGCGGGGTGGAGTGGGGCGGAGTGGGGCAGGGTGGGGCGGGTGGGGCGGGTGGGGCGGGCGGGGCGCGACATCCTGTGTAACGGACTACAAGACGGGTATAAGGGTCATGGGCAGCACTGCGGCAATAAGAGGTTGACACCCACCTGATGTAGTGTGTGTGAGTGAGGCCATGTGTGAAGTTACGAGTCTTTGCACTGCGTTATATTCGTCGGGTTGGCTTTGTCCTGGCGAGTACATTAAAATACATTATTTTGTACACTACTTCCGGGCAGACGAAAGCAGTTCGGACAGCAGCAGGATGCACCTTTGCTGAGCGCAAAAGCAGAAGAAAAGAAAGAAATTATCCCTGTGCATGGTCCGTGAAGGGGACAAGTAAAGTACACACAGCGTGTTCAAACAACAAAATAGACGCAGACTCGTAATGACGGTTCGGGGACGTGTTGGTGCCGGCCGGCCGGGCCGTACCCTCCTTCCTGGAAGGCGAAGCGCGCACCGCCATCTCATCAGCTTCGTTTCAATTTGAAGAATAACGTTTTCCCTTCAAAAGACGCGCGGCGCGGGGCGCGGCTGCAGCAGGCAGTAAAGTGAAGGAAGGCGGTGCGCGGCGCGGGCGAACAGTGGCGTAGAATCCGCGCGGCCCGGCGCGAGGGCGATGGACCGAACAGCGGCCAAAGTGAAATGCAAGAGGGGCAGGGGCGGGGAGCAGGGGAAAACTGCTCTTGCCGGTCTTCCCTCTCTCTCTCTCTCTCTCTCTCTCTCTCTCTCTCTCTCTCTCTCTCTCTCTCTCTCTCTCTCTCTCTCTCTCTCTCTCTCTCTCTCTCTCTCTCTCTCTCTCTCTCTCTCTCTCTCTCTCGCACAGCCCGGGTGACCCGGCCAGCGCCGCTAGGTGAGATGCGCAGAGCCGCACGGACTTCGTGCCGCGAGGAGGCGAGTGGGGACCGACCTGGAACCGATACTCATTCGGACTCCCGCTACACGCCTCGGCTCGGCTCGGCTCGGCTCGGCTCGGCTCGGCTCGGCTCGGCTCGGCTCGGCTCGGCTCGGCTCCACCCGGCCCGGCCCTGCGCGGCGAGGCTTGGCACGGCTCGAACCGGGGCGACCTGACGTTTCCAGGCCTTAAGTGGTGGCTCGGCGCCCGCGCGCGCGCTGATAGTACGATCAGTGGCGCCGCACTAGAGAAAGAGCGAGGGGGGGGGGGGGTGGAAGAGGTTCGGCGAGGTCTGCCACTGTGCTTTGACAATTACTTTTTTTCAACATTATGTGTATTTTTATTTTGCTCTCGGCCTGTGTGTTTAGACTTTTGGTTTTTGCGAAAACTTTCCAACTCGGCGTCGCGACACGACGGCAGTGTGCCGGTGAGGAGGGCGCCGCGGCGCCGCGCGGCTGCCTGCCCGCCCCGCCCGACTCCGCGCCAATTAGAACTTCTGCGCGCGACATTTTGCGCACAATTTCGGAGCACAATGCGGCGTGGCGCGGCGTGGCGCGGCGGAAGTAATCTGCACCCGTAATGCGGCTGATCAGCGGGGCGCTGTTCAACATGTCTGTCGCCCCTCCCCCCAGTGGGCTCGGAGTATGATGGAAATTATTCTCAAGTTTGTTGATTTTTTCTCCCTCTTGTCTTCTTTTTCTGCAACTTCAATGTGGAAAGTATGTAGGTCGATATCTAACGAGACGCAAAACAAAGTTGGTGGTGTGGTTGGTGGTGGTGTCGGGAGGTGACTGCGCGCGCGCAGGCGGGGCGGGGCGGGGCGGGGCGGGGCGGGGGGCTGGGCTCACGTGCTGCTGAAGGCGGTGGCGCCAAGTGCAGCCGCCGAGATGTGTGTTGCATGGCTGACTGGCTGCGCGGAGGAAACGGAAGGAGAGACGGGAGAATGGGGCGGGAGTCCTTAAATCACAAGCGGAGCACGGAGCCGCCAGCCGGAGACAAATTATGTCGTCGGTAGCGGCGCGGCACTGCCTGGCCTGGCCTGCAGTACCCCCCGCTGAAATCTTTTTTTAAATATGAAAATTTGTTGAGACAACTGCGGGCCGAAGAATGTCGGCGACGCACGGATGCCCGGCTGCTGCTGCTGCCCGGCTTATGCATCTGCAAAAACCACTTTCATATTCCAACATTTCGTGTCAAAGTCCGCTTGGTCCCAGAGGTAATGTTCATGACAGTGTAAATCACGGGGCCCTCCCCCTCTGGCCCCGAGCTACGCCCCTGGACGCGAGCCCGCGTCATGGATGTTCCACTCAGCTGCCGGAACGACCAGGGCCGGGCCGGGCCGGGCAGGGCGGCTGCACCGGTGCCCCCCGGTGCCCCCCGGTGCCCCCCGGTGCTCAGGCCGCCGGGCCGGGTCGGCCCTACTGACCGTGAAATATATGCGACAACCGCCTCTGTAGTCGCGTTGATTTGGGCGTTGCTTGTCATGCATGCGAACGCTGCAGGTAATGACCCGCGTGTGAATCATCTTGTTATCGTGCAACAAGGCACACCGAAAAAAAGGAAAGGAACAGGGGAGCGAGAAAATGAAGGGAGCGCAGTGTACTGGCAAAGGCTCCAACCTGGCGCGTGCTCCGGGGAAAGAGCAATTCCTCCGTCTCCCCTGTTCGTCAAGGAATATTTTCCGGGGAAATATCGTTGTTATGCGTGATACTAGTCGATACGCGTGGTGTAACCTTTAAGATTTTCTCCCTGTTTTCCTAATATATTCTTTGATTTCTACGAGATTTTTTCGATCTTTATCTGGTGAGCTCATCAGCTACAAAGTAGTGCTCTTATGATCCTCCTCTTTTGCTTCCTTTGTTTTTTTCTTTTAATTTTCCCCTCCCCGCTTCCGTCTTGACTTTTTATGTGTGTCTTTTTTTTTTTTTTTTGAACTGCCGGCACGTTCCGAGCCACCGCTGCGTTTCTCTCTGAACCTGACCACTTTGCCTCCCTCGCCGCAGTGCCGTCACTACTAGAGAACAATCGGCAAGATGATCTCGGGGCGGTGACAACGACCCTGAAGGTGGAAGAGAGAGGGAAGGGAAGGCGCAGCGCAGGCAGGAGAACCTGGAGGAAGGGAGTAAGACGGGCGCCAAGCTCATTATCGGCCGCATTCACAATAGACGGGGCAAAATCGACGGCGAACCCTACTTGTGTTTTTCGTTTGACACGATGTAGTGGTAGTGTTCCTCTTTCCATTATCATTTTTTTTTTTTTTACCTCGGCGTATTCCCGTATTTTTTCCCTCCCGCAGAGATCACAATGGTCTTTAGATACCGATCTGAATCGGCCGCCTGCCGTAATGGCAGAGCTTCCGTCAGCGGCGGGGCGGCGGCTCGTGCTGCGCATGCGCCGGAGCATTCCTGCACAATATCAGAAGCAGCTGGAAACGCAAAATACAGAGGGGAGCCCTGCCGAGCCGAGCGGAGCGGCCGAGTCGTCGCAGTGCATTTCGCTTGGATTTCGCGCGCGCCTGCGCGAGAAGCTGCTGCTGCCGCTGCGGCTCCCGCCCCGCTGCGAACAGGATGAGAAATAATAGGCTTCGGGCGCGCTGCGCATGCGCCGAGGAGTGTGTACGGCTGCCGCCGCCCCGCCCCGCCCCGCCCCGCCCCGCCCCGCCCGGCCCCGGCCCAGCGCCGCTTGCCCGCTCGCTCTTGAACTTGATCGTGCTAGTTATGACCTGGTGGGGTCGTGCGCCGTGGTCACGAAGCCTCTCGGGGCCCTTCTCTCTCTCTCTCTCCTCTCTGCTTCTCCATCTCCCTCCGTCCCCTTCTCTTGCTCCCACCCATGCTCTGTCTCTCTCTCTCTCTCTCCCTCTCTCTCGCCCCGCCTTTCCCTCGCGCTCTACCTTTTCCTACTCGTCCTTTTAACCGTATGTCCCTTTGCGTCCTGCAATGTTGCCAAATGGACGCGGGAAAGGGCTAAAATAAATACGTTTTGTCTGGGAAAACGAAAACGAAATTTGGTCTATTTAGATGCGGCTGTCTTATACCTGTTATAAATAACGCAATAGTATTTTAGTAAATTTCTTGAAAAGTATCATCACCGTCCCTACTTGTACTTGTGATGTGAGTATATGACCTTTATCAAAATACTTAAAAACATCGTGCCACACTACTTTCAGACAAATCAATTACCTTGTAGATTCATTATTTGCCGAGTGTACGTCTATTGATGCCGTAATATATTGCAAAAAGCTTCGCGCTCCTCGATAGCTCACGCTAACGTGCAACCGATTTTTAATAAAAGCAGATAAACTAAGTCAAATGCCTCGCTGCCCGCTGCCGGTGAGAGGCTGCTGCTGCATGGTGCATGTTCGTCGGTAATCAGTTTTACACCTCGGCCTGCCCTTCTTCTGTCGTCATGCACCGTCTCTCTCTCTCTCTCTCTCTCTCTCTCTCTCTCTCTCTCTCTCTCTCTCTCTCTCTCTCTCTCTCTCTCTCTCTCTCGTTCTCTCTGGCCCACACCTTGGCTTACAGATAAGACCTTTCAAAACAACATGAGAGTAAACACCGTATCGATTAATAACACTTGTTAATGGCAGGCAACGCACTGTCCCTCTCTCTCTGCTTCTACATCTCTTCATATTCTCTCTCTCCCTCTCGCACCAACACACACACACACACACACACACACACACACACAGCATGGCTCGAGACGCGACCGGACTCGGGCGCTGCACCGGCGTGGCGTGGCGTAGCGTGGCGGGGCGTTGCACGAACGGGTCAGCATAAAACGAGCAAAAGCCCGAGCCGTTGCCGTTGCTTCGTGACCCGTCCCTGCTACTCCGACTGCTCTCCTCTTCTTTTTCCTCTTGTTCTTCTCGTCCTGGGGACATAAATGCACGGGCGAGCGTGAGCGCGGCGGAAATACCCCGCGCGCTAAGTGTGCGGTGGGGCCGGAGCCCACTCAGATGTATTAGGCTGTCAACTGATTGTGATTGCGCGGGGTGAGGACCCTCGAGGACATGTTAGTATAAGAAGTCGTGTTGAATGCACGCTGTTAGCTGGCCATGATGCGCTACTGGTTCAGTTACTATGTCCGGTGAGTGAAAAAGAAATTGTACTTTGCATTTAACCTCGTTCTTTTTGCGAGTTTTGCAAATGCACACTGCACTGAGGGCAGGTTAATGTCTTAATGTATGTGATTAAACCGACGGCAGCATAGCTGGTGGTGTTGTTTTCTACATTTTACTAAACCGTCCCAAAAAAAAAACGTTAATCAGAAGAGTAAAATGATCAACCTGTCGTATTATGGTAATGTAATTTGCATTCTGTTTACCGGACGAATCATTGAAAAATAATGTGTTTATTTCTGTTTGAAGGCGGATCTTGCGAGGTTGATGGGATTGGGAATCAGAGAGGGGGGGGGGGGAGCAACTCCATCGGGGAGCTCGCCCGGGGCCGTGTTCTCACGTGGGGTTCACTCCAATTGATTTCGATAAGGTAATTGGTGTCGAGAGGTGTTTGATGGTATCAGATTGCTGCCCAGGCCGTTGGCCCTGGAGCGGTCGCCCCGTACGCACCCGTAGTCCAGTCCGCGATCATCACGGAAAGCGCTGTTTCCCCGAAAACTATCAGTCGAATATGCTACAATAGGCCATCTGACGCGGTCTAACACAGGCGCGGATCCAGTTCAGGGAGGGGCGACGCTTGTGGGTTGCCTACCTTCAAGGGGCTGTGGTTGGCTTTTTTCCCATTTTCCCCTAAAACCGACAATATTTTCACCCGACGACCCGCAGAATTACGTGTTTACCACTTGGAAAATTGTACTTGCCAATAATTTTACTTTAATCATCAAGCTTAACTACAGCTGTAACTTAGGCCCTTGAGAGGGGGTCAGTTGCAATTGCACTGACCCCCCTGCTTTGGCATGGAAATTTTTACGCCTACCTTAGAGAAATTCGAGTAAAACTTTTTCAGAATCGGAAATTTCGAAAATAAGGGGCGGTCTAGTGCCAGTTCCGCATGCCGAGCGCTGCTCTGCAAAGCGCGTGCAGCGCGCGCGCTGTTAAATATTTTCGGGGCGGCTAGACCTGGGGGGGGGGCGACGCCCCCTCGCCCCCCCCCCCCCCTGTATCCGCGCCTGGTCTAACAAAAGTGAAGTCAAGAATGTGGAACGTTTTTTTTTTTTTAAAAAAAATTTATTTGTAGAAAATGTCTGAAACGCATGCCGAAGTAAAACAAATCTCTATTATTGCTTTGGTAGAAGGAATATATTCTATTTACCCGCTTGCACAAGTGACAAGTAGTGTGAAGCGCGATCAAAAATAAAGGTTGAGACTTTTCATGGTAGAAAGCACTGTGGCGGGAAGAAACATTGAGCGGGCTGCGCCGGCGAGCAGCGATTAGCCGCACAGTGATGCTCGTTGTGTTGCCTACTTCCTGGGCGCGAGCGGCGTCAGTAGAGATAGAGCCGGTCGGGAGCGGCCAGTGAGCGAGGCGAGGAGGGGAGCAGAAGAGAGGGGGAGGAGGCAGCAAGAGGAAGACACTCTCTTTCCCCTTGTCTTTTCTTCGCGCCTGAATGCAAAAGAAGGCCAGGCCTACAAGTGGCTTGCTCCGGACGATTCCACCCCCTGCCCCTCCGCTCCTCTCCTCTCCATTCGCAGACGACGCGGAAAATGGGGGCAGCAACATGAAAAATGGCTTTATTTGGCGTCCATCGCGCGAACATGCCCACGGCTGCTCACTGCCCACTAGATCACTCCTTCGTCCGCTCGATGGATTCCGAAAGAAAATTTGTTGTTGGAGAGGGAGAAGCGAGATAGGGCGAATCCTCGTAAATTATTTTCGCGTCATGAATTCTCACATGTCCCTCTTCCTTTAATGCCATTCTTTTGTTTTTCGGAGCCACGAGAGACGCCGCCGCGCCACTTGTCCTGAAACTTGAGAAAATCATTAGGGATATGATATCCACCCCAATCTTCCTAAAATCTATCCCTCTCTCCTCCGCGCGACATCGTCGTCGTCTTCTTCTCCACCCCACCCCACCCCACCCCACCCCACCCCACCCCACCCCACCCCACCCCCTGTCACCCGGTTTCCCTCGCGGCTGTTCTCCAGCCAGGGGATGCGGGGCGGGGCGGGGCGGGGCGGCCGGTTGCCAGGGCGACGCGCGAAAGTGATCGACAAATAAGGTACGTGCAGCGCACGTCCTGCCCCGCCGCCAGCCGAGCCGGACCTCCCCGTGCTCGGTCTCTCTCCTCCCGCATTCCGTGCATTGCGATGCAGCCGCCTCGGAAATCTGCTCGTCTGCTGCTGGTTCCCTCGACGTGGCGCTCCCTCTCGCTCCCGCCCCGCCCCGAGCAGGCCGACGACGGTGCTGGTGGGGCGGCCGACCGGCCGACCGGCCGACCCTCGCGGAGGCGACACGGCTGGCCGCCCGCCCCGCCGCGCCCCGCCGCGCCACCTAGCCGCTATAATATCCATCTCTGTCTCTGTGGTCATGCCCGGCCCGTGCCTGGCCACTCTCTCTCTCTCTCTCTCTCTCTCTCTCTCTCTCTCTCCCTCTCCCTCTCTCGCACGCACTCGCCCTCCCTAACCCTCTCTTGGCCCTCTCTCGGCCTCTCCCGACTCCCTATTCATCTCTCCCCCTCCGAATAACCAAATTCCAAGCGGCGCGCCGATCCCGTCCCAGAAATAGTCCTTGGCCCGACCGAACCGACCCCGAGACAAACGTCTTTTTCAACCTCCCGCCCCTCTCTCCTTTTTTACTTTTTATTTTTCCTCCCCGCAATGGTTTACTGACCCACTTTTCTCTCGTCTTTTTTCGACGGTGTACATCGGATGGAAGCTGCTCGGCGGCAGCCGCCCCCCGCCCGGCTGGATCGGAAACGCACCGGCGATTGCCAATCACAAGGTACTGCGTCTCCTCCTCTTCCTCTTTTTTTATTTTATCTTTATCCCCCCGCCGCTCCCCCAGTCCCTCCGTTCTCATCCCTTTCTTGTCATCCGTCGTCTAATTTTCCTTCGTCTCCGTGGCAATATGCGCGCGATAGCGGGGGCGCTTGTGAATCTCGTCTTTCCAATATCGGCGTGGCGGTGGCGCGGCTCGGCGTGGCACTCGCTGGTCGCTGCCTGCCTGCCGGCCCGCCCCGCCCCGCCCCGCCCCGCCCCGCCCCGCCCCGCCCCGCCCCGCCCCGCCCCGCCCCGCCCCACAGGGACCCCCAGCCCAGCCCACGGCACAGAATCGCTCATTTTTCCGCCCAACATATGCCGGAACATCTTATGATCGGCGCGGTGCCCTGGTGGGGCGGGGCGCGGCGCAGAGGGATCCGGGCGGAAGGAAGCGGGACGGGGAGCGGCCCGGTGCGGGGCCTCTGCTCCGCCTGCGCCCCGCCCAGCGCGCCCCCGTGGCGCGGCGTGCCGGAGGCGGGGCGGGGCGGCGTCCCTGCTGGCGGGCTGGGCTGGAGAGACAGCAGGGGATTTTTATTTCCTGTTCCTTCGCTCTGCAAAATGTGTTCGTGATTAATAAATAAGAAAAAACTTTAAAAAAAGACAACATCTTCAGAAGGGATGCACGGGTTATTATCTTTAAGATGATGCAAAGTGTCACCTTTTCTTGTTGAAATGTGGCGTTGGCAAAGAATTTTCCGAGGTGTTTAGTTCGCAGACGACCACCGTAGGAAAGAGTAGATTACAGGAATGGAAATAAAATAATAAGTTAGCGCGCGCGTGGTGGTGATGAAGGTCTCTATCGGGTTTATTATTGCAGTTTGCTGGTACGGCTGGGGCCGCGGGCGCTGCGCTCGGCGGCGCGGCGAGACGAAAAGTTGTGGGGTAGAGGTGAGGGAAGTGTAGGGGCGGGGCGGGGCGGGGCGGGGCGGGGCGGGGCCGCTGCGGCGTGGTCGGGCGCGGAGGATATCCAAATAGCGCGCGCCGTAGCGCGTAGAAATTCAATCCGGGATCAATCTGTTCTGCTGCTGGAGGGGCGGCTGGAAAGGCCCGGGGCCCCGCGGCTGGAGCCGCCTGGAGCAGAGAGGGGCCGCTCGCCCCGCCCCGCCCCGCCCCCAGTCTCCAGGCCCTCCAGGCCCTTCCATCGGGATCGCGGCGGGGGTTAGCGCCGCCCCGCCCCGCCCCGCCCTCGCTCCACCGGTTCCTAACGGTGTGTCTCTGTGCCGCGTGCCAAGTAGTTGGTGCGGCCCGCTATATGGCGCACGACGCCGCATATGATGTGAGGAGGGCGCAATGCGCACCACGTGGCCCCAAGGGTGAACTTTTTCTGAATTTTTCTGAAATTTTCTTGAATTTTTTCTGAGTTAGCTTTCAATTTTATTGAATTTTTCTGCTGTTTTTTTTTCTGAATGTTTTTCTAAATTTCTCTGAGATCTTTGTTTTCTTATCATATTGTATTTTTTTTCATTTTTTGAATTACCTTTAAGGTATATAAAAATTCCTCCCCCGCGCAAACGGAGGAGAGTGCACTTTTTTTTTTTTTTTGTCGAAAATCCCGCGCGGCCTCACGCGTTCTATGAGTGCAGCAGTTATGTTGTATCCGAGGCAACGGGGTGACACACGAGTTACCAAATGACACTTTTCCCTGCACCTCGTTACGCAATAAAAGTGACACCCAGCCAGCCCCACCTCGCCGCGTGCCTATCTGCCTCCGGGCCGTTCGACTGCGGCAGGGGCGGCAGGGGCGGCAGGGGCGGCAGGGGCGACAGCAGCAGGGAGAGGGGCGGACGGGCCGGGCCGGCACACTCCTCCTGCGACTCTGTTTACCCCTGGGTGGTGAGAAAGTAATTTAAGCCCTTGCGGGGGGTTGGGGGCGGGCACTTGTCAGTGCGTGTTCAAGGGTGGGACGAAAGGGTTAGGACGCCTCCTGCTGCCGCTCATACGGGGCGGGGCCGGGCCGGGGAGGGACCGTGCTCGGGGTGTGGCGGGGGACGGGGGGGAAGGTGGAGGAGTGAACGCCTGGCACGGTGATTGATAGCCAACCTAACTCATTAGTGTTGTGCCTCTTTATTGTAGGCCCGGCGGCGCGGCGGCGCTGCCGTGAGCGCAGCTCCACTCGGTCCTCCGCAAGACGCGGCCCCGGGGCGGCGCCTCGCTGGCTCCGAACTTTACTTCACTTACATGCCAGAACCGTGAAAATATCCGCACTTACTTGCACTCTTCAAACGACGAAATTCTCTTTTTCTACGTAAAGAAGTCTATCCTATATAAAACGACTAAAAGTACCGGTACGTGTTTTCATGTCCTTTTCGTTTCTCATTTTTCAAATTTTATTATAATAAAATGACAATTTTCGATGTGTCCAAAGTGAGGTGTTTCATATTATTGACTCTCAATTTTAATGCCACACGTGTAAAGATGTGACGCCCATAACAACGGCGCGGTCACTTACCTTTTTGATTTGCGCCGAGACTCTTAGTATTTCTCCGCATACGCAGTACAGTACGTATATATTAGAGCTGGTGCTTCCCTCTCCTCGCCCTCCCCTCCGACCGTCGCGTCGCTCCAGCTGATCGAAGGGCCCCTAAAACAGACACCACAATACCCGACGGTCACCAATAAACGGTGATGGAGAGCCTTTGGCGCGAGAAATGGCCTGATTTGAGATACAAGCCAAGGAGAGGAGAGGGAAAAAAATATATATAACATGTATCCAGCAGCAGCGGCGGCAACGAGCGACCACGGCGCCTCTGTCGCTGCCATCAGATGAAATGTGCAAACGCCTGACAATCGGCTTCATAAAATGACATTTATTGGCGCATTTACGGCCGCTTCGTCTGCGTGATAACGGTAAATGGCTGTTTATTGGCGATTGTGCATGGGCCCCGCCCGCCACGCCCCGCCAAGCCCCGCCACGCCCCGCCACTCAGGCGACGCGCACTTATTTCGGTTGTCTTTGGCATGTGTGCGTCGATACCGCGCCCGCGCGCGGGCTTGTAAAGCAGGCGACTCGTAAAGCCTTGTGGCGAAACCTCCCGCGGGGCGGGGTGGGGCGGGGGAGGGATGAGGTAGTCAGGGCGGAGTGGGTTGTGCCCCAGTGTGTGTGTGTGTGTGCGCGCGCGTGTGCGGTGCATGTATATGTGCCCCTCTCTCTCCCTCTCTCCCTTTCTTCCTCTCTCCCTCTCCCTCTCTCCCTCTCCCTCTCCCTCCGGCTCTCCGAAGATTACAATTCTCCGCTAAGCGCGCGGCAACGGTGCCGTGCGCGGCTGTGCGCGGGGTGGGCTACGGTAGCTAGGAAGGCGAGCCGAGCCGAGCCGAGCCGAGCCGAGCCGAGCCGAGCCGAGCCCCGCTAGGTGCTGGGCCGGGCCGGGCCGGGCCGGGGTGCTAGAGCCGGGCCGGGGAGGGCCATGCCAGGCCTTGCCACTCGTTGTGCGGTTAGGCCATTACCTCCTTTGCCCTCTCCTCCTCCTCCTCCTTCCCCTCCTCCTCCTCCTCCTCCTCCTCCTCCTCCTCCTCCTCCTCCTCCTCCTCCTCGCCCTGCTCGTCCTCCTCCCCGCCGCCGCACCCTTGGCAAGCGCGCATCCTGCCGGGCCGTGCCGGGCCGGGGGACGTATCCTTAAAGCACGCCAACAAATTTGATTGCCATTAAGTCGGACTGCCGCACGCATGACACTGCGGCCCACCCACGCTTCGCTTTCCGCCCCTCTCTCCCTTCTCCCGAACTCCTCTTGCTACTCTTCGTCTCTCTCTCTCTCTCTCTCTCTCTCTCTCTCTCTCTCTCTCTCTCTCTCTCTCTCTCTCTCATTCTCTCGCTCGTTCGCTCCGCGCTGCTCAATTACACCCCTTGGCGGGGGAGACCGAGAGATAGGGTCGTACACTAGGCCAGCCTGCCAGCAATGAAACTCGCCCACCTGCATGTGCGAGTGTGTGTGTGTGTGTGTGTGTGCTAGTATGTGTGTTGCGTCTCAAGGAGAAAGGAGATTCGCGTAGATACGCGCGTCTTACCCATCTTTCGAAAAAAAAAAAAATGTTGCCCTATGCGGCATAAAGTTAATGGTTGTTGGTTGGTTGTTGCCAGTTTATCTGTCGCGTATAGCAGCCACTGCAGTTCGTCTAATGGCTTTTCGCTCAGTTCCAAGTTTCCACAAAAAAAAAATAGTACATACATTTTCTTAAAAAAAAAAAAATTAATTATTTTTCTGACAATTTTTTTCTCTGGCGAATAATAATCGTGCTTGTCATATTTCTTTCCCTTGCTACGGGGTATCGTTACGTTGTTCATTATGCAGGGAGCAGCGGAGGAAAGTAAAGAGCAGGCCGACCTTGATGGGGAGCAGGTGCGGAGGCTCGGAGGCTCGGAGCGCCCAGGTGCGTAGGCACGCCGCCGCGCAGCCGCGCGCCGCCCGCCGCCCGTGGCCTACCTCCCGGGCGCCCGGCCGGCCCGCCGCGGCCGAGCCCTGCCCCCCGCCGCCCTGCCCTGCCCTGCCCGGCCCGGCCCTGCTGCTCTCGGCAATGCAGATGAGCGGAGTGCATTTCCTTGTCTGGTCGGACGGAGCTGTCATGCACCTGTTACACTCCTCTTTTTCTCCCCCCTTCACCCCTGTCCTACTCGCGACAACTCTCGTCTCCTATTCTCTCTCTCTCTCTCTCTCTCTCTCTCTCTCTCTGTCTCTCTCTCTCTCTCTCTCTCTCTCTCTCTCTCTCTCTCTCTCTCTCTCTCTCTCGCCTCTCTCCTCTCTCCCACTCGTCTTTGTCACGCTGCCTGTCAGTTTGCACGCGTCGATCTCTGCCGCCCTACTTCTAACCCCGTTCCTCTTCCCTCTGAATTTTTTGTCGCCAACATATCCAAGTCAAAAAATGTTTCTCTCCTTGTAGAAATTTTTAAGGGTTTTTTCCACATATTTTCATTTTGTTTTCTTTGTAGTCGTTTTACTGTGGAAGGGGAAAGGGTAAGCGAAACCGCTGTGCCAGTTATCGAACATTTACTTTAAAGTGAGTATAGCGGTGGGAGGGTGAGGGGAGATACGGGGCGGGGGTGAGTAGGGGTAAGCCATTACGAGGCAGTCCGGCTCCGCACGGCTCCGCACTATAGCGGACTGTGTGCATGAGAATGAGCGTTGCAAATCTTAAACTGTATAAGCCAAGCGGCGATGGGGAGGCAGGGGAGAGGGGGGACGGCCCGGCCCGGCCTTCCCCGGGGGTAGGGATTATAGGGAGGGGATGGGGGTGGGGGAGGGGCATATCTCCTGCGCGGGGAGGAAAGAGAGAGAGAGAGAGTGTGAGTGAAAGTGAAGACCATGAGGAAAGAGGCGAGGGTGAGAGTGAGACTAGAGAAGGGAGCGAAAGGGGGGAATTGGGTGGGGAGTAACCCTTGTTAGTCACCTCGCCAACCCCAAACCGGCCACACAGCGCAACGACAACCCCTGCCACACACACACACACACAGATACGCACACTCACGCACGTTGGGCTCTGCATAAAATTTCAATAAGCCTGTAGGAGAAGGTTTGGGGCAACAGCGAGGAGAGTGAAGAAAACCGTTCCCGCCGTGACCCCCTCCCCCCACCCCTGCCCTTTCCTTGTCCTTTTTTCTCTCCGTCTCTCCTCACTCTCTCTCCTTCTCCGATGGTGCGAAGGGCCGAGAGGGTGGCTGGTTCCCCTGGAATGAAATGACCTTGAACGTCCCTTTACAAAGCGCCTTGGCTACCTCGGTATCTTTTCCCTCTCCCACTTTATCTGTCTCCGCGTGTGTCTGTCTCGCTCTGCCCCTCTCCGGCCTCTTCTCGCGCCCCGGCCCCGACCACTACATCAATAATGCAACCTTTGATCCTCCTGTCGCGCGCCGCCCCGCCCCGCCCGCCCCGCCCCGCCCCGCCCCGCCCGCCAGGGACCCAGCAGACTGTTCAGGAGCGCGAGGCGGGGCGCGCCTCTTGGGTCTTTGCAGAAATGCTGTGAGGGATTTTAACTGTCGTCTTCGCCCCGGCAATAATACTCCTGCCTCTCTAACCAATCCGCCCGCTTCCGCCCCACCCCGGCGCTGCGCTACGCTACGCTCCCTATCTCAGCCTGTTTGTTTGCCAGGTCCTCGTCATTTTTCTCATTCGGACTTAGCGTCACGGCTGAAATAAAAGTACCCAGCATGGGCCACAGTAGTACGAGCAGGAATAAATAACCTATTGTCGGCCGTGAAATCAGGCTGGGGAAAAAAACGATGGTTGGACATCGCGTTTTTACAGGTGGTAGGGGGTCGATGCATTTACATAGGCATTAAATGCGCTTCAGGCACGATCAATTCACACTTTTGGGGCGTTTGTTAATGCCTCCGAAAAGACTCTACGCTCAGAACACCCCACACTGTTAAGGGGGTATCCCAGTGTAGAAATGAGAAGTGCAGGGGTTTGCAAGGAATTTTATTTTTCTATGAAGAAAATTTTTATGTTAGTGGTGGTTTGGGGGCATGCAAGGGGACCCCCTAAGGTCTCTTTTCCCCACCCAAACCAGTCGCTACCCCTCCCAGGACCGCAGATCCAGAGCGCCCCGCCAGCAGACCTCCAAAATCGGCTGCCACTGCACAGGCCACAAAAATCGTGCTAGAAAGCTGAAATTTGGCATGAAGTAACTTCAAACCTTCCTACATCTGCTGACGTCGCCCGATTTGAGCTATCGAGTCCGTATCATTTTTTTCAAACACTGTAAAGATTTGTCAAAACACACTTTTCGAAAAAAAAAATAAAAAAAATAAAAAAATTAAAAAAAGGGCGACGTCAGCAGATGTGATCAAGTGTAGGAAATGTTTCCCCGTCGAGAGTTTTTTTCTAGCAGGCCTCCCTGAGGCCCTGCGAGGGCAGCCGATTTTGGAGGTCCGCTGGCGGGGCGCTCTGGATCTGCGGTCCTGGGAGGGGTAGCGACTGGTTTGGGTGGGGAAAAGAGACCTTAGGGGGTCCCCTTTCATGCCCCCAAACCACCACTAACATAAAAATTTTCTTCATAGAAAAATAAAATTCCTTGCAAACCCCTGCACTTCTCATTTCTACACTGGGATACCCCCTTAAGGCTTCGTCAAGGTTTCAAGCAGCCAGGAAGCTCGTTTGGAAAAAGTGCATCGTAGCCCCTTGGTTTTACCGCGAAACTGCTTTGAAACCTGAGCGTCGTTCATACAGTATGCCGGATAGGTGCGACGTCCTACCTTCATTTAAATAATGCAGTTGTTACATAAGACTCCCTCCTCAGAGAAGATGCATTCGCAATCACGCCCTGATATGCCCCTGCCCCTCCTGCACGTAATCAAGATGAATCCCTGCCCGACTGGCCGCTGCATGTCTTGTTGAATGTTTGATGTGATGAGCAGTGCCCTGTCCAGGTCCCCGTGGCGGTGGTGGCTCCCGGCCCAGCCCGGCCCGCGCGCCGCCTAGCCTGGCCGGCTGTCAGCGGCTGTCGCCCGCCGTGTCGCTGATTCATTAATCGCTTTTACAAAAGCCTCATTAAGTCCTCGACGGCTCAGGCACCGCCTGCCCCGTCCCTTACTCCTCCCCGTTTCTTCTTTCTCATTTGGACTACCCTGCTGCTGCTGGCTGCCTGCTAACGCTACCATAGTCTTGCGTTCTTACAATACAAATCCGGCAAAAAAAAAGAAGAAGATTCTTATGAACGCACTGCAGCTGTTTGGAACGGGCTGTATGCGGGAACCTACGGCCAGAGATTTATTGCGAATGCTGCCTACGAGGCAGGCGTAGATACAGCAGGTGTATTCGTGAGAATAATTGTTTTCGGCTTCAATCGCAACACCGACTGCGCCCTCTCGACAGCCGCGCTACCCACCCAGCCCGGGCGCGCTGGCACGGTCTCACACCTCTGCCACGTGTATAACACCCGTGTTGCGCACTTAACCGAACAGTGGCAGTTGAGGCCAGCTGCTCCACGCCTCCCCCGCCGCCGCCTCGCCCGGGTGAAAAATGCAATGTGTTTATTCCGAGGCACGGAGCGCCTCGGACGTCCCCTCCCCGCACCCCAACCCCCGCGCCCGCCCTTGCTTTTTTCCACGTTCCCCTTCAACAGCGACCCCTCGAGGAGGCTAGAGCGGCCTATTCTCTGAAATAATTCGGCATTCTTGTAGTCGCTGCTGTGCGCGGGGCCTTCCGACCACCGCCGACGCCCACACCGCCCCGCCCCGCCCCGCCCCGCCCCGCCCCGCCCCGCCTCCCCTGCGCCCCGCTGCCGCCTATCTTATCCGAATCTTACTACGAGACCCTTGAGTTAGCACGGGTGCGACCTCTCACCCCCTCCCTACCCTCTCCCTCTCTCTCTCCCTCTCTCTCTCTCCCTCTCTCTCGCTCTCTCGCTTTCTGTCTCTCTCCCTCTGCCTCTCCCTCTCTCTCTAGCTGAGGTGGGAGGGGGAGAGGGGAGGAGGGCGCAACTGCCGCCGGGCCAGGCAGGAAACTACCTCCCTCTCAACCACTCCCCTATTCGCCCTCCCCCCTCCCCTCCCCTCCCTCCCTTTTCCCCTCGGCCCGGGAGATCCTCTTTAAATTTCGGAGACACGTCGGGGCCCACATACTATGCATGCCGTCCAGGCTGGGGCCGCCGGGCCACGCAAGCGGGGCCGCCGCCCTAAACCTCAAATACTTCACCCTCCCCTCACGACCCCCCCCCCCCCTCTGCCTCCGGCCCGGCGGCCCGCCAGCCCGATGACATAATTTGTGTCCGAGTAAGTGCACTACCGCCGTCCCTCCCCCCCCTCCCCCCCCCACTGCCCCACCCCTTAATTTATTCTGCTCTTCATCGCGAGAGCCGGTAGGCGGCGGCAGGTAGCAGGGCACGTGATTTTATTCCGTAAAGTCACATTAAACGTGATGAAATTTTGTCCATATGTTGTTTTTTTTAAAGGATAAGGTAGTTTAATAATTGTGGTTTTCGTTTTCATATTTCGTGTGATGTTCTATCGCAGCGATAATTTTTTTAAAGTATTTTGGAGCTCCGGTGCTCTGCCACGTGGGATGAGCATTAGTTGTCTCTGTATTTCGCGTTTCCATTCTCTCGTTGCGAGAGCCCGGGGTGCGGCTCGCGCGGAATAGAGGCGGGCGTGTGCGACGGCAAGTTTTGATCCGTTTGTCTCATCAATTATTTTGCGCCCAGAGCTGTTTAGCACTCCTCCCCGCTCGCTATTTCCGTCTCTCTCCCTCTCCTTCCTTCTCATGGTCTAGCCCAGAGTGCTAGAGTCGGGTGGGAGGCAACGGCTGCATCGCTCCGTCTATTACCATCGTTAGCGGCCCCGCCCGCCCCGCCCCGCCCCGCCCTCGTCGCGAGGAGACCGTGGAAAATGTCCCCGGTGTGTATTGGCTGGTCACCGGAGGGAAGGAGACTGTAAGTTGTTGAGTGAGTCGGCCGTGGGGGTCGGTGCGACAGGGGTGGCAGCTTTCGTCACGTCGTGTAGTGCTCCGCGACACTGCGGATTCCCGAGCGGATGTTGCTCCGTTTGGTGACTTTTTGGCGATTTTGTTCCTCCAGCGGGACCCGTTGTGTCCCTGTCCTATTGTGCGGTCCGAGCAGCTCTCCTCGCTCGAAAGGAACGGCCACTCAGCAACAAATGGCATTGAGGAGCGGGCAGGCCGCGCCACGCCACGCCGCGCCACGCCGCGCCACGCCACGCCACGCCACGCCACGCCACGCCGCGCCACGCCACGCCCTGCTGTTGGAAGCCTGAAAGAAAGGTTTTGTAATTATTTACAGACCGACCCTCGGGCACCGGGCATGGACCCTAAGCCCTGTCAGCTCCCACTCCCTTTCCTTTCTTATATTTCTTTCGCACGTGCCCTCTCCCTCCCTCACTCTCTCCTCCCTCCTCCTTCTCTCTCTCCCTCCCTCACTCTCTCCTCCCCCCTCCTCTCTCTCCCTCCCTCTGTCTCTCACTCTCTGAACCACCTCCCTTGGCCTACCCCCTATCTTACTCAGTCTCTCTTTCTATCTTTCTTTCCTGGTACTTTTATCAATGCTATTACCTATTCTTAGTAGACATGGAGGGGGAATGGGACAGAGCGAAAAAGAGGACACAGAAAACAGCGAAAAGTAGGCGGCGAAAAGAAAGGGAGAGAGAGAGGTAAAGACCGTATCCGCGCGAGAATAGGCCACGCCACACCGCAAAACACGGCCAATAAAAGTCGGCCAAAAATAAATGAATGACATAAAGAAATCTGTGGCCATAACTTGCTATCGACGGGAAATAGAGGACACACACACACATACCTCCCACTCTCCCCCTCCCTCTCTCCCCCTCCCTCTCTCCCCCTCCCTCTCTCCCCCTCCCTCTCTCCCCCTCCCTCTCCTCCCTCCCCTCTCTCCCTCCCCCGCTTGGTTGTGGTCTCGTGGACTTACTCTTATATACACTATATTTTAGCGCGGTCATTCCAACTCGTGGGGGCAGGCGTGGGTGGGAAGGTTGGGCGAAGTGAACAAATGAGCAGAGGAGTGAGACATCGAAAAAACACGTAATACAGAGAGAACATGATTATTGGTAATCTTTTTGCGGCGTGGGCTAGAAAACAAACCAACACGCAACCACTTTAAAAACATTTCGGTTCAACGGCTTCGTAGCTGCTGGTATCAGAAGGGTCAAAAAATACGGTATATGAGTCGAAGGTAGGGAGGGAAATAGGATAGAAAAAGAGGGGGATGAGAGAGCAGAGATGATTGCTACTGCTGTGTTTCCAAATGGCACGGCAGATAAACAGCAACAGGAATATCAACAACAGGAATATCAACAACGCGCACACACACACACGCGCGCGCGCTCACGCACAGGCACGCACACTGGCGCCCGGAGCAGCGGCGCGCTGAGGGATTTGGCGGGGGAGGAAAACCCCACAGGTTGTCGCTTGGAAAGAATTCATGAGCCCGGAATTGAAAGGCTTTGTGAACGAGCGGGCGGTGCGGGGGGGGGGGGGTGCTCGCGGGGGAGGGGGAGGTACATGTTGTCTTTTGCTCGCGGCTCCACAGTGGCATCGCGATACGAACGCTGAAAGAAGGAGTGGGAGGGGCGTCGGGGGGCTGACTGCCATGCCATGTAGTAGGACCCGTGCCAGGCAGGGCCTATCTAAATGGCTTTCGGAAATGTCAAATTGGGGGGGAATGTGTATCTAGGACACCACACGCGGCGAAAGGCGGCAAATATCAGCCTGATAGGAAAGGGCATGATATGTGTGAGTGTGCGTGTGTGTGTGAGAGGGAGGAGGGGTTGCGACGGGCGGCATGGCATTGCCATTTCATCACAGCAAATATTTCGCCAGGGATCTAATAACGTTGTATGCAACTGTGGGAGGGTCGGCTGCTTGTAGTAGACTCAGCTCCACGAGGGTATGTGCAGGTTAATCAGTTTAATCCAGAGCCGTTCCGATGTTCCGAATAACACCTGCAGTCCCCCTCCCTTCCCCCCGTCTCCCACGCTACCCCTTTCTTCCGCCCTCGCAATGACTAAATTGATTCCGACGGCGGGTGTCAGCCTTGCCGTTCCGGGGAGGAGACGTGGCTGGGGGAGCGGGCGGGGCGGGGCGGGGCGGGGCGGGGCGGGGCGGGGCGGGCAGACGGAAAAGGCGCCCGGGATACACGAGGAAGAGTCGGGGGCGTACGCGGGATCATTCAAATTGCCCCGCTCGTTATTATTCCGCTCTCCTTACTGCGATCGAAAATGATTGGTCACGTCCTCAGCGGCACAGCAGCCCCACCCCCTCTCCCCCCTCTCACTTTCTTTATCTCTTTTTCTCTCTCGTTCACTCCCCCTTTTTCTCTCTTCCCATCCCAACACACACGCACACTCCCATTTTCTCTCTCGCACCCCATTGTCACGCTCCAGCCTGCATGCGAGAGAAATATATTTTTCGAGTCGAAAAGCGAAAAACTGCATCGTACCCGTTTTATTTTGTCTTTGCTCAGCCCACCCTGTGGCACGTGGGTTTTGCTATATGCCTCTCTTTTCACGTGCGCCCGTTGGAGTATACCACGACTTTTGAAAATCGCCAGCTAAAAGAAAAATTTGCTCTGTAAGCCGGCCTGTGTCTTTTACCCCACTCAGAAGCAGAAGGGCCCAGTGTGCAGTGCAGTGCTGGTGGGCTCACCGGGCCTAGGGGAGTCTGCTACAGGACGGACCAAAGTGTGCACGGAGATTGCTGCTTTTCCGGAAAACGTGCGACCTTGCGCGCGCGCGTGTGTGTGTGTAAGGGTGTGGGTGTATGTGTGGGTGTGAGCCCGCGCACCCAGCTCCTGCTGGTCCAGACTCCCCCCAGCAGACGACATGCGGCCGCTTTCAGACGGTTTCCAGTTGACTCCCAGAAGCTCAGCTCTCCTCATCTCTCTCTCTCTCTCTCTCTCTCTCTCTCTCTCTCTCTCTCTCTCTCTCTCTCTCTCCCTCTCCCTCTCTCTCTCTCTCTCCTCTCCCCCTTCTCGCCCCTCTGCTGGCGTGGTGGTCCACACGGTATGTTGACCGAGGAGATAGAGCCCTCTCCCTTGCCTGGCCCTCTCACTCCCCCCCCCCCCCCGGCCTCCATCCCCTCGGCCCTTGGCCCGGCCGGGCTTCTCGGCCCTGTATAGGACAAGACCCACTAGTCCTACTCTGCAAAAATACTCGACCGTCCTCCTCCATTTACACGCGTTTTCAGCAGTGGTTGCTGGTTGTGACGATTCAGTAAGGATACAGTTTTAAACAAATCGGATGACTCTGATGAAAATTCTCACAAGTGTGTCTCGGATACATTAAAAAAAAATCAATAAGGGTTTTTTCTTTCCATGTATATCGTTTTATTTCGATATGCAACTGCCTTGTCGCCGAAAGCAAACCTTCCTTGTGTGTCCTTGGGGTCGGCCTGCCCCGGCCGGTCCTCGGTCCTCCCCGCTGCCCCTCCCGCACTCCCCGCCCCGACATGCACACAGTAATGATGGCAAGAGATATCGGCGGAGCACCTAATTAATGAGATTCTGCTGTCCTCCCCTCTCCATCCCTCCTGTGGCCTGCCTGGCCATGTCTTCGGCGATTATTTTAGAAAACGAGAGTCGCATCGTTTTGTTCTCCTTTTTTATTCTCTCTGCGGTCATTTCTTCTTCCTTTTTTTTTCTTTATGCTGAGCCGGATCGGGACGGTGCTATTCAAATGTAGTCCGATTTACATCTGGTCGTTTTTCCTCTGTTTTCTCGCTACAGCGTGATTATGTTATTAGGTCCGGCCGCGCGGCGGTGCCTCTGAGTATGTTTATTCATTTCCCATTGTTTAGCTCATGTACTTTCGGCATCGCCATACTCAAAAGAGCTAATTATTATTTATTTTTTTTCGATCAAGTCGTGGGCCTAAAGGAAATTTTGTTTTTACTCTATTATCGTTCTCTCTCCAGTTAGCGAGCTGCGGTTACAGCTATCCATGTATCCCCCACTAAGGGGTTCAAGTCTTTTGAGGGATCGTTTCATTTCCTTGCCTTTGTTTCTCGCCGTGACGGCGCGGCGGTAAAAGGGCCCGCCCGCGAAAAGGGGGTTTGAAAGAGCAGAGTGGCGGAGCGTGGCGCGGGGCGGGGCGGGGCGGGGCGGGGCGGGGCGCGGCGGGGCGGGGCGCGGCAGGGCGCGGCGGTCCAGAACAGGCCTTTTCCACCCCACATCAGCCGCGGCCCGCAGACAAGCCCAGCCTGGCAAGGGAATTCATTATTTATTTTGCCCGTCGCAAACCTCCGACCAAACTGAACGACGCGGCTGCGGCGACAACCGCTCCCCGCAAAAAAAAAAAAAAAAAAAAAAAAAAAAATACAATGATAATAATAACAACAGCAACCACAGCGTGATCTTTTTATTTCACTGGGAAATGAAATTATTGATATTAGATGGATAGTATAAAAGAGTCATGCACTCTGTATTAAGGGCGTTGTAGCATTCAGAGCAGCGTGGTGAGGAAGGGGCTGGGGTGGGGTGGGGTGGTTGTGGCGGCAGCGTGGAGTGGCGTAGCGTGGAGGCGGCAGGTCGCCCACGGCCACTAAGATGGGATGAGGGCTGGTGGGTATAAAGGCCAAGGGGAGGAGTGATGCGCCAGTAGTAGCCTTCGAGTGACGGGGCGGGGCGGGGCGGGGTGGGGCGGGGTGGGGCGGGGCGGGGCCAGTCCCACACGACAGCCGCGCTGCCCCAGTCATGTGCGTCTCATACGCCTCATAGAGTCGCTCTCAGAAGACCCCCTTCGGGGCCTCGTCCCCTTCACTACGGCAGGGGGTCCGCTCCGCGCGCGCGCTACTGGCGCAGACCCCCGCTGCCCGCCCGCCCCCGGCCCGCCCCCGGCCCGCCCCCGGCCCGTCCCCGGCCCGCCCCCGGCCCGCCCCGCCCCCGGCCCGCCCCCGCATACGCCTGAGCGAGTGGGGGCATAGGCGGCAGCGACGTGATGTGGACGCCTCCGAACGATTTCGCAGCTCTCTTGGTCTTTTTACTTATTCTTTCTGACCTCCTTTTCTTTTTTCCGCGAAAAATTGTGCGTGACGGAAATGATGATAAAAAATATCGCACAGAGGACTACTTATTATTGGTTGCAAGTTTCTTCTACCTATCCCTATACACCTTTCCCTATATACCTTTCCTATATACCTCTCGCTATATACCTCTCCCTATATACGCCAATATGTTACCTCCCTCAAAGACGCCTATATACCTCTCCCTATATACCTCTCAAAGACGCCAAATACTAGCGTTCTCCCTATATACCTCTCTATATACCTCTCCCTATATACCTCTATATATGGTCAGCTTATGCATGCGTATGTACATTTAAATTTTAATATGGGATAAATAGTAATAGGAAGATACCTCTGCGTCTTAAGGTATACGCCAAGACATTTCTCTGCCAAAATCCCCAACAGAGTGCTTCGCTACGCTCAGCAAATTATTTTTTCAAGTGTTTCTATTTAAATAAAATACCTCCGCGTAGGTAATTTGAATCCTCGTCAGCGAAATAAAGAAATCGTTATTTATGGAATAGGACGACGACTCTATCTCAGAGGGCACGTAAAATGAAACAGCGAGTGCCGCGCAGTGGACGAGCGCCGGCCACTGTCCTGTCCGCGGCCTCGGGTGAGGCGGCTCCGCCCCGCCCTGCCCCGCCCCGCCCCGCCCCGCCCCGCCCCGCCCCGCCCCGCCCGGCAGCGCAGCGGCCACCGCCGTCCTCGAGAACGACAAGCTGCCCCTGCAGACTGATTCAGAAGAGCGCTCTCCTCGCTCTGTCTCTCTCGCACCTCTGCGGCGCGCCTCATGAGTGCGAGAGAGACAGGGCGAGTAGAGCGCTCTTCTGAATCAGTCTGCTGGCCGGATTAAAAAGACGGGGCCGGCGAGGTCACCAAACCGCCTACATCTGCGCCGGCCAATCAGAGCGAGGCGTATTGACCTGCCCACTCAGAAGGGCCGGCGGGCGGACGGGCGGGCAGGCGGAAGCACGGACCCTTTTCGGCCCGCACCCTCGGCTCGGCTCAGTCAATCCCCCCGTGGCTGCCACCGCAGTGAGGGACAGCGGCCCTGGTGGGCCCCGCCCCGCCCCGCCCCGCCCCGCCCTCCAAGGAGCGCTGCCTGGCCTGGCCTGCTCGATTAATTATAAACTGTGGGCTGAGCGAAGTCGTGCTAGGGCGAGCCGAGCCGAGCCGAGCCGAGCCGAGCCGAGCCGAGCCGAGCCGAGCCGAGCCGAGCCGAGCCGGGATCAGGGTTGGCCTGCCATTCATTCCGGGCGCAATGATTGCGAGGCCAAATGCCTACCCATCGCACCCACAGATTCCTGACTCTCCCCCCCCCCCTCTCCCCTCTTGCCCGTCTCTCCCCCACACACTCCTGATTCCATCGCCGCCCCCCCCCCCTCCCCTGCCCCTTTCATCCCTTCCACGAGAGGAGAGCAGGCGGCAGGGGTAGTATAGGTCAGCTCTCCCATACGTCGCTCTCTCCACCTTTACTCCCCATCTCACGCCTCCCTCCCCACCTTTCTCCTTTCCATAGCTTCTCTTTCCCTTTTTCTCTCCCCCCCCCCCCCCCCCCTAAGAGTTGCCCCCGGCTTAATGTATATTGTAGAGGTGTGGTGTCTTTGGTGCGCGCGGGTCCAGTGGTCCAGTGAGTGGCCCCACCCCGGGCCCGCCCCGCCCCGCCCCGCCCCGCCCCGCCCCGCCCCGCCCCGCCCGGGCGAGCCAGCCAAGCCTCTAAATCCATCAACAATGCGTGCTTCTGTTGGAGCCCGCTCCGCTCCCTCACACATGATCTCTCTCTCTCTCTCTCTCTCTCTCTCTCTCTCTCTCTCTCTCTCTCTCTCTCTCTCTCTCTCTCTCTCTCTTCCTCTCTTCCTCTCTTCCTCTCTTCCTCTCTTCCTCTCTTCCTCTCTTCTAGTAGGTTGGACGAAGACATGTATAAGAGAGAATGCTCGAGAAGCGAAATAATTTCTCGCATTGTTCCGCCTTGTGTGATCTCATTTCAACAGAAAATATCGCATTTAAAAACCTTGAGCTTAACAGTTTCTGCGCGTCCCCGGTGCGCTCACTACCGACTCTGCGCCGCACTGTTTCGTAATTAGAGTAGGGAAGCGTCTGATGTGAAAAACGAGGGGCTCAACAGCCCGGCCCGGCCCGGCCCGGCCCGGCGCGCTGAGTGACGTATGTACGTGTGTGTTTCTGCGGCTGCCGGTTAACCGACCGTTCGCTGGTCCTGTCGGTACGCCCGTCTGTCTTGCAGTATGTCCGTTCAGCCGTGAAGGCACCACAGGCGGCCGCCGGCCGGGCCGGGGCCAAACTCTCGGGGAGGGAGCGGGTTGTGCAAATTTCTCTGCTCAGGGAAAGCTTTTACAATATTGCGGCGGCGGCGGCGGCCGGGAGGGCCGAAAAGTGAACGCTGCGCGCCCAATAAATCTGCCCCGACTCGGCCAGTCGAACCTGGAACCTTTATTGGCGCGGACAGGCGCTACATAATATATGGACGGCCCCTCTGACGGCCTCCGCAAGACGGCCTACCCTCCACTTTATTTCTCCCCCAGTCGCTCTCTCTCTCTCTCTCTCTCTCTCTCTCTCTCTCTCTCTCTCTCTCTCTCTCTGGGCGGCCAGGGGACGGAGCTGGAGCCGTGTCAATCTGTTCACACTCGACCCCTACTCTGCGAAAAACAGTGAGTTCCTGTGCGACATGGGGAAGAAGGAGAGCGGGCGGAGAAAGATATCTCTTTTGCCCTTCTCTCTCTCTCTCTCTCTCTCTCTCTCTCTCTCTCTCTCTCTCTCTCTCTCTCTCTCTCTCTCTCCCTCTCTCTCTCTCTCTCTCTCTCTCTCTCTCTCTCTCTCTCTCTCTACCCCTCTCCCTCTCTCTCTTGAGCACTGAGCAGTGGCAGGGCAGGCCCCTGCAGCCGGGCTGGACGGGCTCCTTTAAACAGCGAGCCTGCCTGCAGCGCGCGCGGCGCGCGGAGCTCCGGGGCCGGAGGCAGAAGATGGAAAACACTTTGCAACTGCAAGTACTTCTGCAAGTCTTGCGTTTGCTCTCCGGTCGCCAGAGTTGAATCCCCGGCGCGCGAAAGACTCCGCGGAGCAGAAACCTCGTGCTGTCATAAATTTAGCATCAAGGCGTGGGCTTTCCCCTTTGATATTGGTAAGGGACGGCAGGAACTGGCATTGCTCTCCCGCGGGTGGCGGCCAACTTTTCTCATACCACACCGCCGAAATAGCGTCTCTCTCTCTAGTTTCCGTGGGTGTCAGGAGAATTTTCAGTGTACAAGTACATAATAATAATAGTAGTAATAACAATACTAGAAACGGTTTGCGTCCCCCTCTGCTGCTACAACGAGCGGGCGGTGCGGGGCGGCGCGGGGCGGCGCGGGGCGGCGCGGGGCGGGTCCGCGGCCGCACTATTACTTCGACTTACACATTTCCGCAGGCACAGACCTCATCGCAAGCGAATGATGTTTAATTTCCTGGTCGGAATTAGCTGCTGCTGTGGTCCAACCCCCCAGACCAGACCACAGAGGAGCCGGGCGGGCCGGGCCGGGCCGGGCCGTGCCTCCTGCGGGGACGTCTCTTCCAAACAACCCCTTCCCGCCCGCAGGCCTATTGCTCGTTGGAACTCCCCGCGCTGCCCCGCCCCGCGCTGCCCCGCCCCGCCCCGCCCCGCCCCGCCCCGGCGCGCGCGGGGGCCGCGCTGCCGGTCGCTGTCGCTAACGACCGGCGTCGTGTTTGGGTTCGTAACGCCGTCGTCGCCGTCGTCCGTTTGGGCAGCGCGATTGTCGTCGGGTTGATGTCGGAATCACGACAGTCCTGACCCTTTGGCGGGCGTCTGGGTGTCATTTCAACGTCAAACAAGTGGGCCGGGCGGGGCGGGGCGGGGCGGGGCGGGGCGGGGCGGGGCGGGGCCCAGTGGACCGCACCATTCTGGCGGGCAGCGGCAGCGCGGCTGACTCCCCTTCCGCCGCCGTCCGCTTCCTGCCTATAGACTGTGCGCCCCCGCGGCCCGGCCCTAGCCGCCCTAGCCTCGCCCCGGGCCCCGGACCCGACCCGCGCAACGGGCGAATCAAAGTGTGCAATCAGAGCCCTGCTGTGTACTGTGCAGCAGAGGAATCTGTTTCAACAAGAGCAGCAGGCGAGGCGAGGTGGCGGCGACGTCGCAGGGCTCGCTCGACGCCAAACTCCTCTGTCCTCTGTAAATGTTGCGGCTGATGCAATGTTTCCTCCTGCTCTCTCGGAAATGTATACAGAGAAGGAAATGACGCCGGGTAGTCTTTTGGTCATTTAGCAGCGCGGCGGTGCGGTATCCACCTTTGTGCCCGGCCCGGCGCGGCCCGGCGCGGCCCGGCGCCCGGCGCGTTGGGGGCGCGCGCTTCAAACAAACTGTGCCCCATTACCGAACTGGCTTCGTTGGCGCGATCAAAGGAAAGTACCGGGGCAGGGCACGCACACGTTATTGGTGTGTCCCGCCATTCCATCCCATTTATTATTATCATGCCATTCTTTTTAATGCGAAAGGGTCGATAATGAACTTGTGAAAGGGCGAATCCGCGGCTTATGAGAGCAAATGAGAAAACGCAAAGTCGAGTGTTTGTTGAGCATTAATGCGAACGGAATGTAAAACTTTTGAAAATGAGGGGGAGGGGGGGGGGGAAATTGGCCTTTTTTTTGGTCGTGTGGAGACAGAGAAAATTTTACGTGCAGCGTTGCGCGCTTTCCAATATGCATACCCCAACGGCACCGTGGATGGAACCGCAGAGGGAAAAAAAAAACGAGGGGGAAAAAACGGAACGCAGCCCTAACTGCGTGCTTGTGTACAGCGATGGCGACCTCATCGGGATATTCACCCTTTTATTTTTATTGCATTTTATTTATTATTATTTTTTGTTGGTTGCTCCTGTATGCGCCGCCCCCACTGCGCTTGGGACATTTTCCTGTCAGAGAGAAGGGGAGGAAGTGGTAGGGGTGGCGAAGCAGAGTGAAGGCAAAAATAGAAATATAAAAAATATTACCCTGGATATATATATTTTTTTATTAAACCGGTCAGGGCCAAAGCCCTCCGGCTGCAGCGCCCCTGACGAGTGTCGGATAGGCAACACAACACGCTCAAGTGCCTTGTGTGCAGTATTGACGCCGCCTTACCCAGCTGTCAGACACCGTATCTAGATATTGCTGTTCTCGCAAACTGAAAAGCAAGGTGCAGGAGGAAAACCTGCCTCCATACATTAACGTATACCGAGAAACGCGGCCGTGAGTGGTGGGTGGGAGTGGAAGAGAAATGTGGCGTCGATATCACTTCAGTCCGTCTGATGACATCTTGTGTGAGATGCGCCTTTTTGATGGCTGGCCCAACAAAGGAGAACAACTGCGCTTTGGTACGCTGCACCGCGCGCAACGCCCTGGTCGTTGTGTCGTCTGCTAACAACGGATGTGCTCTCCATCGCGTCGAGTGGAAGAGAGTCCGAGAGGAAGCGAGTCGCGTGCTCTCCAAACCCGATGTGCGCAGCGGAGTGCAGGCCAGGCTGAGGGAGGAAAAAAAAGAAAAAAAAATTGCAGCGTTTCTTTATTTTGCGGTCCAAACGAGTAAAGTCTCGGTTTTATATATTTGTCATAAGTTTTCTCACCACCAAGGACAAGCTGTCGAAAAAGGAAATATGTACGTGTATGTGTGTGTGTGTGTGTGAGGGCAGAGAAGGGCGCGTGTTGGGAAAGCTTTCTCTCGGAATAGGAGATGGATTTGTGCCCCTTTATCTTTCGGTCGTAAATACATCGCGGAAGTCAAACATTGCCGAGGCGTCACCGAGGAACAACAGTGGGGCGTACGAGGTTAGCGAAGGAGGAAAAGTTAATTTCTCCCATTTCCCCGTCCGAGTAAATCTTCCACGGCCGCCTTCCAGCAGTATAACATACGAGGACTTGAAGAATAATTGTTTTTGGCTTCCGACTTGCAGATCCGATATCTGAAAGACACACAAAGGCCTGCTTGCAAGACAAACGCTGTGAGGGCAACACGCCTACAGATAAAACTGCTGTTGCGTCATTGAAATTGTGAGGAAGACAGATGAAGATAGCAAATGGAATTGGGCGCGCGTGCGCGGCCCGGCCCGCGGGGTTTGGCCGGCTAGTCGCAGGAGGGCCGGAATTTCCCTCCAGCTGTACGATTTAATCGCGCGCCGCGTCGCGTCGTCTAAATCAGTGTCACGATTGGACGCACTTTACTTCGTGCGAGCGTCTCGCCGATTAGAGCTTAGCCCATTGACGTTTCTTTTATGATAAGGTACTTACATCAAACTCTATAACCATTTTATGAAGAGAGTCAACATATTACTGAAAACTACTACGCATAATGATATTTACGAATATTTTTTTGTTTGTGAGTTTCGCCGATTTTAGTATTCTGCTGTGCAAAAAAAAATAGCGCTGACAAAAAGTTTCATTTTTTTGGCGTCCCTTTTCCACCCTTGTTGCATGTAATGTACCATGCACACACAGCCACACTGTCGTTTTCCGGACCCAACGTCCCCGCGGCAACAGCAACAAAGTCGGCCCCTGTTTTGTGTGTGACGTTGTGGGGAATTCCAAGGCTCATCAAAGTAGCATCAGTCCGAAGAAACTGTGTCAATGTCTTCGCAGAGTCGCTTCTAGTTGCAAAGCTAATAATAAAGTGCCCTCATTGGGTTCCAACGCAAGACGCTCTGGGGGGAGTTTTATTTCTTTTCCTTGCTGACAGGGAATAGGAGGCCATGTGGTTTCTCTGACCGGGCGCCTTGTCCACCATTCGAACATCCCCCAAGCACCCTATTCAATTGAATAGAGTCGTGATGGCGCGGGAGGAGGGCATAAGTGTCGAGCAAGACTGCTGGGAGTAATGATAGTTGCTCAGTAAATTAAATTTTTTTTGAAGCAATAATATATAGCAAACAGAATGAACCGCCGGCCCCAAGCTGTCGCCCCAGCGACAACACATTTCTCCAGCGTAACGCTGCCCGTGTGTGCATCCATATGGAGCTAAGCGCCAAACAACGGTAAAACATTATTTGAAATCCAGCGCCCCCGGCGGCGAGCACGGCCAGGTCCCGTGCCCTGTGAATGGCGCCCGCAGCCTAGAGACGCTAATCCAGGAGCGCGGCTCGAGAGGGCAGGGCCGACCTCATTCAAAACGCTGTTGAAATAAGCGACAGCTAGTCTCCTCCCGTGCCACTTGTGTCCGGCCGCGCGGGCGGGGTTCATTACCAGGACAACAAAGGAGCGCTGTACTTGTGCCGCGCCGCGGGTCCGAACACGTGGGCTGGATTACAGAGAGACAGACAGGCGGACAGACACAGAGAAAGTCGCACTCAACTTGTACAAAATAGTAGTTTAAAAATATGGTAAATCAAGATATGAAGTTGAAAGGCTGACCTGGAAAGAAAATAGTTTCCCTAGACCGCTACTTCCTACGCGCGACTCTTTGTTGATACCTCTCGCGACTTGGGTGCACTCACGTAAGTCAGACCTAATTACAGTCCACATCAGTCAGACCTTAGCATTCTGTGTCTGCTTGCTTCCTCTTTTACGGGTTCCCTCTCTCCCCCTCTCTCTCTCCCTCCGTCCCTCTGTGCTCCCGTACTTTACGAGTCCGGGCGAGCAGCCATGGAGGTGCCACCATCACGGACTGACACACGAGGCCGGGGCCCCGCCAGGTGGCGCGGGAGAGCGAGCGAGAGAGAGAGAGCGAGAGAAGCGGGCGAGAGAGGGAGAGCCGTTATGCTAATTGGGTCCGTATCAGATGACACAATCAACGTGCCGCCGCGGCCGCCCGGCGCTATCCTTCATCAGGTCAGCCCCCGCGGTTTGCTACTGGGGTTGCTGCACTGTTAAAAGAAAAGAGGGCATTGTTTCAGCTCGCGCCCCTTGAAAAGAGGACTTTTTCCTCTTGAAGCAGGAGGTTGTCACGCTCTATCGCCGAAGAGTTTGGGAGCTGGCTGCAAAGCACTCGCACGCTCATCCGTCTATCTGCCTATCTTGGCCGCTACCTCCCAGCCCGCCCTGCCCCGCCCCGCCCCGCCCCGCCCCGCCCCGCCCCGCCCCGCCCCGCCCCGCCCCGCCCAGGCCCATGCCCATCTCCCTCACTGCGTTTTTATTCGGCTGCGAAGCATTGTGAAAACACCTGACGGCCGCCCCGCTCATAAAAGAGACGAACAACGTGCCGTGTCGTGTCATCTCTCTCGCTCGCTCTTTCTCTCTCCTGCTCGCTCTCTCTTATTTTTCATCCCCAACGCATGGCTGCTGCGGGCTGCACAGGCAACAGCGGCGTGGAGGGGTGGAGGAGGAGGCTCCGGTCCCTTATCAGATTGAACGGAGATAAAACACGAGAGAGAGAGAGAGAGAGAGAGAGAGAGAGAGAGAGAGAGAGAGAGAGAGAGAGAGAGGAATAGGGAGAGGGATGTAACGTAGAGAACAGAGGCAAGACAGAGACGGCAGAGTAAGGGAGACGTCAAGACGACGGCAAAAATGCTGGTGCTGGAACAGTTGTTGAGCCCCGCCCCGCCCCGCCCCGCCCCGCCCAGCCCCGCTCTTACGACCTGTGATATCGTTTAATTCTCTCAGGCGGGAGGTGCTCAACAGGGACCGGCTTGAATGGAGGCCGTGGGGGAGGGGGAGGGGGAGGGGATGCGGGGCGAGGGAAAGGGAGGGGCGAGCGGGGGCGGCGGGCATATCGCGTCATTAAATAAATGGTCGCCAACCTGTCCCCGGTTTTTCGTGAGGGGGTGGCGCTGCGGGGGCGGCGGGGGCGGCGGCGCGGGGGCGGTGACGCTTATATAAATTATTACGCTGAAGGGGTGACGCCGCGCGGCCCCGCGCTGAGTGTGAATGAACGCAGGCGATGGCAAGTGTTGCCAGCTCTAGTCGACGAAACGTTAGAATACGTCTCTTTTTAGGCATTTTTACTTTTTTTTTCACGTTTTGTTCCTAACTGTTTTTGTGCACCGCCCTCCTTCCGTAAAGCTGCCTCTCCCCCGCCCCTCTCCGCCCCAACCCCTTCGCTCCTGACGAGATTATAAACTTAACCGTAACCTTACTGCACCCGCATGTAGTGGTGCGTACTAGTGGTGTCGGGGAAGCTCCCTGGCACCGTGGAGAAGAGGAGGGGAAAGGGGTGACACTTCTCAACGTCGTTAACGGGGGAGTAGATCTAGGAGGCCGAGAGGGGGGGGGGGGGCTGGTTAGAGTGCTGGGCATTGTTACGGCACGCACGAAGGCACCACCCCTCTCAGGCTTTCCCTCTCTCTGTCTCTCTCCCACGCCTGTACCCTTCTCTCTCGCCTCTCTCCCTCTCGCATGTGCCCGCGCAACCTTCACCGCGCACCACACACACACTCACACACTCACAATTTTTCCGTAAAATTTCTGTGGGCCACAATAAGGACGTGACTTTTTAGAGGACGAAGAGGTGATGTTTTGGTGAAGGGTCGGCGCTGCGGGTCAGGCGGGAGACAAAAGAGCCTCTCCCTGTCTTCCCGTGCTCTCTCTCTCTCTCTCTCTCTCTCTCTCTCTCTCTCTCTCTCTCTCTCTCTCTCTCTCTCTCTCTCTCTCTCCTGTAGAGAATTGCTGGTTAGTGAATAAAAAGAGCCCAGCACTGCCACATCAGGCAGTCTCTGGAGCTCTGCGCCGTCGTGGTAAACTTACCGTACTCGTAGGTGGTTTTGTAAACTTTACTGCTTCTGAAATTTTTTTTTATTTGGACACGTGTTGTGAAAAAACGCTTTCTCAACCGGTGGGCTGGGCTCGAACCTTGCACCTCGCACAGGAGAATATGCGCTACGCGTTCACGACGCAGTCTCTATTGGAAATTCGATTTAACCTTAGCAGAGGTGAAGCAGTTTACGTGATATTCATGCCGTTATTCTGCTTCACAACAGATGCCACCCGCCCTGTCTCTCGCACTCGCCCCTCTTCTGTCCACCAGACCAGCCTGGTTGGCTGTGTGTATCGCGCCAGCCCTCCCTTCACTGTTTTAATTGAAACCAAAATCAGAAATAAACTGGGGCCCCCCGCTCCTGATTCGTGTGGAGAATAATAGATGGCTCCCTCGGATGATAGGCCGGCGCGGCCTTGTGTTGGGGGGGCTTGCGGAGGGAACACCCCAGAGAACGCCCCCCGGCCCGCCCCGGCCCGCCCCGCCAGCAGCGCTGTCTCCTCGGGGGAACACCCGGGCGGGGCGGGGCGGGGCGGCGGGCTGAACACCCGCACGCGCGGCAACGCTTGACGGGCTGGCGTACCAGATACATCCGTCTCAGAGTGTAGTAGGACCCTCTTGGGCGCGAGCTAGAGCAAGGACAGACGGACAAGAGAAAGAAAATACTCCCCTGCCGCCCCCTTCTCTCCCACCCCGGGCGGGGCCGGGCGGGGCCGGGCGGGGCCGCTCTCCCACTGCCGGTCTCTTTCCGCGCAGAAAACGCGAGATTTATGGCCCGGCAGCTATCTTTAAACATCCATGGGAAAAGGCTAAAGGAAATAAGTTATTTCTGACGCCGTTGTAAGACAACACAACCGATCACCCGCCCCGCCCCGCCACCGCCGCCGGCCCGGCTGCGATTTTACCCCAAAACTAGTGGGGAAAGAAGGACAGGGAGGGCGGTGGCTAAAAATATATCACATTCCAGGCCGTGTTTTAGCGCGATAACCGAAGTCGACGACAAGCTGTTTGTTTCCTGTTTCTATCAAATTAGGTAAACACTGACATTCATCTGTGTATTTTTGCCACATTATCCATGGCAATTTTAAACCCGGGTCACTGAAAAATGTTGATGTGGTGCGCAGTGTACTGTACAGCTGCCGCTGCCCAGTGCCACGTTTAATAATGAAGTGCAGAGGATATTGGGCGCCGACAACCCTCTCTACTGCAACACGTTCCCTCTAATTCGCTTTGGTTATGAAACGTTTTATTGCGTCGGTCGAGTGGAAGGTAAATAGTGATCCCCGCATTTCCATAACTTTTTGCCCTTCTCTCTCTTTCTCCCTCCTTCACCGCTACCCCCCCTCTCTCTCTCTCTCTCTCTCTCTCTCTCTCTCTCTCTCTCCCTCCCTGTCCCTCCCATCCCCTCCCCTGGCTTGTGTGTGCTCTGCATGACGACTGATTTCCACAAATAAACCGATAACAGTATGATATACGTTTAAATCTCTCTTCCGAAAAAACTACCACAGCAAAAACTTTGATACCTACCGCGCTGCTTAAAACAAACTTGCAGTTAGTCGTCCATTTCTGCTTTTAGTCGCGTCGCCTTTCAGAACACTTCTCCGCCAAGGCTGAATTGGTTGAGCCTCAACCGCTTTACCGATGAAAAAGTAAAGGGGAGGAGATCCTTTTGTTTGCATGGACGTCCCTTATTGATCTTCGTTGATCTTGTAGTGGTCCATGTGGACTTTCCCCTCCCTTACCTCACATCAAGAGCCACTATGCTCAGTAGTGGTCAGTCAGACATATAGGTTACCGACCGTCGGTTAAAGGAAAAACATAACGTAAAATTTTGAAGTATCCCATTTTTCAGCTCAGTGTTTCGGAGTTCCTGCGGCTTTTGGTTTAAAACTTTTAATCAATGCCTGTCGCTAAGCTCATAGCTAATGACAAATTATGGTTATGAAATGAGATCTTTCCACTTCCGCGGTCTGCCTCCCTTTCATGTGCCCCTGAAAAAAAAATTGACACACTCGCGAATAAAGTGCCAATTTCCGTGTTATTTGAACGAGTCGATAACTTATGACCGACAGTGTTCATCATGACGCGGGGACACGGGACACTTGAGCAGCGACCACTCCCGCTCAATATCGCGGCGGGCGGGGCAGGGAGGGGCGGGGTGGGGAGGGGCGGGGCGGGGCGGGGCGGGTCCTGCGGCCGAGCCGGCCGGCAAAGTGAGCGCAGGTGAGGCTTGCCCCGCCCCGCCCCACCCCGCCCCACCCCGCCCCGCCCCGCCCGCACGCGCGGACAGTGTTGTGTCGGTGATTTGCTCGGCTTTAGAGCGCCCCGCGCCCCCACCCCACCCCCCGAGCATAAAACATGACACCCCGCCGCCGCCCACCTCGATTTGATAAATGGTGCGCCTGCAGCGACCTCTAGCGGCCGAAATATGGCACCCCTATCTCGCCCATTGGCTTGTTGTAAAGACTTGTCACACAGATAGGGGGAGGGGCGCGCGGGAGGAGGGAGGGTATCTGGCAGCCGGCGGTGAGGGGTGGGGGGTGGGGGGAGGGGGGGCGGGGGTGCGTGGGGGGAGCATGAAATGTGAGAGGTAGGAAGGGAAGGGAGAGCCGTTCGAGTATTGTGACTCAATCGCGTCACACCTTCCTGGCGGGGGTCTTTCTGTGATGTCCGTGGCGTCAGTGAAACGCTTAACACGTACCGAAGAATCTGCTGTAATAATCGCTGGAAATAAATCGTATTTTCATTGCTTAGTTTGTTTTTCAAAACAAAGACTTCTTTTGAAAAAAAAAATTAAAAAAATCCTGACTTGAATTTTGAGAATTTAACTACTGACTCACTTTGTGCATAAATGCGAGTCCCCTACACGGCACTCTTATAAATAGTCTTCGCACCCATGTGTGCCAGGCCCGGGGGCGCCTGGCTGGGTGCGGGGCGAGGGGGGGGGGCGGGGAGGACTCAGCCAGTCCATAAAATGTGTCAGGAGGCGTCGCGCGGAAGCAGAGAAGGGTATGGGAAGGAGCCACTTCCACACACAGACGGGCGCTGCGCTATTGCCCGCTTCAGAGTATAGAGTACACCGTCGTTTCTCTCCTTTGTCATTGCTACGGAGATTGCACGGAAAAAAGCAAGTTTGTTGTTGCGACCGAAAATTAGTCGCTACAACTAAAAATTAGTTAAAAGAGTGACAACTTATATGTTTGAATGCGTAGAACCGAAAATTTCCGACAACACAACCACTTTTTGTTTCCCAGCACGTTTATTTTAGTTGTCACGACTAATTCGTCGGTTGTCACGCGATTAACTCACATATTTTTTTCCGTGTGTATTTCTCAAGTTTCCCGCCTTCAATTCAGTTAAGTTTTGCGTCGAAGCAAGCAGCATAGAAAAAAAAAGTGGAGCGTCATGTAAGTTTGAGCGGGATTTCTCCGCGTTTTCAGAGTTCAATGATAACTCTGAAAGTGTTGGTTGAACCACACGCCTCGCTGTGGAGCTTGGATGAGTCAGGGCGGCGCAGTGTGAGTCACTGCGGGCGACCTTCCCTTTCATCGAGAGAGAGAGAGAGAGAGAGGGAGAGAGAGAGAGAGAGGGAGAGAGGGAGAGAGGGAGAGAGGGAGAGAGAGAGAGAGAGAGAGAGAGAGAGAGAGAGAGAGAGAGAGAGAGAGAGAGAGAGAGAGATCGGTTTAGGGAATCAGGGATGGGCATCGATGGCACCCGTGATTCCTGTGCAAATACAGAGCGATGGCCTTTGCTGGTCACCCAGCGCGGGAACGCATTAGCATGTTCAGCGTTGCCCCCCCCCCCTCCTCTCGTTGAGTATCGCGTTAAAAGGTGAACGTAGATTTATCCTTTACAGCTCGTCCAAGTGAGGCTCGAACGGGCCTGAAGCGATTGCGTGTATTATCGCTCAACTGACGAAAAAAAACCAACCTGTGTTTTCTTTGAGGAACTTTCGCAAAATAACTAGTTTCTATTATGTGGCATCATCACCTCGCAACTCTTGGAAATTTTCGTTTCGCGAAAAAAAAAATGTCAAAAAAGGTAATTGAGCGTGTTGCCGAGGCGAGGTAAGGCTGTTTTATCGAACGCTGGCTGGGGCGGGGGGGGCGGGGCGGGGCGGGGCGCTGTGGGGTTCGCATGAGTGTGTACGGGGACGTTTAATTGTCCGGTCGGTGAGTTATGCCTCCGAGCGGCGCGGCGCGGCGCGGCGGGCGCGGGGCGCAGGGCACGCCAGGGCGTTATGGTTATTGCCAAACCTTCTCCTGATCGCGGCCGGGCCGGGCCGGGCCGGGCCGGGGCGCATAGTTTTCTGCGGCACAGTTACTTCGCGTCACATCGCGAACGAGGACCGGCCGCGACATTTACATATTCATCCCCTTTGTTTCGCTTTGGACGGCGATGTGTATGATGTAGCGAGCTCGCGAACTATGAGGCAACGAGTTGGGCAAAGGGATACGGCAGCACAATAATGGAATACGTGCCCCGCCCCGCCCCGCCCCGCCCCGCCCCGCCCCGCCCCGCCCCGCCCCGCCCCGCCCCGCCCCGCCCCGCGTCATCTTTGTCCGGACTTGTATCTGCGGCGTTTGCGCGTCTGACTGACTGATCCCCGCTGCTGTGCCCAAAGCGGCTGTGTGCCCCTCCCTCTAGCCCCACCTGCCCCGCCCCGCCCCGCCCCGCCCCGCCCCGCCCCGCCCCGTCCGGCCCGCGAGCTCTGTCCAAGCAGTTTACACTGATAAAGTTGGCTGAGAGAAGCTGTCCCTCTCCCGCCACCCGCGCTCGGGTCAAGGATCCCAACAGAACTTTGATTTGTGGTGACAACAATGTCGCGGCGCTGCGGCGTCCGCGGGTGACAGCAGGGCGACCTGTCGAGGAGGGGGGGGGGCTGATGCTGGGCTGGACCTCTGATTCATGGTGATGAAGAGATACGTGCGTACTTCTACGAGCCGAAGACACGTGACATTATAAGCCCCAATCATTGCGCATCGCAACGGCACCTGGAATCAATCGTCGTGCGCGGGTTGGTTTTTTATAATGATTACATTTAAAAAAAAAAAATTGAAAACTTAAGGGGTGCAGGAATAAATGTAAGCAATGAGGAAGAAAAATTGTAAGCTGAAATTAAGGTTGAAGTTTTTGCTTCCCACACAATTTTTTTTTTCTTCTCCACCATCGTTTCGGATGTGATGAACGATGGGTGTAAGGAGGAGCGTCGGCCTCGCGTTTCACCCCGCCCCGCCCCGCCCCGCCCCGCCCCGCCCCGCCCCGCCCCGCCCCGCCCCGCCCCGCCCCGCCCCGCCCCGCCCCGCCCCGCTCTGTTCAAAGAAATGAATAATTGTGGCGCTCTGCCCGAAAGAGGCGGCCGTCTATGCTTACGTGATGAGGGCGATAGGTACAACGGAGCGGTAATTAGAGCGACAGAGAGCGAGGGGGCGAGGGGGTCTGTGCGGAGAGGGAGAGAGAGAGAGGAGAGATATGTCGGATTCGGACCAGATGTGCTGCTCCTCGGGTTTCTCATACGCGCTCTCTCGCACACACGCGCCCACGCTGGCACACATATGTGGAGGGGGTGGGGGCGGTTTGGAGGGCGGTAAACGGTAAGCGAGGGGGGGAGGGGAGGGGGCGCCGAGGGGGGTTGCTGTAAGGTGAGGCCTACTACTACATGGCCTCGGAAATCCGAGCAAATGAAGGCGTTGCCATGGAAATAATTACCTTAAAGGGCTGCGGCCCTGCCGCGGGGCGGGCGCGGGCCCGGCCCGGGCCAGGCCAGGCCGAGCCGGGGCTCTTTGTGGTGTTTTCGCTCTGGCAGCGCGGCTTTGACAGCGCGGCGCGGCGCACGGCTCGAGTCATCCTCGTTCTCGTTGACTTTTTCCGTTGCGCCATGAAAACAATTCATTTCGCCTCCAAAATGTGTGCCGAGCTATACACACAGAGGGGGGGGGGGGGGGGGGGGAGTTCTGCACGAGGAAAAAGTAGAGAGCGAGAGATGTGGAGGAATACGGCTGCGGGGGTCGCGAGGCGAAGGTGCAAGAGAGAGGGCTGTTTATGCGGGCGCGTTGGCTGCGAGTGCGAGGGAGACTCCGTCGGGCCCGCCCGAGCCTAGGGGTCGCTCTTATTCTCTCTTTCTCACCCGTGGCGGCGCCGGTGCCTCTCTCTCTCTCTCTCTCTCTCTCTCTCTCTCTCTCTCTCTCTCTCTCTCTCTCTCTCTCTCTCTCTCTCTCTCTCGCTCGCTCGCTCTCTCCACAGCCCTTCCCCGGTCCGCCGCCACCCTTGTTCCGCCAGATCACTTCCGACAGTTTTATTGCTGCCCAAAATTAACGCAAGAATTTTAATACTGCGCTGATATTGCGAGTGTGTGGGGGCGGCCGCGCGCGCGCGTGTGTGTGTGTGTGTGTGTGTGTCTGGTGCGTCTCTGCGAGTGTGTGTCTGGATCCTATGTCCACGCAGTCCAATCATGTTAGCGGCAAAGCCTTGACCATCCCTTCCTGTGGATATATTGTGAGAAAGAGAGACATGGGGGTACAGGCGGAGGCTGCTAGACGGAGACAGTGAAGAAAGCAGCGTAGTATCTCCCATTGCTTGCCGGAGTTATTGTGCGGTCTTCACTGCGACGGTGTTCATTTCCATACAAGTGTCCACTCCACTCTCCTCTCGGGACGCTGTCTTCTTTCCTTCATATCTTCGCCATCCCCGGCCGCGCTCGCCTGATTCCCGTGTCGTCTTCTATTTACTCCGCCCCCACCTCTTCCATCATATTTTCGTCTGCTTGCACACGCACTCCCCACCTGGCGCTTCTCATTTCCTTCATTTTCCTCCCCAGAAGAAAAGAAAGGTCTGTGACTTCTGGTACCCCGCCTCGTCGTGTTGTCCTGATATATTTTTAAAACGCAATATTTGGTAAGAGAAATGGGCCCTGGCGATATTTTTGTTTTCACCTCCGCTGGAGTAGGACGCCCCCTCCCTCCCCTTCCATTCTGTCTGGCAGTCCTACACGCACCGGCGCACACACCGGCCCTGCTGGAAGGGGTGTGTCTTTGTGTCCTCCCAGATGCAGCCCCTCCCTGCCCCGGCCCCGGCCCCGGCCTGCCCAGGGGGCTGGACCGAGCCGAACGCAAGATAGATCTCCGGCCGAGTCCGGCGTTGGAGCGGGGCGGGGCGGGGCGGGACCGTGTAGCTGCTGTTTGTAACTTTGAGGTCCACACCGTTAGGGGCGAGTGACCAGGCGGGCTGCCTGCACTGCGCACCAAGAGAAAGGAGATCCTCTTTTCCCCGGATAAAAAAGTACCCCGCTGTACTGTCCATGAAAGACTAAGTCGTGGATAGTATTTCAGGATCGCGTCAGTAAGTCGTGTTAAATTCCGCGCCCAATAACTTGTTAGTCTACTCCTGCTTTCTTGAAAATACATTTTGCTGCCCAAGTTAAGTTTTACTCCTCCGCGGGGGGGGGGGGCTCATCCCCTCCCCGGGGCTGCCCCCGCTCAGAACCTAATTCACTGCAAATAACGCATAATAATAAAGCGGAAAACTCTGCTTGAAAATAAATACTCTGCCGGGCCTCGACTTTTTATTCCCCAGAAGAAGGAATAATAGACCGTGTCTCCAGGGATGTTTATGGCCATTGGGGCGTCCTGCAGTAGCGTTTGACCGCGCTGCCCAGCGAGCGACTCAGGAGAAAGTTGGGCGAGAATTTTTGATGGCGCGTAAAACTAGAGTGAAAATGATTGCGGAGGCCTGCGTCCGAGGCGGAGGCTAGGCGGCGCCGCAGCCCGTCGGCTCGGCTCTCTTCTCCATCAGCGGCTCGAGGAGCGGCGAGCATTGCAAGAGAGTAACTTAGCACCCCACCGGGTAGACTACCCCGTGACCCGACCCGCAACGATCCGGAAAACGTTTCATGGAAACTCTTTACCGCACGAAACTGGAAGACAGGTTTGGGCGAATCGTCTGGGCGGGTGGATTTTCGCGACAGTTCTTGTGTGTAGTCCGCGTGCCGCGGGCGGGCAGTGGGGTGTGAGTGAGGGGGCTCGTGACCTCGGAGTGATCCGGTAAGCAGCTCCCTCCACCCCCTAGCCGCCACCCCCTCCCCCACTCACCCCTCCGCCGCGCCCGTCCCCCCTCGCCCGCATACTTCATGGGGATTTTCTCTCCCGTAAAAACTCGCCAATATCAGACTGGTGCTCGCGCGCTCTCCCCGCGCGGCCCGCGGCGCGGCGGCCGGCCGCCGGGGTCCAGTGGGGCTCTGATTGGGTCCGGACAGATATATCACCCTGCGAGCGGGGAGGGGTGACCTTCAGAGATAAGAAACCAACAACACTCAACACCAACACCCCCCCCCCCCCCCTGCAAAATCACCACGCGGTCCTGTCTTGCCTTTAGCACGCCTACCGGCCCACCGACCAGAAATTTGAAAGATTTTTGCCTTTCAATTAGTCATTCCAAGGTCTCTCATACAATTCAATTTTTATTTTACGTCTCCACCATATGTGCCTGAGCCTCGCTTTTTCGGCCTCTTCCCTTCTATTTTTTCCTCGCCCTTCCACATCGGCCTCTTTATCGCGTTGTCCACAGCGCATTCTACGAGTGGTGTCCATCTTGTGCTCCAGTGACCCGAACGCTGTTGGCCCCCGCTCATCTCCTTGTCATACTCAGCCGAAAAATTGTTTCTTCCCTTCCCTGTCCCCTCCTCTCAGCCGCGGCCCCGGCCCGGCCGCTCCCTGCCTATCCCTCTACCAGCCCTTTCCTCCTCCTGCTATCAACCCCTGTGCCCCTCCCCTCTTCGCTCCACCCACTGTAAATAACATACTCGTAAATTCCTAGACATGCCTCCCTCCTTAAAAACGCAGTATTTCACTATATGGGGTCGCTATTGTGTGCGTTTCACTGCTTGGGCGTTCCTTACAATATTTTTTTTCAGAAACTTGTCGCTGGCCACACTACACGGTTTGATCGTGGTGAGGCCCTCATGAGGGGCAGATGGCAAGGGCGAGTCCTGCAGGCGCTGCGAGCGGCGCGCCGCGTCACTACGCCACGCTGGTGAATGGCGGGAAAACCCAAAGGGCCCGACCCCACAGTGCCTCTGCCGGGACTTCCCCTCGTGTCACGGCCGCGCCATTTATAAACTCTCAGGTCCGGATGCCAACTTCATTCCTTTTTCAATAACAATACGCTTCACATTTTGTCGTTTTACACATACCCATGAGCAGCCTGCCAATTGTAGAGTAATGTGACGATACGATTCTCCTAATTTTAAACAGTCAAACGGTGGGGAATATTTACACTTTTCTGTGCCCTGTCCTTGTTTCAGTGAAACTTCGAGCTCGAGTTTGAACGCACGCGTACCCTGGATTCCTGTTCTTCCCCCGGGCGGGCGCTGTCATCCCGTCGTTTACTCGGGCGTTGTCGTGGTAAGCTGGCAACTGCGCTATGCGGCGTCCATTAGCACCTCGTTGGCACGTGCCGTCGTCGAACGAGCTATCGAAAGACACGGGTGCCCTATCGAACGGAACGAGCTCTTGCAGTCGGGATTTATTGTTGGGTTGGGGTCGCGTGCCTCCTGCTGGAGACCAGATGGCGTTTGCTCGAAGACGCTGCTCTGAAGCTTTTTCTGATTATAGTTTTGGTTATGGTTTGAACGGTTTGATTGATATCAGTAAGCGCGCACATTGAAGAACACTTAATATCGCCGCACTCAGGACGCAGGGCCCCTGTACAGGTATACTGTACGGCACACACAGGTGCGGGCGGGTTGCCTACTCCCTCGGGCTGTAAGGCGCCATGGCTGGTGGGGATAGGCAAACCCGCCGGGCACCTGTGCCGCGCGGTACAGCATACGTTACGAAAAGGCGACCAGAAGGCACCCTTTCGTCTTGACGTGGCCGGAATTTTTGAACCTTTGGAAAGGAGTAAAATCGTCCGAGGCGCGCCGGGCGAGGGCCTCGGGCCGCTGTCACACAAAAGGACGCCGATCGAAATAGAAAACATTTCCCAACGACGCGTGGAGGAGAAGGACGAGGACGAGGAGGGAAAGGAGAGGAGGAGGAGGAGGAGGAGGGGGAGGGGGAGGGCGGGCGAGAGGGAGGGTAGGAGTCGGACGTTGTGACAGCGGCATGATATTATTTTTAGGCCAGCGCTAGCGAAGTGCAGACTCTCGTGTCCCCTAGCCTGCCTGATTGGGGAATTCCAAACGCGCGCGCGCGCGTGTGTGTGTGTGTGTGTGTGTGTGTGTGTGTGTGTGTGTGTGTGCGCGCACGCGCGCTATGCTTCTTCTTGTCTTTTCCCTTCGCCCGACCGCTTTCGCTCGCTACTGTCCGGTAGCGGACTTTCCTCTCTCTCTCTCTCTCTCTCTCTCTCTCTCTCTCTCTCTCTCTCTCTCTCTCTCTCTCTCTCTCTCTCGACCACGTGCCACGTGCTCCCCCTTGGAGCTGTGTCCGCGCGCGGCGCGCTGCTCTCAACTGATCTGTCAACCCTTTGTAAATGCACGCCAGCCAGCGCGCGACTGAGAGTGAGCTCGGCGTGGGGCGGCGCGGGGCGGCGCGGGGCGTGGCGGGGCGGCGCGGGGCGGCGCGGGCGGCGCGGGGCGGCGCGGGCGGCGCGGGCGGCGCGGGCGGCGCGGGGCGGCGCGGGGCGGCGCGGGCGGCGCGGCGCGGGCGGCGCGGGCGGCGCGCGGCGCGGGCGGCGCGGGGCGGCGCGGGGCGGCGCGGGGCGTGGCGGCGCCGCGCGGACAAGGCCCCGAGGCGGGCGCCGCGCCCTTTTCGTCAGCGGTTGTTACGTCGCTCCGCGACACGGAGCCTGCGAGATGCGGTAGACATGGCTCCACGGCTTATATAGCCCAGTGAGCTGTGGACGGGACGGAGACATGGCGCCCTCTCCTCTGTCGCGTGTGCTGGCCTGTACAATACAAAGCGTGGCTGTAGGCTCCACCGTGTTATCACTTTAATAGGCGCATTAGCGACCCGAACAATTAAAAATATTATAAGTCATGACCGCGCTTAGAACAAAATATTCATACATTTAATGTATAAAACTAATGTTTATGCGTCGAGTTTTTACATAAATGAGCAGCACTGCCTCCTTCTCTCTTAAAAAAATGTTCCGTTTTTATTACGTTACAGAGAGGAAAGAGACGCTAGGGGTGCGGGCCGGGCGCGCGTTGTCCTTCACATCCCTCCTCCCCACCCTCCCCGCCGTTCGTTCCCTTCGTGTGTCGGCATATTTTGGAAGTGCGGTTTTGATGGGGGACGAAAAGACAACAACATTGCGCGGTCTATGAGGGGAAGGGGGAGGGGTGGGGGATGGGGCGTTATAGTGTCGCGGGCTCGGGGCACGGCCCATCGCGACTCAGATAAAAAGGGGTTGGAGTGGAGGGCAGGACGAGCCAGAATGTGGTTTTGTAATTTTTATTCTGACTCTGCATCCGTGATATCCGTTTGCCAGGCAGCCGGAGCGCCCGGGGGGGGGGGGGGGGGGGGGTAGGGGGAGAGTGAAGGGATATTAAAGTTATGTGTTGCTTATTTGTGCGGAGGAAACTTAAGTATCGATAATGCATTAGCTACTTTATTAACATGGCCCGTTAGGTGTCTTCTTGCCCTATGCTCTCACTAGTTTCCATAGTGTTAGTGTTGGAGTGAGATTTCCCCCGCCTCGCCTGATGTACTTGCGGGGAGAGGCCTTACTACTTGAGTACTCTGCGTCGGTTCTTGCGGAGCCGTCCACTCGTGTTTCCCCTTACTCTACTTTCTATTCATGCTATCCCGCTCTTTCTCACCTCCCCGCCCGCTCCCTCCTTCCTCTTGTTCATTTCCTGCTGCTGTTTTCCTATTTTCCCCCGTTTTTTCTACTCTCTCTATATCTCTCTCGCTCGCTCTCTCTCTCTCCGGCCGCCTCCCCGAGGGCCTAAGAGATTACCTCGGTGTTTGCCAGTGCGCCGCCCGGCCGGGCAGGCCCCAGCAGCCTAGGCACCCACCCCGCCCCGCCCCGCCCCGCCCCGCCCGTCCCCGCCCGTTCGAACGATTAAAATGGTATACTCCGTAAGCCCCCGGGTCCTGCCTGCCTGCCTGCCTGCCTGCTCCGGCCGCCCCGCCCCGCCCCGCCCCGCCCCGCCCGCCCCGCCCGCCCCGCCCGCCTCCCTCTCCGGGCCTCTCTGCGATGCCTTGCAAAGCCTGCATTACGATCAGATGTAAAGCCGTGTTGCTGCTCCGACACGCCCCGCTGCCCTCCGCTCCGCTCGGCCCCATCCAAGTGTACCCCAGTGTACCCCGGCGCCGTGTACCCCACCGCCGCCCCCTGTCGGGAGGTATTTAGTACAGCTGGGAGGGTGGGGCATTTGCGGCTTCGCTACCCAGGCGCCCCTCTCCCATCGGGCACAGTGGATGCACAGTACGTAGCTAGAGGGTAAACGGTACTCGTTTGCATCGGAGAGTAGAATTGTCTGACGACCTGGCATATAGATAATATTTTTTTTCTTTTTCTTTTGTTCTAATTCACCCCTCTGTTTTATCCCGTGGACCTGGCTGGCGGCTGCTAAGGGAAGCGTGAAATTAAATATCACAGGCCGTTTTCAGACTCGTTTACAAATCAAACTGCCGTGCCGCAAGGAATTTTTCCGGCCCATTTGGGTGCATGGCTATTACCCGGGAAGGGGAGAGGAGGTGGCCTGGCCTGCGCTCTGCGGGGTGATGTGGTAGCGGCCCGCCGGGCTGGGCCGGGCCGGGCCCCGCCGGGGTCGCTCTGCCAGGTCGCAGCGAAATTGGCCTCCGCAGTAGCAAAAACTTCCCGCGCGAAAAATTTGCAAACTGTCGAGTTTGTATATGTTTTGCTTTCGCTTAGAGAGTGTTTGGTGTTCTATACCGTTTTCTCACTCTCTGCCGCTGTCATACCGAATAATTGGGAGCCTGACTGTTACCGGTGGCTTAAAGGGTGGCGAACACTGGCGGATATACTTTTGTGACGGCTCGGAAGTCGCCGGACGCCGCCCGCGAGGTAGGCCGCCGCCCACGCGCCGTGCGGCGGGGGTGTCAGATGTGCTGCCTACCTCCTGGGCGTCAGGCTGAGCGGCGCGCCGCGCTGGCCGGGCTGCGGGGCTATGACTCGGCCGTACGACTGGCGCCATCTAGCGGTGGACGCCTGCACTCCCTCGCCAGCAGCGCCGCGCCGCCCGGCCGCGTCGGCGCGCGCCAAATTCGAATTCTTTCGCGAGCTTGCGGCGGGGCGGCGGGGCATATTCTTGCGGCGCTTTCGTGTATGGTTTGGTTTGGACCGGGTGCGTTATAGGCGCACATAACGACATGGAACATGACTCTCCAGGCCTTGGTACTGTATAGCGAGGCCTTCGATAATTTATGACGGTTACATTAGAGAAATCGCGTATTATTCCAAACGCAAACGCGGCCACATTAGGCACACTAGGCGGCTCGTCGCGAGGGCGGCGTTTACGAGTCTCGCAATCAAAGTTTTACTCGCGTAGCGCGGGTGGGGCGGGGCGGAGCGGGGCGGAGCGGGGCGGAGCGGGGCGGGGGTCGGCACGCGCGACGCCCACGAGAGGCCTTCCCGCCCCGTGTGGCGAAAATCTGGAGGGCACACCGTACCATTCAACTAGCATAAATGAAGACCAATCTCTCTCTCTCTCTCTCTCTCTCTCTCTCTCTCTCTCTCTCTCTCTCTCTCTCTCTCTCTCTCTCTCGTTCACGTTCCCTCGCTTCTTTCTCTTTCTCTACTGCCGAGAAGGAGAAACGGAAATGAAATCCACGCGCTTTAATGGGAAAAGTTTGGTCGCCGCTTCCTGTATATTTGAGGAGGACACTTGCATGAGGCAGGCAGCTTGTCAAGCCTTAGTGAGCGAGTGAGAAAGAGGGAGGGCGGTGAGCGAGCGGGGTGGAGGGGAGAGAGAGAATTAAGGGAACTGAGAAAGAGACAGTACAGAATACGGTCCCTGCGCCTTTCGAAAGTAAAGTCGCCCAGCCCTCCGTCTGCCTCACGGCCCCTGCGCGCGCGCCCACAGCCGACACCCCTAGCTGGGTGGGGCAGGGCGGGGCGGGGCGGGGCGGGGCGGGGCGGGGCGGGGCGGGGTGGGGCGGGGCGCCTTGTCGGGGTCCGGCCGGCGCGTCGGGCCCAGCTGCAGTGAGAGCCCCGACTCCTTTCCAATCACAATTAAGTGTCAGGTTTATCACCCGGCAGTGGTTATGTAGGCTTATGCTGTGCTCCGCTCTGCGTTAAGGCTTCGGGAAAACGACGGGGATTGGAGACCAGGGGAGGGGAGGGTAGGGGGCGTTAGAGGACAGGATGAGGGGTAGTTATACAGAAGGAAGGGCTTTCCGGGTGTCTTGCATTGTCGTGAGAACATCTGCGATCAAGTCTGCATCTCTTTTTCGCCTCTTTTAAATCTTTTTTTATCTGCACTCTAATGTTTCCTGGTCTTGGAATGAGATTGATCAGTGAAATTTCGTTCCTTCTAGTCTCCTTTGCCTCCACCATCAGAAAATTAGATTTGCCGCTAAGTGCCCTTTGCTGACCTCGTGGGCCTCGGGGAGGCCCCTCCGGCGCCCCTAAGCTGTTAATCGCCTCGAACACGGTCCCTCCCCTCCACTCCCCACTCCCCCGCCTTCGCCTCCCCACTCTCTCAAGCTTGCCCACGGGCTGACTTACCTTTACCACCGTCTGCAATGTGACCCTTAACAAAGTAGCAGGTTTCTCCCGGCACTCTGCTAAAAACAAAATCCGAGTAAGTCTAACGGAAAAGGAGATCAACCTTATTTTAGTTACACCAAAGAAGGGTATGTGTATCATTATTTTGAGCATGCGAATAAACATGCGAGAATCCGTGAGACAGATAGTTGGCGACGTCTTTATCCCCGCCACCCACGGTAAAAAAAGTTTCTTTTATTTCAAGACCCGGTCTTGGATACCATTGGCGTCCTCCATAAGATTCAAGACCGGGTCTTGAAATAAAACAAACTTCTTTTACCGTTCCTAAAGTTCCGCACCTTCGCGTTGCGCTGTTAGAGCAGCCGACACTATGCCAATTCAAACGAGGAGATTCATCATTTAAACTCAACTTTCCCCTCCGTGCTCTCTCTCCTGCTACCCCAATCATCATCATTATTTCATACGGAGTTGTGAAGACCTGTCAGCATGCGGGAGATAGCTACGCAAGATCTTTGCGGAATATCGCGTCTCTCTCTCTCTCTCTCTCTCTCTCTCTCTCTCTCTCTCTCTCTCTCTCTCTCTCTCTCTCTCTCTCTGCTACCCATCTAATTAGGAAGATCTTGTTGACACTGTCGTAGGCCTCCCGCCTCCTCAACTTTCCGCCCCTCACCCGGCCCGGCCCACGCCACCTGCCCGCAAACATGATAGGAGCGGTACTCGGCGCGTGCAGATCCCTCCCTCCCTTCCTCTCCCTCCCTCTCCCTCCCTCTCCGTCCCTCCACCTCCCACCCACCCACTCCCTTCATCCTTCTCCTTCTGCGCGAGACAGGGGGGAGAGGGGGTGCCCACAGCTGGTGTGACGCTGGATGAGGCCACCGACAAAGCACTCGGAATAACACAATACGAAAATGCTGTAACATGAATGTAAGCCAATAGGTCACCGGAACAGTATTGCGCACCTCGGCCCGCGCGCTGAGCTGGGCTGGGCTGGGCTCGGCTGATAGCGAAGCGGCCGGCAGAAACGCGGAGGGGACACTCAAGAAAATTTGCTTTCGTCTTTCTATGATGTTGGTCTCTCTCTCTCTCTCTCTCTCTCTCTCTCTCTCTCTCTCTCTCTCTCTCTCTCTCTCTCTCTCTCTCTCTCTCTCTCTCTCTCTCTCTCTCGCTCTTTATCCCTGCGTTCGGGTACTTCCTCCTGTGATAAGTCCGTGAGAACGCCCCGTCCCGCCCCGCCCCGCCCCGCCCCGCCCCGCCCTCAGAGGCCTATACTGATACCAGAGACAAAAGGCCCGTGGCCCGCTGGGGTTGCCTGCTGCGCGCCGCCGCAAGCCTCTGCGCCAGCAGCGCCGTCGTGTTTCCTGGAAAATGTGTTGCAATGCAGCGCCGAGTGGTGTTTCTGTGATCGGCTGGATCGGAGATTCCAGAGGGTTTTGAAGCGCCACGCTCTGAAATACGCAGCCGGCCGTGGGGCCGCGGGGCGCGGCGGCGGGCCGGGCCGGGCTGAGCCCCTGGCGCGTAGGCAGTCCCGGTGGACAGGCGTGCGCGGCGGGCCTGCATCCCGCCCACCTGCAGGCTGAGTGCGGCCGGGCCGCAGCGGCTCCACCGGACTGCACTGGACTGTGCGCTGCGCGTTCTGCATTCCGCTTAGGCTCCGCAGGTACTTGTCGTGCCGCCGTGCCTCTCCAGTGTCTGGCGCCGCGCGGGGCGGGGCGGGGCGGGGCAGGCGCCGGCCCGGGGCTTGTGCTGTGCGCTTCAGCTCGAGTGGTGTGATTTGGCCGGCCGAAACGAAACACACGGCCTTGGCACGAGCCGGGTGTCGGGTGTTTGTGAGCCGCGCGCCGACGCGTCGTCACACACACGTATAGCTTTGATCTTTCACTCTTTCCTTTCAGCGACACGCGTCAGATAAGAAACGCGACTAACCTGAGGGATTTAAATGTTACAAAAAGTGTGACAATGCGATTAGCACTCAAAACAAAACGACACATAGAAGACAGAAAACACTTAGCCAGGCAGGATGGGTCCTTTCTCTCTCTCTCTCTCTCTCTCTCTCTCTCTCTCTCTCTCTCTCTCCCTTTTCTCTCTCTCTCTCTTTCTCTCTCTCTCTATCTCTGTACGCCCGTATACTTCATTATTTTCTTCCCTTGCTTTTCACTTTTTTTCATCGCGTTTTGTTTTGAGCGCGCGAAGACAGTAGCGTAGAGGAATCGTGGACAACATGTTTTATTCATGTCGGAGGCGCAGCGCAGGCAGAGGCTAACGGTCTGCTCATTGCGCCTCAGGTTGTTATCGAGTGTTGACACCTTATCTTCTCTCGATCTAGCTTGCCACGCGCCACAGCGCCCCACCCCTCCTCTTTCTCCCCCCTCCCTCCTCCCCCTCTCTCACCTCCTCCGCTCCTCTCTTCTCTAGTATCACAGGCCTCCGACACACCTCCATCCTCTCATAGGCGAACAAAACAACTTGTTTTTGTTTTCTAGCAGCGATTAGCACCTAGAGCCGACCCATGCCAGTGTACCGCACACGCGCGTAGATACGCAGGCAGCCTTTCACTTTTCCCACGTGCTTACTTAGCACTTGCGGCGAAAATCGACAAGCTCACTCAATTAGTTGCTGTTCACATTCGTTTTAGCGTGAATATTTCTATATCGAACGTCCGAAATACCTTTTTTTCTTCCGGTGCAATCTCTGTCTTCATAGGAACTGAAAATTACCCTCCACCCCCGCCGCACACCGCGCCCCTGTAAAGAAGACTTACTTGCGTTTGCCTGTCGCACACAGGGGTTTTCTCTCACTGCCTATCGATACACACACACACACACACACAACACGCGCGTTTTATTTTCCCAAGGTTTTTCGTGTCGTCTTTGAGCGATACGGGTAAGTCACGCCACCCACGTCGCTGGTGAGAGGAGCCGAGCGTGGGCCGGGGCGGTGCCGGGCCGGGCCGGGCCGGGCCGGGCCGGCGGCAGAGGCTTATTTCGTCTGTTTGCACAAGAACTTGGTGTGCTATCTCCTATGCATCCTGTTCGTAATGACGGGCTAGCTCGCGGTCAGTCGGCCTATAGCACGGCCCAGCAAGCAGCAGTCATGCAGTAGCAGGGAGTCAATACAGGGGTCGGCGTGCAGGCGCAGGCGCCGGCCTTGTTTGGTGGCGTGGTGCACGGTGAATAATCGAGGGTTCGTCAACTCGTATATTACTACGTACGCGATGACTCCTATATATTGCCATGTAGTACTTTATATTATTTTATTTTACACAATATTACCTATATTACTGGAAATATGCGTATACTACCTCGCGTACACGGCTAAGGGGAGTCGACGACCCCTCGCGGTAAGGGAAAAAACTTGACTTTTGTCTTTCGCTTTCGGCGAACAGAAATAAAGACAAAATGTTCGCACCTAGCGTAGGCTTGTTCCAAATCGATAGGGAAGGCGCACTCAAAGTGCGCTCTCTAATTCGCCTGCTCCATTTGGAATTAGCAGCAGCTTACGGCTCGGGCAGACTTGCACCCCCGCCAGGCCAGGGCCGGAGCTGTACCGGGGCTCTAACTAGCGCCGGGCTGGCCCCGCCCCGCCCCGCCCCGCCCCGCCCCGCCCCGCCCCGCCCCGCCCCCGTGCTGGCCTCCTACACCACCCTCTCTCGTGTCCCCCCGACCCCGGCCCGCCACCTACTCGCCTGCGGAACACTAGTCTTTGGGAGCGAACCTCCGTGTTTCGTGGCACATTAGGGATACATTATGAAGCTCCTTCAAGAGGGATAGGAGGGAGGGAGAGGGTGGCGGGGCGGCCTACCCGCGGCGCGGACCCTGTAGTTTACGATGTATCGCGGCGCGCCCTCTGAGGAGGGGGGCCGGGGGCTAGCAGGTGTAGCAGGGAAAGGAAAAGGGGCAATGTTCTAGAAAATCCCGAAACTTCAACACTGCGATTTCTCGAGGGATATAAGCCGGGAACGGTGTCGGTTTTTTTCTTCTCACGTCTCGGATAACACATTATACACCCTTCCGAGGTTGTGTTAAAAAAAAACTAAGGCTGGGACTAATCCTCTTGCAATAAGAGGATTTGAATAGCAAATACGCGCTTGGTCGTGTCGCAAGGAATTATTTTGATCTAGGGCCACGCGGTCGGTGTGGTGCCAGCGAGTAGCGGGTATGCGACGCGAGTGCTGCGGTTGCAGCCCACAGGAAGACGCCAGAAAAGTAGGCAATACGAGCAACAAACCCCTTGCTTTAGGCAACCCGAAACACAGATCTTTAACCCACGTCAGGTGCGACTCGAGTTGGCGCGACGCGGGGTCGATCTGCGAGCGTGAGTGTCGATGTGTGTGCGTGTGTGCGTGTGCGTCAGTCCGTGCGCGCTTGAGAGCGGTCCGACTCTCTGTGCAATCACACGGGAAAGTCATGAAGTTGGTGTTTGCCCCGGCCCGGCCCGGCCCGGTCCGGGCTGCGTTTTGTTGTGGAATGTTTAGAGGTACGGTGCGCCGCGCCAGATAGACGGTTTTGTTTGAAGGGCGACCCCGTCCCGTCCCGCCGTAAAGTTTCCCACAGAGCCGCATCATCGGATCGGATCAGAGCAACAGATTTGAGGGGAGTTGGGATGTGTTAAAGAAGTGCGTGCTCAAAAATAAAAATAACACGACCGTTATTGCTGATGCTTGTAAGTGTGTTTTTTTTCTTCGAGGCGAGGTCTTGGTCTTGCGCTATTCACGGGCACTGCTTTTCACGGTCGAAGGAGAGTGGAAAATTTGGCCATTCGTCTTTGAACGCGGATGTTGATGACGCTTGGGTCAGTTGTCGCGCAGGCTTCCCTCTTTGCTATGAGTGCGCTCTCTCACTCTCTCTCTCTCTCTCTCTCTCTCTCTCTCTCTCTCTCTCTCTCTCTCTCTCTCTCTCTCTCTCTCTCTCTCTCTCTCTCTCACTCGCATACCCCCGCTCCCCCCGCCGCGCAGATCTACTGTGATTGACGTGTTCGGGGCTAGCGGGGTTATCGGATAGCCTGAACACACGAGCCTCTTCTCTACCCCTTCCCCTCCCCCTCTCTCTCGAGTCTCCAACTCTCTTTTTTCCCCACCCAATTCACTATACGTACCTCGCCCCTCCCACCCCTATTTCTCTCACCACCCCTATCTTCCTCTCCGCCAACACAACCCCTATAAACGAATTTCGTCTCTAGCCGTCGCCCCCCCTTCCCTTCCCTTCCCCTCTCCCAGCCTCTTCCGCACCTCGCGCTTCGAGTATTGATAACGTCTTTGTTTACGTTGGAGCTGCGGGGGACTGAGGCACTGTCAGTAGTATACCCCCCCCTCTCCTCAATGCCCGGCCCCGCCCTTTCTACCCCTACGCCTCTCTCCTGTCTTTCTCGCACCCTCCCCTTCGCTACCTCACGCACAACACCCTGGTGCAGTCGTCGCATCGAGAAAATTGTTCGAGATAAACTATCTGGAAATGCGTTCGAGAGAGACGGTGAATAATTATCACAGAATCCAGACTAATTGGCAACTCTTCGTTCCACTTCCTTCGCCTTGCCTTATCGTTAGTCGTGGGTCAGCGTCAGTTTCGAACAAGCGCCCGATTAAGCGTGCGAGTTTGTTGGCGTATTTGTGTTGTGTGGCGGTAGGGGAAGGGGAAGAGTAGAACTCGTCATGAACTCACACACAACCTGATGGACATACGTCAAACGAAAGCCAAATGGAATCGTACAGAGAATGCAAAAGCTGTGTTTTTTTCTTGCAGCAGGAGTTTTGTTCTGACGCACGACTAACGAGGCAATACTCCTCTCCCATCGGTCCCCCCCTTTCCCTCCCGAGCAAGTAAACGAAACAGCATCTCACAACTCTTTGACGCGAGCCAGGCCTGCTACATCGCGAGAGAAATTCGAACATTCGACATTGTATTCTATTCAAAATGTTCCATTTTTATTTTAGAACAATCTAAATAAACCAAGTGCGGGTACCACGCCCAGCCCATAGTCCCTAGCGACCGCACCGCTCAGTGGGGCCTTCTTCTGGATGACGCAGCCCGTGTCCGTGAACCTGCAGCTAGCAGGACCGCCACGCTACAGGCCTTGCCTGAGGCCTTGCCGACTGATAAGGCGCCGCCCCGCCCCGCCCCGCCCCGCCCCGCCCCGCCCCGCCCCGCCCCGCCCCGCCCCGCCCCGCCCCGCCCCGCTCTCATCTCTCCCGCTGAGCCGAGCCGAGCAGAGCATGCAACATATAATGCAGTCGCCTGGCTCGTCTCGGCTCGGGTGAGCGAAAGCGCGCCACGACCTTTCATAAGCGTACAGGAAACAGCTAATGTTTATTGCATTTAACATGCGGACCACCACAAAAAAAAATCACGTCTGAGCGTCTGAGAAAAAGAAAAATTAGCAGGTGTACTAATTTTTTTAGCTGTATAATATAGGCGCAGATAATGTTTAAGCTACGGTGCCTATTTTCCCTGCTGTTTATTTTTCTGCTGTTTTAAGTTTTTAGCCGTTGTGCTTATTTTTCGCTTCTAATTTCAGCTGGACGATTTTTTTATTTTTTTTTTGCGTGTCTTTGTTTTGTTCTCGCGCTCGCGCTCCGCCCCGAGAGTGCAATGTGCACTCTGTACTTGGCGGCTACTGCGCCCAAAGCAGTGCAGATGTTGCTGCAGATGCACTGTTCATTAGTGCAAGCCGCATTCAGAGCGCGGCCTGGCCGAGCGGGGGTGGGGGTGGGGGTCGGGTCGGGAGGAGTTAGCCCGGGTGACTGATACAGGCAGATAGCTCACGGCACTGTAGCTCATGGCGCTGCACGTGGTGCGGGCGGGGCGGGGCGGGGCGGGGCGGGGCGGGGCGGGGCGGGGGCTGCAGGGAGGGTGCGCAGTGCAGTGCGCAACAGCTGCATGACCCTCCCGTGCCTCCTGGATCCATCCCCGAGGCGGCTCAGATGCACTACTGCACCCGGTTTTGTAATAATTAGCATGGTCAATACGGCCGGACTCGGCAGCTGTTGCGGGACGGGGCGGGACGGGCTTAACCCGCGGCCCGGCTGGCCCCGGCCCGGCCCTGGCTGCAGGCAGCTGCAGGCGACAGCTGCGTCCCCTCGAGTGGGCTGCTTGCACTTTGGAGACGCCTCGCCCCCCGCCCCCGTCCGCCGATTTGACGCAAATGTAAGAAATTGTCGATACGCTCGGCCCCGTCGCTATCTCTGTAATCAGAGTAATAACCGCGTGCGATACTTGTTACTATGTGGCCGCTCTCTGGTCCCGTCTGTCACAGGGACGGAGCGTGGCAGGTGCTCGGGCAGGTGGCAGGCGGCAGGCTTTTTCTCCGCGCTCGTGCTCGTGACGAGCGCTGACGGCATTGCGCTTAGAAAAAGAAAAAAAACCCTTGAGGGTTTTTTTTAAGCATAGCCGTAGTGGCCTATGATGAGAAAGCGCGAAAAGTCAGTCTAACCTGCTGCCTACACTGTTAATTTCGGGTGCTCTGAAATTGTACGCCAAGGCGTACAGTGATCGTACGCCAGAGGCGTACACCACGCAAAACTGTACGCCTGGCGTACGATGACAGCACACCCCCTTCAGACAATGGGAACGGGGGACGCCAAGGGTGTACTGCTGTCATCGTACGCCAGGGGCGCAGTTTTGCGTGGTGTACGCCTAGGCGTACGATCACTGTACGCCTTGGCGTACAATTTCTGAGCACCCCAAATTAACAGTGTACAAAGGTACGAGAAAGGGGCGCGCAGGATTCTGAGGGATTTCTCGTCCCTGCCCCGCCCCGGCCCGCCCCGCCCCACCGCGCTCGCGAGCCCGCAGCTCGCTGGGGGCACGATGTAGTTAATACGGTGTGGGCACTTGCCGTCAGAAGAGGAGCCACGGAATGACGGCAGGTTCGTAGTTCCAGAAATGCCGCCAGGAGCGCTTGCGTCGACCGATTCCCGGCGAGGGGAGAGGAGACGGGAGGAGCGGCGCACTGCACCCGCCCCCTCTCCCTTCCCCTCGCCCGGAATCGGTCGATGCAAGCGCTCCTGGCGGCACTTCTGGAACTACGAACCTGCCGTCATTTCGTGGCCGCCTTTTCGGCCGCAGGAGGGCGGAGAGCCGACACCGTATTGACTACATCGTGGCTGGGGTGTCTGCTGGCCGCGGCCGCGACCGTCAGCCCGAGCCCGACTGACCTGCCCGCCGCCGTGCAGGGCCTCTGCGTCGAGCTGAGCTGCGCGGCCGGCCGGCGGCGATATCGTTTTGACACATCGGGCCTGCGCGATACACATCGGGCGTCGCTATAGTATATCGCCGGTGACGCGAGCGCGTCCGCGCCGGTGACAAGGGGACGACACTCGCGCGATAAAAACCGATGACCCATTCAAAAGAACATGATCGTCCCACCCACCCACCCCACGGGCTGGGGTGGGGTGGTCTGGTGGTGTGGTGGTGTTGGTGGGCGCGTCCCGTTTGGGAGTGGCGTTACGTAACCTTATAGAGCGCGTTGGGCTACTCTACTGCAGTAGAGCAGATTACGTCTGGTTTAGTATCGGGACGAGGCGAGGGGGAATTGGGGCGAGGGGGAGTTGAATTGACGTAACGCGCTAATTCTTTTGTTAATAACAACAGACGCCAGGGGGGCTCGATCGGGCTCGATATTGGGTCGGGTTGCCCAATCGGGCCGGCCCGAGGGCCAGCGCGCGCGCGGCATTGGGGGGGGGGGGGCGCTTTTGGTTGTGCGACAAGCAAGGCGTACTTACTTTCCGCGTCACTCACTATCGCACTGGCCGCGCGTCCGGCTTACACATTTTAAACTATTTGCTTGCTCTGCGCGTTATTTTTTTTTCCGCTTTGAGAAATAATTTTCCGCGAGACAATAAATATCACGATGTGAAATTTATGCGCGCTTTCCTATTTCCAGCAATGCATTATGCGCGAATTTCACTGTCCCTGCCGGTAGAGAATCGACTTCGTGCGCTCCGAATTCACTGCGAGAGACGCAAGGGAAACAGGAACCGCACTTCCCTAAAGCCACTTGTTTTGCTAATGATGGCTTATCGGGGTCTGTGTGTTTGAGCGAGTACACATAGGGAGCTCGCAGGACAAACAGACGAGACGGTCTGAGTCATGTTGGCTTTTCATTCTTAAGGAAATAACTTCAGCTATTTTCAAACTCGTTATAAAAAGCGTTTACGTTTCCGAGTTTTCTCATAAATTTATCCGAGAAAGTAGTATAAGATATGGATCTGGAATCTGGAGATGGGTGTGAGGAGGGGCGAGAGGGAGGGAAGCCCTGCCCCTGCCGGCTGGCTGTGTGTAGGCGCCACGGAAGTCGACCAGGTGCCGACCTGAAATGTTCTCATACCGCTGGCGGGCGGCGCGCATCCCGCGCGGCGCGAGCTTTGGCCGGCGCCCGCTAGGCAGCGCCTCGTCCGCCGGCCCGGCGCAGCGCGGCGGCTGCAGTCAGCAGGCCAGCAGCGGGGGGACGAGGGGGGAGGGCCGCGGGGTGAGGGGGGAAGCTAGGAACACACGAGCGGCGGCGGCCAATGGGAGCGGGCGGGCAGCCGCGCGCCAGCCGCCCAGCCGACAGCCAGTTCAGATCAGGACGTCACCGAGGCCTGTCGGGGTTTTGTCCGGCCTGCCTCCGTCTGCACGGTGTTTGTTGTTTATCTGACGCGCGCTCGCCGAGACAGCTCTCAGTACCGCACGAGTCGAGGCCCGCGACCGATCTAGAGGCTTCCGTGTCGTGTCGTCCGCTACTCGAATAGTTTTCCTCTTGTTCTTTCCTCGCGCGCTCGCTCGCGCCAAGCTGACGCCCTGCGGCTGACACCCCGCGCCCGCGGCGGTGCAAGTAGTGCAGTGACTGGTGCGTCGTTTCCCTCCCCGTCCGCCGCCGCCGCCGACAAGACAATGAATCTGTCGTTCGCCGGCTGCGGCTTCCTCGGCATCTACCATGTCGGCGTCGCCGTCTGCTTCAAGAAGTACGCGCCCCACCTGCTGCTCAACAAGATATCGGGCGCGTCTGCCGGCGCCATCGCGGCCTGCGCGCTCCTCTGCGACCTGCCCCTGGGTCAGTATGCGACACTGCGTGCAGTCAGCTGTGTGCGGCGCGGCCGGCGCCAGGACGTCTGGACGAGCCGGGGGGGGGGGGGGGGAGACTCGCGTGAGCGATCGACCGCTGCAACGTTACAGTGGTTTATTTTTTGCTCTTTGAGGAAGTATAAAACCATCACACCTGCAGCTACTGTGCGGAAAAGGGGAAATTCAAGGTTCAGGAAGGAGGACGAGGAGGAAGAGGGGGGGGAGCAACCCCAAAGTGTTTCCAGAACTTTCCGCCAGAGGGACGCACCGTGGGCTATGCGCCCCCCCCCTCCCCTCCCCGATGGCCCATGGTCCCCTGCCGCCCTCTACAGGTTTTCGACCCCTGGGCGCGGGGGAATGACAGGTGCTGGAGCGGTAGGCGCGAAGTGCCCCGCCCCCGTCCCGCCGGCCCGTCCTTCGCAGTGGCGTGCCCTAGCGGCCGGCGAGTGTCTCTGTGAAACGGCGGTTGTAAAAGACGCGGACTCCAAGGCGAACCTAACCTCTCTCCCCGACGCGCCCCAGGGCGGGCTCGGGGCCCGCGCCTCTGTAGGGCGTGGACGAGGGCCCGGCGTCCTTGGCGGCGGCGGCAGCGAAGGCCGCAGTAGCAGCAGTGGTGGGGGGAGGAGGCGGGGGCCGGGGTCTCGGTGCATTCCTTCCCTCTTTCTCTCTCTCGCTCGCTCGCGCCTGTCTGCTCTCTCTCTTTCTGGTTACGCTGCTACTGGCTGGTTGCCGTGCCGTTATGAACAGCTGGACGGGAACGCAGTGAAAGTCGCGAAATTCCGCCAGTTTGTTGTATCAATACGCCATGTGCGTGGTTGTTCATCGTTGCGCGCAGGGAATACATGCCACGCTCTCGGGAAACTGACGCAGCACGCTGTGTTCTGTTGTTTTTTCATGACTACCAGGACCCTTCCCACTTTGGGATCGACGTACGACGCGGCAATTTTTGACGTCAGCAGAACTAAGTGTCGGCTGGGTTGCCGGGCCGAGCCGGGCCTGGCGTCAGGATGACGGCGCGCTTACCGATGAGCGTACGCACACATGCAGCCCCGCCCGGCCCGGCCCCACAGTCGGACTAATCACTCAGAGCCGGCGTTACATGTCCGGTGCCTGATTATCGTCTCCCTGGAGATACATCTTAAAGCCTCTCCGGCCGGGGGGAGGGGGTGGGGTTAATCTGCTGTGCTGCCCTGCTACATGATGCCGTTGCTCAGGAGGACCTCCTGGGTCGGGTCGGGGCCGGCCTGCCCTGCCCTGCGCGGAGATGGTTTTGGACTTACCTTTTATTATTACCGTGTCAACTTTATTTTCGCGAGCTCATGATGCTTCTCCCCCCCCCCCCCCACTCCTTCCCCGCCACGGCCACTCTACGCAGTGCCACGCCCCAGCGGCCCCGACGCCTTAGCCTGGCCTGGCCTGGTGACGTCACGGCCCCCGTGCAGCTGCGGCCAGCTGCGCGGCGGTTGGCGGTCACCTCAAGGCTGCTCCACCGCCAACCTGACAGGCCGAGGTTCGATTCCCGCCCGACCAGATGTTTGCCGGGCAGGTGGGCAGGGCCATGAGTGTTCGAGAGCAATATTGCTTAACCTATTGGACCGTTAGCACTCTTCACTTCTTTTTATGCCTTTATATTTATTTCATGTCGCCGCCTGCTCTTTGCTAATTGGACTACCAGCATGAATTACCGCAGGGTTATACGTCGTACTTCTTTTTCTTTTACTTCTTAACTGCTTGCCGTATTGCTTTATCGTATCCCCTCTCTCTCTCTCTCCTCGCCTAGCATGTGCCCCGTCCCGTCTCTGTCTGGTACAGTGGCGGGTGCACTGCACCGCCCGCCCCGCCCCGCCCCGCCCTGCACGTGACAGCTCAATGTGATGTGCAGCTGATACGGCAGGCTTAGGAAAGGGTGTTGCGCACTGCAGCCCGGCCCGGCCGGAGGGAATGCCAGTGGGGTTGGGGTCGGTCTTGTTCGTTGATCCCGCAAAATGTGACACACACAAAAAAAAAAACAAAAAAAAACAAGCTCGCCAACATATCTGCCTGACCCGACCCTGCCACCCACGCCTTCACAATTTCCCGATATTTTTTCATTTTTTTTAGACAGATAGGGGTAATTAACCCAGCCCCAGTACGAGAAAGCTTTCATTACCGGACTAGAAAAATTTTCCTCGGAGTTCCATTGACGTCCGGCCGGCTGCATTACAGCGGTGCAAAGCCACCGTGTATAGTAGTAAAACGAAGTAAAACTAGTTTGGTGTGGACCGGCACTGGAACAACATCTGTTCGGAAAGGAAAGTGTGTCGAGGGTTCAAGTCCCGTCGCGGTCGCAGCGCGCGGGAAACGGGATTGAATTTTTTTCCCCTTCTGTTGCGCGGGAGAGTGTATTGCGTAGTTTAATAATGTCGCGATAAGCCCCTTATCTGCGCCGCACGCATTCCGGCACAATTGATCCACATGACTGGGCTTCCCTCCCGGGCCGGGGCGGGGCGGGGCGGGGCGGGGCGGCGGCGCTGGATCAAAGCAAGTTCATGAAACATGTTGCCTTTTGATTTCGATTTATTTTATTTGTATTCGATTACTTTTTTTTTCCACGATAATACCGCCGTTTGTAGTGGCGTGGCGGTCGCGACTCTCGTGATTGATGACGGGTAGGAGGGGGGCGGTGGGGTGGGGGGGGGGAGGGGGGGCGGGCTCAACCCTCATGCGGCGGCGGCGAGAGTGCTGACCTGGACGGCCTGGCCTGGCCCGGCCCGCCGGGCGTGTTGGAAAAATTCGCGAATTTATTCATGACTCTGTCGAATGAATGGTAGTAAAAAGACATGCACAGTGGGTGGTTTTTATTATTTTTATTATTACTGCATATTGCTGTTATCTTTCCGTTCAATAACTCTCTGCGGTTGGCGTGGAATGGGCGGCTTTCTTTTTGGTCTTTTCTTATAATTATTATTATTTCTTCATCGCTCGGCTATCTAATGTGCGTTTGAGTCGGCGTTATTTGTATATCGAAGCCGCGCTGCGTCCTTGACACCGAAAATAGCTTTAGCATGCACGCGTGCAGCGTCGCATCCGATCTCGCGACGACGTGGCCTGGCGTAGCGGCTTGTGCACAATAGCCCCCCCCGCCCCGCCGGCAGAAAATAGGACTAAGGTCCGGCCGTCGCGGCGGAGGGAGAGCGCGAAAGTTATGTGGGTTAAGTGAATGGGGCGGGAAGGGGGGGGGGGGGGGGGCTACTGAGGCGATCAGCTGAGCGGCCCTCCGTCCAATCACAGCGAGGCGGTGTGGCGCGCGGCGGGCCGGGCCGGGCCGGGCCGGAGCTTCCCTCTCTCCTACGCATGCTACGCACGCCGGTGCGTGCCGCGCCTCCCCGCCGCCGTGGCCCCTCTCCTCTGGGGGAATGTCGCTTTAGCCAGGAGCAGGCGCTTTAGAAGGATGGCGCTCTCTCGGCGAGTTCTCTTTCCCTGCTCACTTTGGTCGTTTTTTTCTGAACGGTATACATATGTTGTTAATAGCGACGGCATAGAAAACAAAGCGAAGGGAAGAAATGGAGCGTTTGAACCCGCGGCTTTGTGATTGCGGGCGTGTGGCGATAAGCACGTGATCGTGCGATAAGGGGAGGCCTGGAGGAGTTGCGGGGGGGGGGGGGGGGGGGGGCTAATGACTCAGCAACGGGATTAACAGTGCCGCGCGGAGGGACAATGTTGTGCGCCAAAAACCCGGGCGTGGAAACTTGGCCTGTAATACTCGCCCAAGTTTGCGTTCGTAGGAATATCAAGTGGTCAAAGTGTTGAGTCAGTAGAGCGCGCTATCGGATGCTTTACCGCAGGGTGCGGAGAGGGTATTCAGTTTCCTTTTGTCTCCAACGCCGCCCCGTTCCCGGCAGCTCCTTACGCAAACTGACACCGCTGTTATCACACCCACCACCCCTACCCACTGCACAGGTGAACCTTATCAATCCGTTGTCGATCTGCGCGCTGGGCAAGAACAAGAAGACCCCCGCCCCGTCCTGCCCGGGGTCTTTGCCCGCGGCGGTCTCCGGGGTAGAGGGGGGGGGGGGGGCAAGAGAGGGAGAGCGAAGACAAAAGTGGGGAAAAAATAGTAAAGGGGGAGGAGTGCCCTTCCCCTCCCCTCCCCTCCCCGGGGCGTGCCCCTCTACAGGTTGTGCCGCTGGGTACCATGGGAACACGCTGATAAGTGTGTATCGTGTGATAATTCTGTAAGGCGTTCACTGACCTACCGAGCCGAGTGCAGCATGCCGCCTTAGCTTTCCGCGCCGTTAGCAAACATTGAGAGAATGGAGTGGGGGAGGAGGAGGGTCAAAGTCAGAAGGGTTTATAGTTTATAAAGTCGCAGGTGCAGGTGTTGAACATTCCGTAAGAGCGGGGCGGGGCGGGCGGCTTCCGACTACATCTCGTCACAACTGCGCATTTACAGACTGACTGCCTCGATCTCGTGTCTTAGCAGGATTTTTGTTTTTATCTGCGCCAAAATTGTCGGTTTGTTGGGGGGAATTTTTTTATAGTTTTTCATCTACTTTCCTCATGGTGGTCGTGTGTATCGCCGCACCGGCGCGGTGCACCTGATGTGATCCCTAAGTGCGAATCAGTCGAGCAGGTCGTTGTCAATCTGTCAATCTAAGAGGATTGGTGTGCCCGGTGTGCCCGGTGGGGCGGGGCGGGGCGGGGCGGCCCGCGGGGGTCAGGAGCGAGCGGAGACGAGTGGAATGGAGTTTGCTCCGTACAGTGCGGCCCAGGCCCCGGGCCCCGGCCCAGCCCAGCCATGTCAGCCGCTCGTGGTAAAACTCGGCTTTGTAATTTACTTCGCCAATCGCTGCTAATCTCCATTCCCACTCAGTGTACTTCCAGTTTTTGTTTCCTATGGCGTGTTCGCGGTTCGCACCTCTTCTCGCGCGGCCCGGAGGAGGGAAGTCCTGGTCTGCTGGGCGAGACGTAGCCGATTTTTGTTGAATGTCTTGTGCCATTACCATGTGGCCAACAACGACGTGTTACCGGGCGTAGACAGCTGTTTTGTCTCCTCTCCGCGCCGAGAGTGACTCACACACCTGAGTATGATTTTGATTCCGGGGGGGGGGGGGGGGGGCAACATTCACGGGGGGACACTTGGCGGCCTGTGCAGCTGCCTGCCCCTGCCGCAGTCCATGGTGGGTGAGGCTGAGTGGGTCACTGCCGCCCGCTGCGCCTGCGGATGTGACCAATATGCGTTTGGTCTGCAGTTCAGTGGCGACACGTGTCGATGCGGGCGGGGCGGGGCGGGGCGGGGCGGGGCGGGGCGGGGCGGGGCGGGGCGGGGCGGGGCGGGGCGGGGCGGGGCGGGAGGTACACGGTTGGAAACTGACTATTGCAGCAAGGTGACACTGATAATCGCTCTTGATCCTCGACCGTCTGTTTCCTCCCCTCACGAGTCCAGTGTCTGTGGTCGATAGGGGCGCACTTGAACTTCACGGGCGCGTCGCGTCGTATGGGATGGGTTCGAGCCGGCGCGGCGCGGCGCGGGATCGAACCTTAACTCTTTACTTGATACCTAGTGGGAGTAAATGCCCATTTGCGTATTTATGTTGCGTATTTGCTAATGTCTGTTTTGTCTTGTTGCAGGCGAGATCACGTCGGACATGCTCCACATCGTGCGAGAGGCCCGGTGCAGGACTCTCGGCCCCTTCAGCCCGTCCTTCAGTGTGCAGGATATCCTCTTGCAGGGACTCGAGAAGGTGAGCCTGTGTTCCGTGTTCGAGTCGTCGTCATCTTGTAGAGGCCATGTTTTGACGTTTTGCGGCCTTCACCGCCAAATTTAAAATCGATCTCTGCTTTTCCACCATAATGATTTTTTAATAAACTTGATTTTTATTCTTAGCACCTCCCAGAAGATGCCCACCTTCGAGTGAGTGGCAAGCTCCATATCTCCCTTACCAGGGTTTATGATGGCAAGAATGTCATTGTGTCTCACTTCAACAGCAAAGAAGACCTCCTCCAGGTAAAATCAAAATACTATTCATATTGCCCCCTAATTTGTCATTTGCCTGCCTTAGTGGATATTTTTTTTTGTGTGTGAAACCATGTATGTTATTTTGTTTTTCTATCATTAACACATTATTTTTGTTTACAGGCTTTGATGGCAAGTGCTTTTGTTCCAATTTTTTCTGGATTTCTGCCTCCTAAGTTTCATGGTATCCGATACATGGATGGCGGATTCAGTGACAATCTTCCAACTCTAGATGAGAATACAATTACAGTTAGCCCCTTTTGTGGAGAGAGTGACATTTGTCCTCGTGATTTATCTCTTCAGTTATTCCATGTGAGTATCCTATTTATTCTTAAAAAATAATGCATACCACAGAGGTCTGGAAAGTATCCGTTTAATGTTGCAGATCAATGTTGCCAACACAAGTATTGAACTCTCAAGACAGAACATTTATCGTTTTACTAGAATTTTGTTTCCTCCAAAACCAGAGGCAAGTAAAGTTTTTGAAGAAATTACTCTGACCTAGTATACTTTCTATAATAATAAAGTGTGGAATCTGTTGTATTTTTTGTACAGGTTCTGTCAAACATGTGCAAGCAGGGCTTTGATGATGCACTCAGGTTTTTGAATCGTAATAACTTGATCAACTGCACTAGATGTTTGGCTGTACAGTCTACCTTTGTTGTACAAGACACACTTGATGAAAGCCTGGAGTATGATCCTCAGTGTCAGGAATGTAAAGTTCACCGACAGGAGGCCACAGTAGCTAACTTACCTGATACTGTACTTAGTATCTTCCAAGATGCAATTGACTCTGCAAACAAGGGTCTTATGAACTGGGTCTTCAAACATCGTGGCATGAAACTTCTATCTGTCTTGAGCCTACCGTACACATTGCCTGCTGACCTCATGTATGCAACCTTTACAAAGTGAGTGTTGTGGTCTTGTCCAGTTTTGTCTCAGTCTTTCTTGAGCTGTCCTACTAGTTATAGTTCTTCCTCACTGTGTGTCTCTTGTTTTACTTTGCACTAAAATTGCCTATTTTATTTTTCTTACCTGTGGTGAAAGTTGTGTGAAACCTTCATCTTTTGTGGCATGTCTCTTTTCCCTCTCCATGTGTCTGTCATGTAATTTTTAAAATTTATTTTTTAAATTTTACTTATAATAAAATTTTCCTTTTTTTCTTAGGCTTGTTGCAATGGCTCCTCGCATGGGAAACAATTTATACCTTATGAGCAAATTTATCATGGATGAGGTTTCACGCCTTCTGAAAAGAATGAATAGAGAACGAAGAGAAATGAGTGCCCAAATCACATGTCAGCTGGCCATCACTGAGTATGGAGGAGCATGTGACACAGAAGAAGAACTAGAGAGCCCAGTGCCTGTTAAGAATAAGATGAACTTTAATTTCACACTAAACTTGGATGAGAAGTGAGTGGAGGTTCAATCTTGTGCATAGACAAGTATATGCAGACACCTTTTTACATATCTTACTTTTTTTTTTTTTTTCAGTGGAGAGAAGAAAGGAGCAACCAGACGGTTTTCGTCAAATAAAATTTTGTCAAGACATGGAAGCTTTTCAGTCAACAGAGCTGAGACTTCTAATGTTGATGATGACACATTTGAACATATCCTTCAAGTTACTGCTCAACATGAAGCAGTTATGGCATATTATTACATGGATGAAAACAACAAGGTACTGATTCACTTATGTCTCATTTCAACAATATTTTGTGAGAGGCTTTGTAAACAACTCATCTATTTTATAATGTTTAAGGTTAAAGTGACTGAGATATATGATGTCACTGATGCTGATTCAAGTGTTCTCCTAAACCCTGAGGAGAAAATGTTGAACACCCAGCTCCAGTATGATGATGATTGGGATGAAGTTATCCATGGCTCATGGATGTCAACTCAACCCACCATGGAAGAAGAAGGTATGCAATTGACCATATACATCAGATTAAGTTGAAATTTTAACTGCAAAATATTCGAATAACATTACTGCAATATACAATCGAATAAGAGTTGCCTTTTTTTGTTTGTTGCATTTAGATGGCTATGACGGAGACAGCAGTGTGAGCTCCACAGAAGAAGATGACCGTGATCGCCACTTTTCAAGTAATGTATTCTCTGATCCTGAGAGCGAATGGACAAGAGGGTCAAGTTCCCTTAACATCTTGACTACGAAATCTGACAATGCTGGAAGACATTTTATATCTTCTCGACCTGAATCAGATCAAACAGGGCGGGCAACTACCCGCCTTCCTTCAAGGAAACATTCTGTGATTGACTCATGATGTAGGTATGTTATAAAATTGGATGGTTCTTCTATTTCAAGTTGAGCACATATTGTTGCATTAATGTCAGCTTTCAAAATATTTTGATCCTGCAGTGCAAAATCTGTGTATTTGATTTTTAGACGCAGTATTCAGGATATTTTAGCTGGACGTATTGTCCATGAACTGAGAATGTTACTAAGCCTAGACTTTCAATAGCCCTATAACAAAGAGCAAAAGAGGCATAAATAAATTAAAATAAATTAAAATGACTGATAATATTTGTCATACCTGATAATAAATGCTGTTTATTCTAAAAGTGCATTTGTGACATAGTAAATGAGAAACTGCAAATGATTTCTCTTCAACTTTGCTTTTGCCCGGTATCTGTAAAGTAGTAGTTATTTATTATTAACACTCTATGTAGTAAGTTATGCATTTATCTATTATAAAGTTTATAGTATTTGTTAAATTTTAAATTATTATGAAAGTAAGGGAATGAGCAGCAAAAGTTATAAAGCATGATAGACCGAGAATTGGTTGGGGACTCAAGAAGTAATTTTTGTTGTGAAGGAGGGATTTGTATCACAGTAGACTCCTAGCAATAGACTGCTTTGCTAATTACTTTTGCCTAATCAACTTGTTATGTTACTTTGTACTGATTCTTTTGGGGTAATTGCTCTTCTCACTACGTAGTTGTTTTCATTAAAATATTGGCTGTGAGATATCTTTTATATATAAGCACTGGAATAAATATAAGATAAGAATCTTATATAAAACTTTAAGGACCAGTATAACATTTCTAAACAAACTTAACTCTAAAACTTTTGTCAGGATGGGATGCTTTTTTGTCCTTTTCTTCAAAACAAGCTAGAACTTGAATTTTCACTCGTGTAAATATTTTGAATGGTAAAACCAAAGCTCTATTACTTTAAAAAGTAGCTTAAGTAGAGGTAAGTACCTGATCTATAAGAAGAAAAAATCGACAAAAAAGGGAAAACCATTTTAGAGGGGCAGACCATTTCTGAAAGGTAAATGTGTTTTCCAAACATAATTCCAGGTAATCTTGAAATTTATTTGCATTCTCTTTTTGACGTTCATTTGTGACAAACATATTTCATTAAGCAAAATGCAAAAAGAAAGAAAAAAAGGTCTATATCACCCTAATCTTTGTATTATTTATCTCCACAATTTGTCAGCCATGTTTTTATGTTTTTATACCATCTTGTTCAGTAAGATAGTATGGGAATTTCTCTCTTTTTAGCCTTCACTCTTTCTTTATTTTGTGTATTTTATTTTCTATTAAGAACCATAATGTCTACTTTTGGTTTACTCTTTTATAATGTCTCAAAAGCTGTCTCATGTGAAAATTCCATTGCCAAAGAGTTACAAACAATAAAGAAGATTAAGTATTAATAATTTAAAATTGCCACATGACCACACACCCTAATTAGAATAGGAAGTGGTGGGGCTGTCTAACCAGAGCGCGCTGGGAAGAGCTCCCACCCCCCACCTCTCCCCTTCCCTCTCCCTGCTACCGCCGTGACGGCAGGCAACCCACCTAACTTCTGAGTCGGTTTGGGTGCCCGCCAACTTCCACCACATCGACGCTGTGCAGATCCGTTGCATGCCTTGCTGTAAACCCGGTTCGCGTGTGCACGCAAACCAATCGGCGCCCGAGCGATTTTGTCATTGTTTTTCCTTTTCAAACCGTGCGAAAGCGTAGCGCGCATTTATCGTTTATTTTTGTGGTGAACAGAAGCAAAGCAAGTGTTGAGGAAAAAGATGCGAGAAACGCCATTACGAGGTCGTTTTAACCACAGGTGCGCAGAAGCGAGGAGGAAACCTCTCTCAACTCGATTGGGCGTTCTGGACTAAATTTGTGTTTTTGCGTCCGAGAGGACTTTCTGTTACTTGCTTGCCTTGAAGCAAGTGGTCGCGGTCATTCCCCCGATAAGTTGTAGGCAACTGTTCGGTGTTTCGAGTTTTAGATGTAATGTAAACCAGTAAACCTCATTATAAGGCCTTTTTGTTTTTGTTTACTAGCGTTCGTCAGAGTGTCTATTATCAAAAATCGTTATGAATGTATCACTGACTTGGCAAACCTATCTTTTAGCTTATATGGTCGAACTGACAAAAGAACGGAACCGTCCGCCGTACCCCTGCCTTGCTTTACAGTACCATGCTTTCGTCAGAACCACTATTTGTGAAGTCAAAGCCTTGTATAATTCGTTTCCTTCTCCTCTCCCTTAGGTTTCCCACTACGCCCACTACACACAACCCCTCCCCTCCCCCTCCCCTTCCCCCTCCCCCACAGGTACCAAGTTGGCTAGGACGCGACGAGGCCGCGCACTGCTTGTGTGGTTCTGTTTCTATCGGAAGAATTATAGCGGTTAAAGCTGTGTGCGTCGTTACGGCGTGGTGGCCAGTTGAGTGTGAATTTCGTTTTGCCTTTATTGCGACTATCTGTCATCGCTGTCGGTCAGCCATGAAAAGAGTACGCAAGAATTCTGCTTCTGGCACAGAGCAAGACGATACCCCACAGAAATCTGCTAAACTTGATGAAAGTCAAGCCATTGTAGCGGATCCGACTGCACCTTCAGGCACTAAAGACGGTGTTGAGGATAAGGTACAAAAGATCTATATTTTGTGGATTAAGGGGTTAAATTGTTTCGTATGAGTACCTAAAATATACTTTTACGGTGTCTCAATTTTATAACACAATTGGGGTGGATTAGGTTTCCTGATTATGTTTTCTCAATACTTGGAATGTATGTTTACAATATCTCACAGTACTTTAATATGCTGCATACCTGTCTCTCTCTTTTTCAGATTTGCTTCATTAATCGCCTGCCAGACCACATTGTATTACGCATCTTTCAAGAATTGGATAATCTGAGGGACATTGCCTTCATTTTACCACAGGTATGCAAGAGGTGGAAAGAGCTGGCGTTGCATGAGAATCTTTGGAAAGATATTTCTTTGAGTTATGGATCTTACATGCCAGAAGCAAGGAAGAACACCTTCTTCAAATATTTGCAAATGGCACCTAAACTAGGGGGTCTAACTTTTGAGCTGAACTTCAATGACGGGAAGGATGATTTTTCTAAAAGACTTATTAAGAAATGCCCTAGCGAAGTAACTGTTCTTCAGTTTGAGTATGATAATTTCCCACCACATGCTTTGTTCACTTTACTGCAGAAATACAAGCATTCCATAGAAAAATTAATAATAACTGATACATACACTCCATATGTGGATGAAGATGTCAAACAATTGTGGAAAGACATTATGAATTTAACAAAGCTTAAACATCTAGTAGTGGATGGAGCTGCATTGTTTTATCATAAAGCTTCTTTTAGAAAGGCTGCTCAATGTTGGAAGACTCTTAATATTCTAGATGTAAAAGATTGCTCATATGAAGACATGCACACTGTTCAGAAGCTAATTTCTGTACATTCAAATTGGGTTGAAGTTTACCTATCCACTACTACCAGCTCAATTTTCAGAGGAGAAGTAAAAGCCCTTGGTAAATGTATTCAATTAGAAACAGTGCAGATTCCCTTTTGCAAAGAGTTCAAATTTCTGGAAAAATGTGTAAAGTTAGATAGTATTGTTATAGATTGTGTTGAGGAAACTTCCAAAGAAGTTAATGCCATTATACCGTTGCTTTCTAAGAGGAGTGTATTCCCTCTTTTAAAGACAGTTAAAGTAATTGGTGGAGGATCAGAATATGTTCCATTACTCAGGAGTTTAGTAGAAATGCGTGAAATTACTCTCCTGAACCTGGTATCTTTTGACGTTTCATCTGACAACCTTACTGCTGTATTAAAAAAGACTAAATATTTGAAGTCACTATATTTACATGAAATGAGTGTTCAGTGTGTGTCAGCTGTAGTGAACAGTATTGTTGATAATGAGCTACCTAAGCTGGAAAACCTGAATATGTTTGAGTGTTATTGTGATAAAGAAACAAAGTTATGTTTAAAACTTGTTGTTAATGAACTCAAACAACATTCCAAAGTAAAAGTAACAACAGAGAGTACAATATGTAGCTGCACATTCTAGGGAATCTATTTAATGCTATTTAATCTTGTACCAGCGATCCCACTGTGTGGAGGATTAAGGAATTTTGTGAGGGATGGGAAACAAGTCTTGTCTCAGGATATTGCTTTGGGTATCACAAAATTTTCTGATGACACATATAGCAAAAAAAGACAGGATGAAACATAGGTGTGAAAGATATAGTAATGTTAAAGAAATAACTATTGTTTTTTTATAAGTAATTGAATATGTTGAAAATATCTTTCAGAATAGAAGGATAACAATTGTGACCCAAGATATTAGTAAACATATTATACTAGAGCATCCATTTTTGTTGAAATGTGTACCTAATACTTCTGTTTGAGGATTTAAGACAAAATTATTTATGACATGGTTTTCCAGAAGGTTGATTTTTTTTTTATTTTTACATGTTTGGAAGCTTTCTGTACAATGAGAATAATTGTAGTGTGAAGATTTTTTTTGTCCTATACACAGTTGCCATATTTTATTTATTTGTTCCATGATTATTACATATTTTCAACTATATACATAGAGTTATTTAATCCATGGAGTCAAGCCACTAACGTTAGTGGCTTGACTCCATGTTTAATCCAATCCTGATTATGAATAACACGGGAGAAGAAAACACAAAATTACTTTTGTGGTAAAATGGGAACTCGTTCTTTACCACTCTTCCAATAGTAAGAGTTTTAGATGTGCAGTGTAACATCTTAAAATGATTGCATCTTTATCACAGAACACAGAATACCTATAGACAAAACACTTATACCAATTGAAACTGGAAATGCTGGTCTTGCTAGCATCTATGAAATTTGTGTACTGTTTCGTATGATGTTGGGCTCTGCCCGACGTCCGCGTTGGGCTCAACCCTGGCCGCCTACTCAACAGTACGTGGGGGCTGTGCGCTGCGCTGCGCTCTCGAATAAGGTCCCCTGTGAGTTTGGTCGAAATCGAAGACAATTGTTTTACGCCCGAAAATCGCAAAAACGCCAAGGCTATAGCCTTTGCATTTTTACGATTTTCGGCCGAAAATTAATATTTTCCGAAATGACGGGGGTTGTGCAGGGGGACTCTAACGTACCCCTAGACCAACCTGCAAGGGTCAGTTCGTCCGAAAACACGGTTTGTCTGCGAGAAAATGCAGTTTTCCTGATAGCGCGCAATGTGTTCGGGCGTGGTGGCTTAGGGGCCTATTTTCTCACTAACGAAGTCCGGTATAGGACTCCTAGGACTTGCTATGCATGTGTTTTTTGGTTCCAGTAGAAGGTAACCTGTGAGTTTGGTCGAAATCGGAGACAATTCTTTTTCGACTGAAAATCGCAAAAACACCAAGGCTATAGCCTTTGCATTTTTACGATTTTCGGCCAAAAATTAATATTCGCCGAAATGACGGGGGTTGTGCTTGGGGACTCTAACGTACCCCTAGACCTACCCCAAAAGGTCAGTTCGTCCGAAAACCCGGTTTGTCTGCGAGGAAATGCAGTTTTCCTGATAGCGCGCAATGTGTTCGGGCGAGGTGGCTTAGGGGCCTATTTTATCACTAACGAAGTCCGGTATAGGACTCCCAGGACTTGCTTTGTGTTTTTTGGTCCCAGAAGAAGGTCCCCTGTGAGTTTGGTCAAAATCAGAGACAATTGTTTTTCGACCGAAAATCGCAAAAACGGCAAAGCCTTTGCATTTTTACGATTTTCGGCCAAAAATTAATATTCTCCGAAATCACGGGGGTTGTGGAGGGGGACTCTAACGTATCCCTAGCCCTAGACCAACCCGCAAGGGTCAGTTCACTTTCACGTGAGCGCTTACGCTGGCTTAACTTTACTCGCCTGGGTGGCTGGCGACGATCAGGGAGCGGATAGGGGAAGGCAAGGTGGTTGAACGTGCCGCGCCGGCCGCGCCGCTGTCCAGCCCGAAGATCGATCCTCGCTACAGGAGCGCCCTCTGCTGGGTGTATCGAGGCTGATCGAGGGCAGGTCTGAAATTTTGTTTTGTTTTGTCAGCGTGAAAGGACAGTCCTTCTTGGATGTTCCTTATTTTCTTGAGATCTTAGAACTATTGGACAGTTTTGGGTGTGTAATTCTTTAACGGAATTGATATGAGCGAAATTTTATAATCTCTTTAGAACGGTAGATGGTGACAAACAGTGGCGTAGCCTAGTGCAAAGCTAAAACAAAGTGACATAACCTGATCGCGAAACCCTCTTTTAAGTAAAAGGTTTTTTGAGCTTTTATCGAATACATTTCCGTTAATTGCACGCATATTGTAAGATTAAAATTAATTTAAAATATACCTCTTCGAATGTAAACGAAATTTTTCCATGCAGCTTGCTGCTTTGTTGTGTACAATTTATGTTGCCTGATTTACTTTTTCTCTTTTGGTTTCTTTGTTTAAAATAACTTTCAATACCGTATGTCGTAATTTTTGATGTAAATATTGTATGATCCACTTTGTTCTGCTTGCTAGTTTTTTTGCACACTTCTGTGAGAGAAGAATATGGTTACGGATCCTGCAAAGTTTTCACTTTTCTTTTATTTTGTTTCTCTTTCAGATTCTACAGAAAGAGTATTTGAGGGAAAATCCACTTGCTACTCGAGCTCCCAAGTTAGTGTATCACCTCCACCAGGATATGAATCTCGGTGAATCCCTACCTTCTCTGGTAAGTTTACATTAGTGTAGATAGCGTGAAATAATTTCATTAGTCTACTGTGTTTTCTTCTTCTCACACATGTCTTTATATATTTGTTGCTCTTGATTTTACAGTGTGAATCCAAACGGGAAACCCAAATGCTTCTTCAATGGCGAAGTGGGGTGTTTATCTCCTCAAACCGTCGGATGTTTGCAGTGTCTGCTGTGATCATGCTGTTGATTTGAAGGTGAGCAATGTTCAGAGCTTACGCATTGATTTTTGAAATAAATTTGAGAAGCAAGACAAGACAAGTATTTTGGTTTGCACCCGCCATAAAGTAATATTTTGAGGCATCTTTGTTTGTAATTGGCTATTCCCTTAGCAAAGAGTGAAATGTCTAAGCTTGCTGCTATTCCTCTGGTAACTGGAGCAAAGTTGTAATTGGGACAATAACTGCTTTTTTTTTCATCAAGAGTGGTGCATTTATTTTTCTGTACTTTTGCCTTTGGCTTTACTGACAACTTCATCCTGATCTGTCTTTGACTTTGTCATGCTAATCATAACTGATTTTTTTCTTCAGGTGTTACCCTTTGCTTCAGTCGTCCAATTATGTAGATGTCCAAGCATTATAAAGTTTGTTGCATTACTTTCCAAGAACCCATGAAGTTTCTTCTGATCTCTACTCCAATGTTGTGATTGCAATGATGCTGTAGTAAATGGTGAGTAACACTTTAATTTGGGATCATCTTATCTTATCTTACCTATTTTGAAACCTTCCACACACTGATTTCATGCTGTCTTTGTTTGTCCTTCAGGATGCTGATTACTGTGACGGAACTTCACTACTGCAAGCCTTCTAAATCTTCCGGTCCTTTTGGTTAGAATTTTTTGAGCTGCTTGTGATCCCCGCAGCACCTGGTATGCATTTCTCATTTCAATTAACTTCATTATATATTTTGTTTAAATGCTAGTTCCCCTATAAGATAAAAGTTAACTTGGATGTCAATTTGCTAATGGCATGAATTTTGATTTCAAATTGAAATGCCATAGCAAGGTCCCCTGTGAGTTTGGTCAAAATCGGAGACAATTGATTTTCGACCGAAAATCGCAAAACCGCCAAGGCTATAGCCTATGCATTTTTACGATTTTCGGCCGAAAATTAATATTCTCCGAAATGACGGGGGTTGTGCTGGGGGACTCTAACGTACCCCTAGACCAACCCGCAAGAGTCAGTTTGTCCAAAAACCCGGTCTGTCTGCGATTAAATGCAGTTTTCCTGATAGCGCGCAATGTGTTCGGGCGAGGTGGCTTAGGGGCCTATTTTGTCACAAACGAGGTCCGGTATAGGACTCCTAGGACTTGCTTTGTGTTTTTTGGTCCCAGAAGAAGGTCCCCTTTGAGTTTGGTCGAAATCGGAGACAATTGTTCTTCGACCGAAAATCGCAAAAACGCCAAGGCTATAGCCTTTGCATTTTTACGATTTTCGGCCGAAAATTAATATTCTCCGAAATGACGGGGTTGTGCTGGGGGACTCTAACGTACCCCTAGACCAACCCCAAGGGTCAGTTCGTCCGAAAACCCGGTTTGTCTGCAGAGGAAATGCAGTTTTCCTGATAGCGCGCAATGTGTTCGGGCGAGGTGGCTTAGGGGCCTATTTTATCACTAACGAAGTCCGGTATAGGACTCCTAGGACTTGCTTTGTGCTTTTTGGTCCCAGAAGAAGGTCCCCTGTGAGTTTTGTCGAAATCGGAGACAATTGTTTTTCGACCGAAAATCGCAAAAACGCCAAGGCTATAGCCTTTGCATTTTTACGATTTTTGGCCGAAAATTAATATTCTCCGAAATGACTGGGTTTGTGCTGGGGGACTCTAACGTACCCCTAGACCAACCCCCAAAGGTCAGTTCGTCCGAAAACCCGGTTTGTCTGCGAGGAAATGCAGTTTTCCTGATAGCGCGCAATGTGTTCGGGCGAGGTGGCTTAGGGGCCTATTTTATCACTAACAAAGTCCGGTAAAGGACTCCTAGGACTTGCTTTGCGTTTTTTGGTCCCAGAAGAAGGTCCTCTGTAAGTTTGGTCGAAATCGGAGACAATTGTACTTCGACCGAAAATCGCAAAAATGCCAAGGCTATAGCCTTTGCATTTTTACGATTTTCGGCCGAAAATTAATATTCTCCGAAATGCGGGGGTTGTGCTGGGGGACTCTAACGTACCCCTAGACCAACCCCAAGGGTCAGTTCGTCCGAAAACCCGGTTTGTCTGCGAGGAAATGCAGTTTTCCTGATAGCGCGCAATGTGTTCGGGCGAGGTGGCTTAGGGGCCTATTTTATCACTAACGAAGTCCGGTATAGGACTCCTAGGACTTGCTTTGTGTTTTTTGGTCCCAGAAGAAGGTCCCCTGTGAGTTTGGTCGAAATCGGAGACAATTGTTCTTCGACCGAAAATCGCAAAACGCCAAGGCTATAGCCTTTGCATTTTTACGATTTTCGGCCGAAAATTAATATTCTCCTAAATGACGGGGGTTGTGCTGGGGGACTCTAACGTACCCCTAGACTAACCCCAAAGGGTCAGTTCGTCCGAAAACCCGGTTTGTCTGCGAGGAAATGCAGTTTTCCTGATAGCGCGCAATGTGTTCGGGCGAGGTGGCTTAGGGGCCTATTTTATCACTAACGAAGTCCGGTATAGGACTCCTAGGACTTGCTTTGTGTTTTTTGGTCCCAGAAGAAGGTCCCCTGTGAGTTTGGTCGAAATCGGAGACAATTGTTCTTCGACCGAAAATCGCAAAACGCCAAGGCTATAGCCTTTGCATTTTTACGATTTTCGGCCGAAAATTAATATTCTCCGAAATGACGGGGGTTGTGCTGGGGGACTCTAACGTACCCCTAGACCAACCTTCAAGGGTCAGTTCGTCCGAAAACCCGGTTTGTCTGCGAGGAAATGCAGTTTTCCTGATAGCGCGCAATGTGTTCGGGCGAGGTGGCTTAGGGCCTATTTTATCACTAACGAAGTCCGGTATAGGACTCCTAGGACTTGCTTTGTGTTTTTTGGTCCCAGAAGAAGGTCCCCTGTGAGTTTGGTCGAAATCGGAGACAATTGTTTTTCGACCGAAAATCGCAAAAACGCCAAGGCTATAGCCTTTGCATTTTTACGATTTTCGGCCGAAAATTAATATTCTCCGAAATGACGGGGTTGTGCTGGGGGACTCTAACGTACCCCTAGACCAACCCCCAAGGGTCAGTTCGTCCGAAAACCCGGTTTGTCTGCGAGGAAATGCAGTTTTCCTGATAGCGCGCAATGTGTTCGGGCGAGGTGGCTTAGGGGCCTATTTTATCACTAACAAAGTCCGGTATAGGACTCCTAGGACTTGCTTTGTGTTTTTGGTCCCAGAAGAAGGTCCCTGTGAGTTTGGTCGAAATCGGAGGCAATTGTTTTTCGACCGAAAATCGCAAAAACGCAAATGCTATAGCCTTTGCATTTTTACGATTTTCGGCCGAAAATTAATATTCTCCGAAATGACGAGGGTTGTGCTGGGGGACTCTAACGTACCCCTAGACCAACTCCCCAGGGTCAGTTCGTCCGAAAACCCGGTTTGTCTGCGAGGAAATGCAGTTTTCCTGATAGCGCGCAATGTGTTCGGGCGAGGTGGCTTAGGGGCCTATTTTCTCACTAACGAAGTCCGGTATAGGACTCCTAGGACTTGCTTTGTGTTTTTGGTCCCAGAAGAAGGTCCCCTGTGAGTTTGGTCGAAATCGGAGACAATTGATTTTCGACTGAAAATCGCAAAAACGCCAAGGCTATAGCCTTTGCATTTTTACGATTTTCGGCCGAAAATTAATATTCTCCGAAATGACGGGGGTTGTGCTGGGGGACTCTAACGTACCCCTAGACCAACCCCCAAGGGTCAGTTCGTCCGAAAACCCGGTTTGTCTGCGAGGAAATGCAGTTTTCCTGATAGCGCGCAATGTGTTCGGGCGAGGTGGCTTAGGGGCCTATTTTATCACTAACAAAGTCCGGTAAAGGACTCCTAGGACTTGCTTTGTGTTTTTTGGTCCCAGAAGAAGGTCCCCTTTGAGTTTGGTCGAAATCGGAGACAATTGTTCTTCGACCGAAAATCGCAAAAACGCCAAGGCTATAGCCTTTGCATTTTTACGATTTTCGGCCGAAAATTAATATTCTCCGAAATGACGGGGGTTGTGCTGGGGGACTCTAACGTACCCCTAGACCAACCCCCAAGGGTCAGTTCGTCCGAAAACCCGGTTTGTCTGCGAGGAAATGCAGTTTTCCTGATAGCGCGCAATGTGTTCGGGCGAGGTGGCTTAGGGGCCTATTTTATCACTAACAAAGTCCGGTAAAGGACTCCTAGGACTTGCTTTGCGTTTTTTGGTCCCAGAAGAAGGTCCCCATTGAGTTTGGTCGAAATCGGAGACAATTGTTTTTCGACCGAAAATCGCAAAAACGCCAAGGCTATAGCCTTTGCATTTTTACGATTTTTGGCCGAAAATTAATATTCTCCGAAATGACCGGGTTTGTGCTGGGGGACTCTAACGTACCCCTAGACCAACCCGAAAGAGTCAGTTTGTCCAAAAACCCGGTCTGTCTGCGATTAAATGCAGTTTTCCTCATAGCGCGCAATGTGTTCAGGCGAGCTGGCTTAGGGGCCTATTTTGTCACTAACAGGGTCCGGTATAGGACTCCTAGCACTTGCTTTGTGTTTTTTGGTCCCAGAAGAAGGTCCTCTGTAAGTTTGGTCGAAATCGGAGACAATTGTTTTTTGACCGAAAATCGCAAAAACGCCAAGGCTATAGCCTTTGCATTTTTACGATTTTCGGCCGTAAATAAATGTTCTCCGAAATGACGGGGGTTGTGCTGGGGGACTCTAACGTACCCCTAGACCAACCCCCAAGGGTCAGTTCGTCCGAAAACCCGGTTTGTCTGCGAGGAAATGCAGTTTTCCTGATAGCGCGCAATGTGTTCGGGCGAGGTGGCTTAGGGGCCTATTTTATCACTAACGATGTCCGGTATAGGACTCCTAGGACTTGCTTTGTGTTTTTTGGTCCCAGAAGAAGGTCCCCATTGAGTTTGGTCGAAATCGGAGACAATTGTTTTTCGACCGAAAATCGCAAAAACGCCAAGGCTATAGCCTTTGCATTTTTACGATTTTCGGCCGAAAATTAATATTCTCCGAAATGACGGGGGTTGTGCTGGGGGACTCTAACGTACCCCTAGACCAACCCCCAAGGGTCAGTTCGTCCGAAAACCCGGTTTGTCTGCGAGGAAATGCAGTTTTCCTAATAGCGCGCAATGTGTTCGGGCGAGGTGGCTTAGGGGCCTATTTTATCACTAACAAAGTCCGGTATAGGACTCCTAGGACTTGCTTTGTGTTTTTTGGTCCCAGAAGAAGGTCCCCTGTGAGTTTGGTCGAAATCGGAGACAATTGTTCTTCGACCGAAAATCGCAAAAACGCCAAGGCTATAGCCTTTGCATTTTTACGATTTTCGGCCGAAAATTAATATTCTCCGAAATGACGGGGGTTGTGCTGGGGGACTCTAACGTACCCCTAGACCAACCCCGAAGGGTCAGTTCGTCCGAAAACCCGGTTTGTCTGCGAGGAAATGCAGTTTTCCTGATAGCGCGCAATGTGTTCGGGCGAGGTGGCTTAGGGGCCTATTTTATCACTAACGAAGTCCGGTATAGGACTCCTAGGACTTGCTTTGTGTTTTTTGGTCCCAGAAGAAGGTCCCCTGTGAGTTTGGTCGAAATCGGAGACAATTGTTTTCGACCGAAAATCGCAAAACGCCAAGGCTATAGCCTTTGCATTTTTACGATTTTCGGCCGAAAATTAATATTCTCCGAAATGACGGGGTTGTGCTGGGGGACTCTAACGTACCCCTAGACCAACCCGCAAGGGTCAGTTCGTCCGAAAACCCGGTTTGTCTGCGAGGAAATGCAGTTTTCCTGATAGCGCGCAATGTGTTCGGGCGAGGTGGCTTAGGGGCCTATTTTCTCACTAACGAAGTCCGGTATAGGACTCCTAGGACTTGCTTTGTGTTTTTTGGTCCCAGAAGAAGGTTCCCTGTGAGTTTGGTCGAAATCGGAGACAATTGTTCTTCGACCGAAAATCGCAAAAACGCCAAGGCTATAGCCTTTGCATTTTTACGATTTTCGGCCGAAAATTAATATTCTCCGAAATGACGGGGGTTGTGCTGGGGGACTCTAACGTACCCCTAGACCAACCTTCAAAGGTCAGTTCGTCCGAAAACCCGGTTTGTCTGCGAGGAAATGCAGTTTTCCTGATAGCGCAATGTGTTCGGGCGAGGTGGCTTAGGGGCCTATTTTATCACTAACGAAGTCCGGTATAGGACTCCTAGGACTTGCTTTGTGTTTTTTGGTCCCAGAAGAAGGTCCCCTGTGAGTTTGGTCGAAATCGGAGACAATTGTTTTTCGACCGAAAATCGCAAAGACGCCAAGGCTATAGCCTTTGCATTTTTACGATTTTCGGCCGAAAATTAATATTCTCCGAAATGACGGGGGTTGTGCTGGGGACTCTAACGTACCCTAGACCAACCCCAAGGGTCAGTTTGTCCAAAAACCCGGTCTGTCTGCGATTAAATGCAGTTTTCCTCATAGCGCGCAATGTGTTCAGGCGAGCTGGCTTAGGGGCCTATTTTGTCACTAACAGGGTCCGGTATAGGACTCCTAGCACTTGCTTTGTGTTTTTTGGTCCCAGAAGAAGGTCCCCTGTGAGTTTGGTCCAAATCGGAGACAATTGTTCTCTCGAAAATCGCAAAACGCCAAGGCTATAGCCTTTGCATTTTTACGATTTTCGGCCGAAAATTAATATTCGCCGAAATGACGGGGGTTGTGCTGGGGGACTCTAACGTACCCCTAGACCTACCCCAAAAGGTCAGTTCGTCCGAAAACCCGGTTTGTCTGCGAGGAAATGCAGTTTTCCTGATAGCGCGCAATGTGTTCGGGCGAGGTGGCTTAGGGGCCTATTTTATCACTAACAAAGTCCGGTAAAGGACTCCTAGGACTTGCTTTGCGTTTTTTGGTCCCAGAAGAAGGTCCCCATTGAGTTTGGTCGAAATCGGAGACAATTGTTTTTCGACCGAAAATCGCAAAAACGCCAAGGCTATAGCCTTTGCATTTTTACGATTTTCGGCCGAAAATTAATATTCTCCGAAATGACGGGGGTTGTGCTGGGGGACTCTAACGTACCACTAGACCAACCTTCAAGGGTCAGTTCGTCCGAAAACCCGGTTTGTCTGCGAGGAAATGCAGTTTTCCTGATAGCGCGCAATGTGTTCGGGCGAGGTGGCTTAGGGGCCTATTTTATCACTAACAAAGTCCGGTAAAGGACTCCTAGGACTTGCTTTGTGTTTTTTGGTCCCAGAAGAAGGGCTCCTTTGAGTTTGGTCGAAATCGGAGACAATTGTACTTCGACCGAAAATCGCAAAAATGCCAAGGCTATAGCCTTTGCATTTTTACGATTTTCGGCCGAAAATTAATATTCTCCGAAATGACGGGGGTTGTGCTGGGGGACTCTAACGTACCCTAGACCAACCTCCAAGGGTCAGTTTGTCCGAAAACCCGGTTTGTCTGCGAGGAAATGCAGTTTTCCTGATAGCGCGCAATGTGTTCGGGCGAGGTGGCTTAGGGGCCTATTTTATCACTAACAAAGTCCGGTATAGGACTCCTAGGACTTGCTTTGTGTTTTTTGGTCCCAGAAGAAGGTCCCCTCTGAGTTTGGTCGAAATCGGAGACAATTGTTTTTCGACCGAAAATCGCAAAAACGCCAAGGCTATAGCCTTTGCATTTTTACGATTTTCGGCCGAAAATTAATATTCTCCGAAATGACGGGGGTTGTGCTGGGGGACTCTAACGTACCACTAGACCAACCTTCAAGGGTCAGTTCGTCCGAAAACCCGGTTTGTCTGCGAGGAAATGCAGTTTTCCTGATAGCGCGCAATGTGTTCGGGCGAGGTGGCTTAGGGGCCTATTTTATCACTAACAAAGTCCGGTAAAGGACTCCTCGGACTTGCTTTGTGTTTTTTGGTCCCAGAAGAAGGTCCCCTTTGAGTTTGGTCGAAATCGGAGACAATGGTACTTCGACCGAAAATCGCAAAAACGCAAAGGCTATAGCCTTTGCATTTTTACGATTTTGGGCCGAAAATAAATTTTGCTCTTAAGTGACGGGGGTTGTGCCTGGGCACTCTTAACTTCCCCTAGACCAACCCCCGAGGGTGTCCTGTAAGTTTGGTTGAAATCGGGGACAATTTATTTTCGGCTGAAAATCGCAAAAACGCAAAGGTTATAGCCTTGGCATTTTAACGATTTTTGGCCGAAAAGAAGTTTTGCTCCAAAGTGACGATCAGGGAGCGGGTAGGGGAAGGGAAGCCGCGGTGGTTGAACTTGCCGCGCCGTTGTCCAGCCCGAAGATCGATCATCGCTACAGGAGCGCCCTCTGCTGGGTGTATCGAAGCTGATCGAGGAGACAAACTAAACACGGCAGGCAGGTCTGAAACGTTGTATTGATTTGTCAGCGTGAAAGGACGGTCTTTCTTGGATGTTCCTTATTTTATTGAGACCTTAGAACTACTGGACAGTTTTGGGTGTGTAATTCTTTAATGGAATTGATATGAGCGAAATTTTATAATCCCTTTAGAACGGTAGATGGTGACAAACAGTGGCGTAGCCTAGTGCAAAGCTAAAACAAAGTGACATAACCTGATTGCGAAACCCTCTTTTAAGTAAAACGTTTCTGAGCTTTTATCGAATACATTTCCGTTAATTGCACGCATATTGTAAGATTAAAATTAATTTAAAATATACCTCTTCGAATGTAAACGAAATTTTTCCATGCAGCTTGCTGCTTTGTTGTGTACAATTTATGTTGCCTGAAAACATTTTAATTTGGGATCATCTTCTCTTATCTTACCTATTTTGAATCCTTCCACACACTGATTTCATGCTACCATTGTTTGTTCTTCAGGATGCTGATTCCTTTGACGGGCCTTCACTACTGCAAGCCTTCTGATTCTTTCGGTCCTTTGGGTTAGGATTTTTTGAGCTGCTTGTGATCCCCACAGCACCTGGTGTGTATTTTTCATTTCACTTAACTTCATTATATATTTTGTTTGAATGCTTGTACCCCTATAAGATGAAAGTTAACTTGGATGTCAATTTGCTAATGACATGGATTACCTTCTTTTGATTGCTGAATATATTTTGATTTCAAATTGAAATGCCATAGCAAGTAGTAAAATTTTGGCACGTTATCCCTTGTACCTGCCGTACTAAATTAAAGAGGGAATAGCTGTTTAATTTTTTCATTTTGTGTCTTTCTAAATAAATCAACCGAGTTGTGATGAAATGATACTCTTTTCTTGAGCTGCTTCTGATACATATTTGTTTTTGCAGGTGACAAGACAAAGATGCACCAAATGTGAAGGCGTTGAAGACTCTTCAAATCAAGAAACCAACTCAAGACAGGATCCTCAGCATGATAAAATGAACTTACTTTGAACTTGCTTTGTATTTGGAATTACTTGAAAACGTTTTTTGGTATGTGAGCATGAGTTATTTCATTTGAAGGAGAGAATTGTCACAGTGAAACGCGTTTTGTTCTTCTTCCAATAAAATTTGTATTTCTTTGTTGTTGCGCTTCCACTGCTACAAGTCCCAAGCTCAGCAGCTGCGCACATGAAGGCACAGCAGCTGAGCTTAGGACACGAAGCATCAGAGCAGCGACAACAAAACAATGTTTTTCCTCTTTGGTTGTCGACTTTGGCCTTCCTTCATCGAGCGACTCACTAGTGGAAACCAATGAACCACTCGACCGAGAAGACCAAAGTTGACAACCAAGAAGGGAAAAAACACGTCCTTGTCCTTCTCCTTATACAAATACTTGTCCTGGTACAGATACTTGCCTCTCTGAGAGAGAGAGAGAGAAAAGAGAAGGGGGGGGGGGGGTGAGATAGTGAGAGAAAGTGCCAGGTGCACACTAAACCCTTAAGCATTTTGTTGTGCGTAAACATGCAGAATTTTAAGCAACCATAATTATGCACAATTTTTGTGCATAATTTTGTACAAATTGTGCATAACTATGCACAAATTGTACATAGTTATGCATGAAATTGTACATCCTCTTCTGATTGCTGAAACTCCTGCATGTTAATGCACAATAAAGTGCATAATGCTTTAGTGTGTGCGGGGGAGGGGAGGGTGGCTAGATAGAAAAGAAACAAAGGGGAGGGGGGGGGATGGGAGAGGAGTATGAAAGGAGGGGGCTGGAGTGGGGTGAAACGGGTTGGAACTGAATTTCTGTAAACATAGCCCTTAATAAAGCATCATTTTTCCCTTTGTTCTTCTATTTTTTCTTCCTAACCTAACCTAACCTAAGGAAGAAAAAAGGAGAAGAAGAAGAAAAAGAAGAAAAAAAAGAAGAAGAAAAAAAGAAGAAGAAAAGAAGAAGAAGAAGAAGAAGAAGAAGAAAGAAGAAAAAGAAAAAGAAGAAAAAAAGAAGAAGAAAAAAAAGAAGAAGAAGAAGAAGAAAAAAAGAAGAAGAAAAAAAAGAAGAAGAAAAGAAAAAAGAAGAAGAAAAAAAGAAGAAGAAAAGAAGAAGAAAAAGAAGAAGAAAAAGAAGAAGAAAAAAAGAAGAAGAAGAAAAAAAGAAGAAAAAGAAGAAGAAAGAAGAAGAAAAAAGAAGAAAGAAGAAGAAAAAAAGAAGTTGTTCTTCTTTTCTTCTTCTTCTCCTTTCTTCTTCTTCTTCTTTCTTCTCTTTTTTCTTCTTCTTTTCTTCTTCTACTTTTCTTCTTCTTTTCTTCTTCTTTTCTTCTTTTTTTTCTTCTTTTTTTTTCTTCTTTTTTCTTCTTCTTTTTTTCTTCTTCTTTTTTCTTCTTCTTGGTTAGGTTAGGTTAGGAAGAAAAAAATGAAGAACAAAGGGAAAAATGAAAATTGCTTTATGAAGGGCTATGTTTACAGAAATTCATTTTCAGCCTCTTTCGCCCCACACCCGCCCCCTCCCCTTTGTTTATTTTCTATCTATCCCCCTCCCCTCTCGCACACACTATATCCTTATGCATTTTATTGTGCATTAACATGCAGGATTTTCAGCAATCATAAGAGTTTGTACAATTTCATGCATAATTATGTACAATTTGTGCATAGTTATGCACAAGTTGTACATAATTATGCACAAAAATTGTGCATAATTATAGTTGCTTAAAATTCTGCATGTTTATGCACAACAAAATGCAAAAGGGTTTAGTGTGCACCTGGCACTTTCTCTCACCGTCTCACTCCCCCCCCCCTCCTTTCTCTCTCTCTCAGAGAGGCAAGTATCTGTACCAGGACAAGTATTTGTATAAGGAGAAGGACAAGGACGTGTTTTTTCCCTTCTTGGTTGTCAACTTTGGTCTTCTCGGTCGAGTGGTTCATTGGTTTCCACTAGTGAGTCGCTCGATGAAGGAAGGCCAAAGTCGACAACCAAGGAGGAAAAACATTGTTTTGTTGTCGCTGCTCTGATGCTTCGTGTCCTAAGCTCAGCTGCTGTGCCTTCATGTGCGCAGCTGCTGAGCTTGGGACTTGTAGCAGTGGAAGCGCAACAACAAAGAAATACAAATTTTATTGGAAGAAGAACAAAACGCGTTTCACTGTGACAATTCTCTCCTTCAAATGAAATAACTCATGCTCACATACCAAAAAATCGTTTTCAAGTAATTCCAAATACAAAGCAAGTTCAAAGTAAGTTCATTTTATCATGCTGAGGATCCTGTCTTGAGTTGGTTTCTTGATTTGAAGAGTCTTCAACGCCTTCACATTTGGTGCATCTTTGTCTTGTCACCTGCAAAAACAAATATGTATCAGAAGCAGCTCAAGAAAAGAGTATCATTTCATCACAACTCGGTTGATTTATTTAGAAAGACACAAAATAAAAAATTAAACAGCTATTCCCTCTTTAATTTAGTACGGCAGGTACATGGGATAACATGCCAAAATTTTACTACTTGCTATGGCATTTCAATTTGAAATCAAAATATATTCAGCAATCAAAAGAAGGTAATCCATGTCATTAGCAAATTGACATCCAAATTAACTTTCATCTTATAGGGGTACAAGCATTCAAACAAAATATATAATGAAGTTAAGTGAAATGAGAAATACACACCAGGTGCTGTGGGGATCACAAGCAGCTCAAAAAATCCTAACCCAAAGGACCGAAAGAATCAGAAGGCTTGCAGTAGTGAAGGCCCGTCAAAGGAATCAGCATCCTGAAGAACAAACAAAGATAGCATGAAATCAGTGTGTGGAAGGTTTCAAAATAGGTAAGATAAGATAAGATGATCCCAAATTAAAATGTTACTCACCATTTACTACAGCATCATTGCAATCACAACATTGGAGTAGAGATCAGAAGAAACTTCATGGGTTCTTGGAAAGTAATGCAACAAACTTTATAATGCTTGGATATAAACATAATTGGACGACTGAAGCAAAGGGTAACACCTGAAGAAAAAAACAGTTATGATTAGCATGACAAAGTCAAAGACAGATCAGGATGAAGTTGTCAGAAAAGCCAAAGGCAAAAGTACAGAAAAATAAATGCACCACTCTTAATGAAAAAAAAAAGCAGTTATTGTCCCAATTACAACTTTGCTCCAGTTACCAGAGGAACAGCAGCAAGCTTAGACATTTCACTCTTTGCTAAGGGAATAGCCAATTACAAACAAAGATGCCTCAAAATATTACTTTATGGTGGGTGCAAATCAAAATACTTGTCTTGTCTTGCTTCTCAAATTTATTTCCAAAATCAATGCGTAAGCTCTGAACATTGCTCACCTTCAAATCAACAGCATGATCACAGCAGACACTGCAAACAGCCCCACTGAACTGCGGTCTCCATACGACAGTCCGAGGAGATAAACACCCCACTTCGCCATTGAAGAAGCATTTGGGTTTCCCGTTTGGATTCACACTGTAAAATCAAGAGCAACAAATATATAAAGACATGTGTGAGAAGAAGAAAACACAGTAGACTAATGAAATTATTTTACGCTATCTATACTAATGTAAACTTACCAGAGAAGGTAGGGATTCATCGAGATTCATATCCTGGTGGAGGTGAGACACTAACTTGGGAGCTCGAGTAGCAAGTGGATTTTCCCTCAAATACTCTTTCTGTAGAATCTGAAAGAGAAACAAAATAAAAGAAAAGTGAAAACTTTGCAGGATCCGTAACCATATTTTTCTCTCACAGAAGTGCGCAAAAAAACTAGCAAGCAGGACAAAGTGGATCATAGAATCTTTACATCAAAAATAACGACACACGGTATTGAAAGTTATTTTATACAAAGAAACCAAAAGAGAAAAAGTAAATCAGGCAACATAAATTGTACACAACAAAGCAGCAAGCTGCATGGAAAAATTTCGTTTACATTCAAAGAGGTATATTTTAAATTAATTTTAATCTTACAATATGCGTGCAATTAACGGAAATGTATTCGATACCAGCTCAGAAACGTTTTACTTAAAAGAGGGTTTCGCGATCAGGTTATGTCGCTTTGTTTCAGCTTTGCACTAGGCTACGCCACTGTTCGTCACCATCTACCGTTCTAAAGAGATTATAAAATTTCGCTCATATCTATTCCATTAGAGAATTACACACCCAAAACTGTCCAGTAGTTCTAAGGTCTCAATAAAATAAGGAACATACAAGAAGTACCGTCCTTTCACGCTGACAAAACAATACAAAGTTTCAGACGTGCCTGACGTGTTTGGTTTGTCTCCTCGATCAGCCTCGATACACCCAGCAGAGGGCGCTCCTATAGCGAGGATCGATCTTCGGGCTCGACAGCGGCGCGGCACGTTCAACCACCGCGGCTTCCCATCCCCTACCCGCTCCCTGATCGTCACTTTGGAGCAAAACTTATTTTCGGCCCAAAATCGTAAAAATGCAAAGGCTATAGCCTTTGCGTTTTTGCGAATTTTAGCCGAAAATAAATTGTCCCCGATTTCAACCAAACTTACAGGACACCCTCGGGGGTTGGTCTAGGGGAAGTTAAGAGTGCCCAGGCACAACCCCCGTCACTTAAGAGCAAAACTTATTTTCGGCCCAAAATCAAAATGCAAAGGCTATAGCCTTGCGTTTTTGCTATTTTCGGTCGAAGTACAATTGTCTCCGATTTTGACCAAACTCAAAGGGGACCTTCTTCTGGGACCAAAAAACACAAAGCAAGTCCTAGGAGTCCTTTACCGGACTAAGTTAGTGATAAAATAGGCCTCTAAGCCACCTCGCCCGAACACATTGCGCGCTATCAGGGAAACTGCATTTCCTCGCAGACAAACCGGGTTTTCGGACGAACTGACCCTTGAAGGTTGGTCTAGGGGTACGTTAGAGTCCCCCAGCACAACTCCCGTCATTTCGGAGAATATTAATTTTCGGCCGAAAATCGTAAAAATGCAAAGGCTATAGCCTTGGCGTTTTTTGCGATTTTCGGTCGAAGAACAATTGTCTCCGATTTGGACCAAACTCACAGGGGACCTTCTTCTGGGACCAAAAAACACAAAGCAAGTCCTAGGAGTCCTTTACCGGACTTTGTTAGTGATAAAATAGGCCCCTAAGCCACCTCGCCCGAACACATTGCGCGCTATCAGGAAAACTGCATTTCCTCGCAGACAAACCGGGTTTTCGGACGAACTGACCCTTGGGGGTTGGTCTAGGGGTACGTTAGAGTCCCCCAGCACAACCCCCGTCATTTCGGAGAATATTAATTTTCGGCCAAAAATCGTAAAAATGCAAAGGCTATAGCCTTGGCGTTTTTGCGATTTTCGGTCGAAAAACAATTGTCTCCGATTTCGACCAAACTCACAGGGGACCTTCTTCTGGGACCAAAAAACACAAAGCAAGTCCTAGGAGTCCTATACAGGACTTCGTTCGTGAGGAAATAGGCCCCTAAGCCATCTCGCCCGAACACATTGCGCGCTATCAGGAAAACTGCATTTCCTCGCAGACAAACCGGGTTTTCGGACGAACTGACCCTTGGGGTTGGTCTAGGGGTACGTTAGAGTCCCCAGCACAACCCCGTCATTTCGAGAATATTAATTTTCGGCCGAAAATCGTAAAATGCAAAGGCTATAGCCTTGGCGTTTTTGCGATTTTCGGTCGAAAACAATTGTCTCCGATTTCGACCAAACTCACAGGGGACCTTCTTCTGGGACCAAAAACACAAAGCAAGTCCTAGGAGTCCTATACCGGACTTCGTTAGTGATAAAATAGGCCCCTAAGCCACCTCGCCCGAACACATTGCGCGCTATCAGGAAAACTGCATTTCCTCGCAGACAAACCGGGTTTTCGGACGAACTGACCCTTGGGGTTGGTCTAGGGGTACGTTAGAGTCCCCAGCACAACCCCGTCATTTCGAGAATATTAATTTTCGGCCGAAAATCGTAAAATGCAAAGGCTATAGCCTTGGCGTTTTATGATTTTCGGTCGAAAACAATTGTCTCCGATTTCGACCAAACTCACAGGGGACCTTCTTCTGGGACCAAAAACACAAAGCAAGTCCTAGGAGTCCTATACCGGACTTCGTTAGTGATAAAATAGGCCCCTAAGCCACCTCGCCCGAACACATTGCGCGCTATCAGGAAAACTGCATTTCCTCGCAGACAAACCGGGTTTTCGGACGAACTGACCCTTGAGGTTGGTCTAGGGGTACGTTAGAGTCCCCAGCACAACCCCGTCATTTCGAGAATATTAATTTTCGGCCGAAAATCGTAAAAATGCAAAGGCTATAGCCTTGGCGTTTTTGCGATTTTCGGTCGAAAACAATTGTCTCCGATTTCGACCAAACTCACAGGGGACCTTCTTCTGGGACCAAAACACAAAGCAAGTCCTAGGAGTCCTATACCGGACTTCGTTAGTGATCAAATAGGCCCTAAGCCACCTCGCCCGAACACATTGCGCGCTATCAGGAAAACTGCATTTCCTCGCAGACAAACCGGGTTTTCGGACGAACTGACCCTTGGGGGTTGGTCTAGGGTACGTTAGAGTCCCCAGCACAACCCCCGTCATTTTCGAGAATATTAATTTTCGGCCGAAAATCGTAAAAATGCAAAGGCTATAGCCTTGGCGTTTTGCGATTTTCGGTCGAAAACAATTGTCTCCGATTTGGACCAAACTCACAGGGACCTTCTTCTGGGACCAAAAACACAAAGCAAGTCCTAGGAGTCCTATACCGGACTTCGTTAGTGATAAAATAGGCCCCTTAGCCACCTCGCCCGAACACATTGCGCGCTATCAGGAAAACTGCATTTCCTCGCAGACAAACCGGGTTTTTGGGACGAACTGACCCTTGGGGGTTGGTCTAGCGGTACGTTAGAGTCCCCCAGCACAACCCCGTCATTTCGGAGAATATTAATTTTCGGCCGAAAATCGTAAAAATGCAAAGGCTATAGCCTTGGCGTTTTCCGATTTTCGGTCGAAAACAATTGTCTCCGATTTCGACCAAACTCACAGGGACCTTCTTCTGGGACCAAAACACATAGCAATTCCTAGGAGTCCTATACCGGACTTCGTTAGTGAAAAAATAGGCCCCTAAGCCACCTCGCCCGAACACATTGCGCGCTATCAGGAAAACTGCATTTTCTCGCAGACAAACCGGGTTTTCGGACGAACTGACCCTTGGGGGTTGGTCTAAGGGTACGTTAGAGTCCCCCAGCACAACCCCCCGTCATTTCGGAGAATATTAATTTTCGGCCGAAAATCGTAAAATGCAAAGGCTATAGCCTTGGCGTTTTGCGATTTTCGGTCGAAGAACAATTGTCTCCGATTTCGACCAAACTCACAGGGGACCTTCTTCTGGGACCAAAAAACACAAAGCAAGTCCTAGGAGTCCTATACCGGACTTCGTTAGTGATAAAATAGGCCCCTAAGCCACCTCGCCCGAACACATTGCGCGCTATCAGGAAAACTGCATTTCCTCGCAGACAAACCGGGTTTTCGGACGAACTGACCCTTGGGGGTTGGTCTAGGGGTACGTTAGAGTCCCCCAGCACAACCCCCCGTCATTTCGGAGAATATTAATTTTCGGCCGAAAATCGTAAAAATGCAAAGGCTATAGCCTTGGCGTTTTTGCGATTTTCGGTCGAAAAACAATTGTCTCCGATTTCGACCAAACTCACAGGGGCCTTCTTCTGGGACCAAAAAACACAAAGCAAGTCCTAGGAGTCCTATACCGGACTTCGTTAGTGATAAAATAGGCCCCTAAGCCACCTCGCCCGAACACATTGCGCGCTATCAGGAAAACTGCATTTCCTCGCAGACAAACCGGGTTTTCGGACGAACTGACCCTTGGGGTTTGGTCTAGAGGTACGTTAGAATCCCCCAGCAGAACCCCCGTCATTTCGGAGAATATTAATTTTCGGCCGAAAATCGTAAAAATGCAAAGGCTATAGCCTTGGCGTTTTAGCGATTTACGGTCGAAAAACAATTGTCTCCAATTTCGACCAAACTCACAGGGACCTTCTTCTGGGACCAAAAACACAAAGCAAGTCCTAGGAGTCCTATACCGGACTTCGTTAGTGATAAAATAGGCCCCTAAGCCACCTCGCCCGAACACATTGCGCGCTATCAGGAAAACTGCATTTCCTCGCAGACAAACCGGGTTTTCGGACGAACTGACCCTTGGGGGTTGGTCCAGGGGAACGTTAGAGTCCCCCAGCACAACCCCCGTCATTTCGGAGAATATTAATTTTCGGCCGAAAATCGTAAAAATGCAAAGGCTATAGCCTTGGCGTTTTTGCGATTTTCGGTCGAAAAACAATTGTCTCCGATTTCGACCAAACTCACAGGGGACCTTCTTCTGGGACCAAAAACACAAAGCAAGTCCTAGGAGTCCTATACCGGACTTTGTTAGTGATAAAATAGGCCCCTAAGCCACCTCGCCCGAACACATTGCGCGCTATCAGGAAAACTGCATTTCCTCGCAGACAAACCGGGTTTTCGGACGAACTGACCCTTGGGGGTTGGTCTAGAAGTACGTTACAGTCCCCCAGCACAACCCCCGTCATTTCGGAGAATATTAATTTTCGGCCGAAAATCGTAAAAATGCAAAGGCTATAGCCTTGGCGTTTTTGCGATTTTCGGTCGAAAAACAATTGTCTCTGATTTCGACCAAACTCACAGGGGACCTTCTTCTGGGACCAAAAAACACAAAGCAAGTCCTAGGAGTCCTATACCGGACTTCGTTAGTAATAAAATAGGCCCCTAAGCCACCTCGCCCGAACACATTGCGCGCTATCAGGAAAACTGCATTTCCTCGCAGACAAACCGGGTTTTCGGACGAACTGACCCTTGGGGTAGGTCTAGGGGTACGTTAGAGACCCCAGCACAACCCCCGTCATTTCGGCGAATATTAATTTTCGGCCGAAAATCGTAAAAATGCTAAGGCTATAGCCTTGGTGTTTTTGCGATTTTCAGTCGCAAAAGAATTGTCTCCGATTTCGACCAAACTCACAGAGGACCTTCTTCTGGGACCAAAAAACACAAAGCAAGTCCTAGGAGTCCTTTACCGGACTTTGTTAGTGATAAAATAGGCCCCTAAGCCACCTCGCCCGAACACATTGCGCGCTATCAGGAAAACTGCATTTCCTCGCAGACAAACCGGGTTTTCGGACGAACTGACCCTTGGGGGTTGGTCTAGGGGTACGTTAGAGTCCCCCCGCACAACCCCGTCATTTCGGAGAATATTAATTTTCGGCCGAAAATCGTAAAAATGCAAAGGCTATAGCCTTGGCGTTTTTGCGATTTTCGGTCGAAAAACAATTGTCTCCGATTTGGACCAAACTCACAGGGGACCTTCTTCTGGGACCAAAAAACACAAAGCAAGTCCTAGGAGTCCTATACAGGACTTCGTTCGTGAGCAAATAGGCCCCTAAGCCACCTCACCCGAACACATTGCGCGCTATCAGGAAAACTGCATTTCCTCGCAGACAAACCGGGTTTTCGGACGAACTGACCCTTGGGGGTTGGTCTAGAGGTACGTTAGAGTCCCCCAGCACAAACCCGGTCATTTCGGAGAATTTTAATTTTCAGCCGAAAATCGTAAAAATGCAAAGGCTATAGCCTTGGTGTTTTTGCGATTTTCGGTCGAAGAACAATTGTCTCCGATTTGGACCAAACTCAATGGGGACCTTCTTCTGGGACCAAAAAAATAACAAAGCAAGTCCTAGGAGTCCTATACCGGACTTTGTTAGTGATAAAATAGGCCCCTAAGCCACCTCGCCCGAACACATTGCGCACTATCGGGAAAACTGCATTTCCTCGCAGACAAACCGGCTTTTCGGACCGACTGACCCTTGGAGGTTGTTCTAGGGGTACGTTAGAGTCTCCCAGCACAACCCCCGTCATTTTGGAGAATATTAATTTTCGGCCAAAAATCGTAAAAATGCAAAGGCTATAGCCTTGGCGTTTTTGCGATTTTCGGTCGAAGAACAATTGTCTCCGATTTCGACCAAACTCAAAGGGGACCTTCTTCTGGGACCAAAAAACAAAAAGCAAGTCCTAGGAGTCCTTAATCGGACTTTGTTAGTGATAAAATAGGCCCCTAAGCCACCTCGCCCGAACACATTGCGCGCTATCAGGAAAACTGCATTTCCTCGCAGACAAACCGGGTTTTCGGACGAACTGACCCTTGGGGGTTGGTCTAAGGGTACGTTAGAGCCCCCCAGCACAGACACAGTCATTTAGGAGAATATTAATATTCGGCCGAAAAAAGTAAAAATGCAAAGGCTATATACTTGGCGTTTTTGCGATTTTCGGTCGAAAAACAATTGTCTCCGATTTCGACCAAACTCACAGGGGACCTTCTTCTGGGACCAAAAAACACAAAGCAAGTCCTAGGAGTCCTATAACAGACGTCGTAAGTGATAAAATAGGCCCCTAAGCCACCTTGCCCGAACACATTGCGCACTATCAGGAAAACTGCATTTCCTCGCAGACAAATCGGGTTTTCGGACAAACTGACCCTTGGGGGTTGTTCTAGGGGTACGTTAGAGTCTCCCAGCACAACCCCCGTCATTTTGGAGAATATTAATTTTCGGCCAAAAATCGTAAAAATGCAAAGGCTATAGCCTTGGCGTTTTTGCGATTTTCGATCGAAGAACAATTGTCTCCGATTTCGACCAAACTCACAGGGACCTTCTTCTGGGACCAAAAAACACAAAGCAAGTCCTAGGAGTCCTATACCGGACTTTGTTAGTGATAAAATAGGCCCTAAGCCACCTCGCCCGAACACATTGCGCGCTATCAGGAAAACTGCATTTCCTCGCAGACAAACCGGGTTTTCGGACGAACTGACCCTTGAGGGTTGGTCTAAGGGTTCGTTAGAGTCCCCCAGCACAACCCCCGTCATTTTGGAGAATATTAATTTTCGGCCGAAAATCGTAAAAATGCGAAGGCTATAGCCTTGGCGTTTTGCGATTTTCGGTCGAAGAACAATTGTCTCCGATTTCGACCAAATTCACAGGGGACCTTCTTCTGGGACCAAAAAACAAAAAGCAAGCCCTAGGAGTCCTATACCGGACGTCGTAAGTGATCAAATAGGCCCTAAGCCACCTCGCCCGATCACATTGCGCGCTATCAGGAAAACTGCATTTCCTCGCAGACAAACCGGGTTTTCGGACGAACTGACCCTTGGGGTTGGTCTATGGGTACGTTAGAGTCCCCAGCACAACCCCGTCATTTTGGAGAATATTAATTTTCGGCCAAAAATCGTAAAAATGCAAAGGCTATAGCCTTGGCGTTTTCCGATTTTCGGTCGGAGAACAATTGTCTCCGATTTCGACCAAACTCACAGGGACCTTCTTCTGGGACCAAAAAACACAAAGCAAGTCCTAGGAGTCCTATACTGGACGTCGTAAGTGATAAAATAGGCCCCTAAGCCACCTTGCCCGAACACATTGCGCACTATCAGGAAAACTGCATTTCCTCGCAGACAAATCGGGTTTTCGGACAAACTGACCCTTGGGGTTGGTCTAGGGTACGTTAGAGTCTCCCAGCACAAACCTCCCGTCATTTTGGAGAATATTAATTTTCGGCCAAAAATCGTAAAAATGCAAAGGCTATAGCCTTGGCGTTTTTGCGATTTTCGGTCGAAGAACAATTGTCTCCGATTTCGACCAAACTCAAAGGGGACCTTCTTCTGGGACCAAAAAACAGAAAGCAAGTCCTAGGAGTCCTTTACCGGACTTTGTTAGTGATAAAATAGGCCCCTAAGCCACCTCGCCCGAATACATTGCGCGCTATCAGGAAATCCGCATTTCCTCGCAGACAAACCGGGTTTTCGGACGAACTGACCCTTGAGGGTTGGTCTAAGGGTTCGTTAGAGTCCCCCAGCACAACCCCCGTCATTTTGGAGAATATTAATTTTCGGCCGAAAATCGTAAAAATGCGAAGGCTATAGCCTTGGCGTTTTTGCGATTTTCGGTCGAAGAACAATTGTCTCCGATTTCGACCAAATTCACAGGGGACCTTCTTCTGGGACCAAAAAACAAAAAGCAAGCCCTAGGAGTCCTATACCGGACGTCGTAAGTGATCAAATAGGCCCCTAAGCCACCTCGCCCGATCACATAACGCACTATCAGGAAAACTGCATTTCCTCGCAGACCAACCGGATTTTCGGACCAACTGTCCCTTGGGGGTTGGTCTATGGGTACGTTCGAGTCCCCCAGCACAACCCCCGTCATTTTGGAGAATATTAATTTTCGGCCAAAAATCGTAAAAATGCAAAGGCTATAGCCTTGGCGTTTTTCCGATTTTCGGTCGGAGATCAATTGTCTCTGATTTGGACCAAATTCACAGGGGACCTTCTTCTGGGACCAAAAAACACAAAGCAAGTCCTAGGAGTCCTTAATCGGACTTTGTTAGTGATAAAATAGGCCCCTAAGCTACCTCGCCCGAACACATTGCGCACTATCAGGAAAACTGCATTTCCTCGCAGACAAATCGGGTTTTCGGACAAACTGACCCTTGGGGGTTGGTCTAGGGGTACGTTCGAGTCCCCCAGCACAACACTCGTCATTTTGGAAAAAATTAATTTTCGGCCGAAAATCGTAAAAATGCAAAGGCTTATAGCCTTGGCGTTTTTCCGATTTTCGGTCGGAGATCAATTGTCTCTGATTTGGACCAAATTCACAGGGGACCTTCTTCTGGGACCAAAAAACAAAAAGCAAGTCCTAGGAGTCCTTAATCGGACTTTGTTAGTGATAAAATAGGCCCCTAAGCTACCTCGCCCGAACACATTGCGCGCTATCAGGAAAACTGCATTTCCTCGCAGACAAACCGGGTTTTCGAACGAACTGACTGTCATTTCGGAGAATATTAATTTTCGGTCGAAAATCGTAAAAATGCAAAGGCTATAGCCTTGGCGTTTTTCCGATTTTCGGTCGGAGATCAATTGTCTCTGATTTGGACCAAATTCACAGGGGACCTTCTTCTGGGACCAAAAAACACAAAGCAAGTCCAAGGAGTCCTATACCGGACTTTGTTAGTGATAAAATAGGCCCCTAAGCTACCTCGCCCGAACACATTGCGCGCTATCAGGAAAACTGCATTTCCTCGCAGACAAACCGGGTTTTCGGACGAACTGACCCTTGGGGGTTGGTCTAAGGGTACGTTAGAGCCCCCCAGCACAACCCCCGTCATTTCGGAGAATATTAATTTTCGGCCGAAAATCGTAAAAATGCAAAGGCTATAGCCTTGACGTTTTTGCGATTTTCGGTCGGAGATCAATTGTCTCTGATTTGGACCAAATTCACAGGGACCTTCTTCTGGGACCAAAAACACAAAGCAAGTCCTAGGAGTCCTATACCGTACTTTGTTAGTGATAAAATAGGCCCCTAAGCCACCTCGCCCGAACACATTGCGCACTATCAGGAAAACTGCATTTTCCTCGCAGACCAACCGGGTTTTCGGACGAACTGACCCTTGGGGGGTTGGTCTAGGAGTACGTTAGGAGTCCCCCAGCACAACCCCCGTCGTTTTGGAGAATATTAATTTTCGGCCGAAAATCGTAAAAATGCAAAGGCTATAGCCTTGGCGTTTTTGCGATTTTCGGTCGAAGAACAATTGTCTTTTATTTGGACCAAACTCACAGGGGACCTCCTTCTGGGACCAAAAAACACAAAGCAAGTCCTAGGAGTCCTATACCGGACGTCGTTAGTGATAAAATAGGCCCCTAAGCCACCTCGCCCGAACACATTGCGCGCTATCAGGAAAACTGCATTTCCTCGCAGACAAACCGGGTTTTCGGACAAACTGACCCTTGGGGGTTTGGTCTAGGGGTACGTTAGAGTCCCCCAGCACAACCCCCGTCATTTTGGAGAATATTAATTTTCGGCCGAAAATCGTAAAAATGCAAAGGCTATAGCCTTGGCGTTTTTGCGATTTTTGGTCGGAGATCAATTGTCTCTGATTTGGACCAAATTCACAGGGGACCTTCTTCTGGGACCAAAAAACAAAAAGCAAGCCCTAGGAGTCCTATACCGGACGTCGTAAGTGATCAAATAGGCCCCTAAGCCACCTCGCCCGATCACATAACGCACAATCAGGAAAACTGCATTTCCTCGCAGACAAACCGGGTTTTCGGACCAACTGACCCTTGCGGGTTGGTCTAGAGGTACGTTAGAGTCTCCCAGCACAACCCCCGTCATTTCTGAGAATATTAATTTTCGGCCAAAAATCGTAAAAATGCAAAGGCTATAGCCTTGGCGTTTTTGCGATTTTCGGTCGAAGAACAATTGTCTCCGATTTCGACCAAACTCAAAGGGGACCTTCTTCTGGGACCAAAAAACAAAAAGCAAGTCCTAGGAGTCCTTAATTGGACTTTGTTAGTGATAAAATAGGCCCCTAAGCCACCTCGCCCGAACACATTGCGCGCTATCAGGAAAACTGCATTTCCTCGCAGACAAACCGGGTTTTCGGAAGAACTGACCCTTGGGGGTTGGTCTAGGGGTACGTTCGAGTCCCCCAGCACAACACTCGTCATTTTGGAAAAAATTAATTTTCGGCCGAAAATCGTAAAAATGCAAAGGCTTATAGCCTTGGCGTTTTTCCGATTTTCGGTCGGAGATCAATTGTCTCTGATTTGGACCAAATTCACAGGGGACCTTCTTCTGGGACCAAAAAACAAAAAGCAAGTCCTAGGAGTCCTTAATCGGACTTTGTTAGTGATAAAATATGCCCCTAAGCTACCTCGCCCGAACACATTGCGCGCTATCAGGAAAACTGCATTTCCTCGCAGACAAACCGGGTTTTCGGACGAACTGACCCTTGGGGGTTGGTCTAAGGGTACGTTAGAGCCCCCCAGCACAACCCCCGTCATTTCGGAGAATATTAATTTTCGGCCGAAAATCGTAAAAATGCAAAGGCTATAGCCTTGACGTTTTTGCGATTTTCGGTCGGAGATCAATTGTCTCTGATTTGGACCAAATTCACAGGGGACCTTCTTCTGGGACCAAAAAACACAAAGCAAGTCCAAGGAGTCCTATACCGGACTTTGTCTGTGATAAAATAGGCCCCTAAGCTACCTCGCCCGAACACATTGCGCGCTATCAGGAAAACTGCATTTCCCCGCAGACAAACCGGGTTTTCCGGACGAATCTGACCTTGGGGTTGGTCTAAGGTACGTAAGAGTCCCCAGCACAACCCCCGTCATTTCGGAGAATATTAATTTTCGGCCGAAAATCGTAAAAATGCAAAGGCTATAGCCTTGACGTTTTTGCGATTTTCGGTCGGAGATCAATTGTCTCTGATTTGGACCAAATTCACAGGGGACCTTCTTCTGGGACCAAAAACCAAAAAGCAAGTCCTAGGAGTCCTATACCGGACTTTGTTAGTGATAAAATAGGCCCCTAAGCCACCTCGCCCGAACACATTGCGCACTATCGGGAAAACTGCATTTTCTCGCAGACCAACCGGGTTTTCGGACGAACTGACCCTTGGGGGTTGGTCTAGGGGTACGTTAGAGTCCCCCAGCACAACCCCCGTCATTTCGGAGAATATTAATTTTCGGCCGAAAATCGTAAAAATGCAAAGGCTATAGCCTTGGCGTTTTTGCGATTTTCGGTCGAAGAACAATTGTCTCTGATTTGGACCAAACTCACAGGGGACCTCCTTCTAAGACCAAAAAACACAAAGCAAGTCCTAGGAGTCCTATACCGGACGTCGTTAGTGATAAACTAGGCCCCTAAGCTACCTCGCCCGAACACATTGCGCGCTATCAGGAAAACTGCATTTCCTCGCAGACAAACCGGGTTTTCGGACGAACTGACCCTTGGGGGTTGGTCTAAGGGTACGTTAGAGCCCCCCAGCACAACCCCCGTCATTTCGGAGAATATTAATTTTCGGCCGAAAATCGTAAAAATGCAAAGGCTATAGCCTTGACGTTTTTGCGATTTTCGGTCGGAGATCAATTGTCTCTGATTTGGACCAAATTCACAGGGGACCTTCTTCTGGGACCAAAAAACACAAAGCAAGTCCTAGGAGTCCTATACCGTACTTTGTTAGTGATAAAATAGGCCCCTAAGCCACCTCGCCCGAACACATTGCGCACTATCGGGAAAACTGCATTTTCTCGCAGACCAACCGGGTTTTCGGACGAACTGACCCTTGGGGGTTGGTCTAGGGGTACGTTAGAGTCCCCCAGCACAACCCCCGTCATTTCGGAGAATATTAATTTTCGGCCGAAAATCGTAAAAATGCAAAGGCTATAGCCTTGGCGTTTTTGCGATTTTCGGTCGAAGAACAATTGTCTCTGATTTGGACCAAACTCACAGGGGACCTCCTTCTAAGACCAAAAAACACAAAGCAAGTCCTAGGAGTCCTATACCGGACGTCGTTAGTGATAAACTAGGCCCCTAAGCCACCTCGCCCGAACACAGTTTGCGCTATCAGGAAAACTGCATCTCCTCGCAGACAAACCGGGTTTTCGGACAAACTGACCCTTGGGGGTTGGTCTAGGGGTACGTTAGAGTCCCCCAGCACAACCCCCGTCATTTTGGAGAATATTAATTTTCGGCCGAAAATCGTAAAAATGCAAAGGCTATAGCCTTGGCGTTTTTGCGATTTTTGGTCGGAGATCAATTGTCTCTGATTTGGACCAAATTCACAGGGGACCTTCTTCTGGGACCAAAAAACAAAAAGCAAGCCCTAGGAGTCCTATACCGGACGTCGTAAGTGATCAAATAGGCCCCTAAGCCACCTCGCCCGATCACATAACGCACAATCAGGAAAACTGCATTTCCTCGCAGACAAACCGGGTTTTCGGACCAACTGACCCTTGGGGGTTGGTCTAAGGGTACGTTAGAGTCCCCCAGCACAACCCCCGTCATTTTGGAGAATATTAATTTTCGGCCAAAAATCGTAAAAATGCAAAGGCTATAGCCTTGGCGTTTTTGCGATTTTCGGTCGAAGAACAATTGTCTCCGATTTGGACCAAACTCAATGGGGACCTTCTTCTGGGACCAAAAAAATAACAAACCAAGTCCTAGGAGTCCTATACCGGACTTTGTTAGTGATAAAATAGGCCCCTAAGCCACCTCGCCCGAACACATTGCGCGCTATCAGGAAAACTGCATTTCCTCGCAGACAAACCGGGTTTTCGGAAGAACTGACCCTTGGGGGTTGGTCTAAGGGTACGTTAGAGCCCCCCAGCACAATCCCCGTCATTTGAGAGAATATTAATTTTCGGCCGAAAATCGTAAAAATGCAAAGGCTATAGCCTTGACGTTTTTGCGATTTTCGGTCGGAGATCAATTGTCTCTGATTTGGACCAAATTCACAGGGGACCTTCTTCTGGGACCAAAAAACACAAAGCAAGTCCTATGAGTCCTATACCGGACTTTGTTAGTGATAAAATAGGCCCCTAAGCCACCTTGCCCGAACACATTGCGCACTATCAGGAAAACTGCATTTCCTCGCAGACAAATCGGGTTTTCGGACAAACTGACCCTTGGGGGTTGGTCTAGGGGTACGTTAGAGCCCCCCAGCACAACCCCCGTCATTTCGGAGAATATTAATTTTCGGCCGAAAATCGTAAAAATGCAAAGGCTATAGCCTTGACGTTTTTGCGATTTTCGGTCGGAGATCAATTGTCTCTGATTTGGACCAAATTCACAGGGGACCTTCTTCTGGGACCAAAAAACACAAAGCAAGTCCAAGGAGTCCTATACCGGACTTTGTTAGTGATAAAATAGGCCCCTAAGCTACCTCGCCCGAACACATTGCGCGCTATCAGGAAAACTGCATTTCCTCGCAGACAAACCGGGTTTTCGGACGAACTGACCCTTGGGGGTTGGTCTAAGGGTACGTTAGAGCCCCCCAGCACAACCCCCGTCATTTCGGAGAATATTAATTTTCGGTCGGAGATCAATTGTCTCTGATTTGGACCAAATTCACAGGGGACCTTCTTCTGGGACCAAAAAACAAAAAGCAAGTCCTAGGAGTCCTTAATCGGACTTTGTTAGTGATAAAATAGGCCCCTAAGCTACCTCGCCCGAACACATTGCGCGCTATCAGGAAAACTGCATTTCCTCGCAGACAAAACCGGGTTTTCGACGAATTGACCCTTGCGGGTTGGTCTAAGGGTACGTTAGAGCCCCCCAGCACAACCCCCGTCATTTCGGAGAATATTAATTTTCGGCCGAAAATCGTAAAAATGCAAAGGCTATAGCCTTGACGTTTTTGCGATTTTCGGTCGGAGATCAATTGTCTCTGATTTGGACCAAATTCACAGGGGACCTTCTTCTGGGACCAAAAAACACAAAGCAAGTCCAAGGAGTCCTATACCGGACTTTGTTAGTGATAAAATAGGCCCCTAAGCTACCTCGCCCGAACACATTGCGCGCTATCAGGAAAACTGCATTTCCTCGCAGACAAACCGGGTTTTCGGACGAACTGACCCTTGGGGGTTGGTCTAGGGTACGTTAGAGCCCCCCAGCACAACCCCCGTCGTTTTGGAGAATATTAATTTTCGGCCGAAAATCGTTAAAATGCAAAGGCTATAGCCTTGGCGCTTTTGCGAATTTCGGTCGAAGATCAATTGTCTCTGATTTGGACCAAATTCACAGGGGACCTTCTTCTGGGACCAAAAAACACAAAGCAAGTCCTAGGAGTCCTATACTGGACGTCGTAAGTGATAAAATAGGCCCCTAAGCCACCTTGCCCGAACACATTGCGCGCTATCAGGAAAACTGCATTTCCTCGCAGACAAACCGGGTTTTCAGACGAACTGACCCTTGGGGGTTGGTCTAAGGGTACGTTAGAGCCCCCCAGCACAACCCCCGTCATTTCGGAGAATATTAATTTTCGGCCGAAAATCGTAAAAATGCAAAAGCTATAGCCTTGACGTTTTTGCGATTTTCGGTCGGAGATCAATTGTCTCTGATTTCGACCAAATTCACAGGGGACCTTCTTCTGGGACCAAAAAACACAAAGCAAGTCCAAGGAGTCCTATACCGGACTTTGTCTGTGATAAAATAGGCCCCTAAGCTACCTCGCCCGAACACATTGCGCGCTATCAGGAAAACTGCATTTCCTCGCAGACAAACCGGGTTTTCGGACGAACTGACCCTTGGGGGTTGGTCTAAGGGTACGTTAGAGCCCCCCAGCACAACCCCCGTCATTTCGGAGAATATTAATTTTCGGCCGAAAATCGTAAAAATGCAAAGGCTATAGCCTTGGCGTTTTTGCGATTTTCGGTCGAAGAACAATTGTCTCCGATTTCGACCAAACTCAAAGAAGACCTTCTTCTGGGACCAAAAAACAAAAAGCAAGTCCTAGGAGTCCTTAATCGGACTTTGTTAGTGATAAAATAGGCCCCTAAGCCACCTCGCCCGAACACATTGCGCGCTATCAGGAAAACTGCATTTCCTCGCAGACAAACCGGGTTTTCGGACGAACTGGACCCATGGGGGTTGGTCTAAGGAGTACGTTAGAGCCCCAGCACAACGCCCCGTCATTTCGGAGAATATTAATTTTCGGCCGATAATCGTAAAAATGCAAAGGCTATAGCCTTGGCGTTTTTGCGATTTTCGGTCGGAGATCAATTGTCTCTGATTTGGACCAAATTCACAGGGGACCTTCTTCTGGGACCAAAAAACACAAAACAAGTCCTAGGAGTCCTATACCGGAAGTCGTAAGTGATAAAATAGGCCCCTAAGCCACCTTGCCCGAACACATTGCGCACTATCAGGAAAACTGCCTTTCCTCGCGGACAAAATCCGGATTTTCGGACAAACTGACCCTTGGGGGGTTGGTCTAGGGAGCTACGTTAGAGTCCCCAGCACAACCCCGTTATTTCGGAGAATATTAATTTTCGGCCGACAATCGTAAAAATGCAAAGGCTATAGCCTTGGCGTTTTTCCGATTTTCGGTCGAAGAACAACTGTCTCTGATATGGACCAAATTCACAGGGGACCTTCTTCTGGGACCAAAAACCAAAAAGCAAGTCCTAGGAGTCCTATACCGGACTTTGTTAGTGATAAAATAGGCCCCTAAGCTACCTCGCCCGAACACATTGCGCGCTATCAGGAAAACTGCATTTCCTCGCAGACAAACCGGGTTTTCGGACGAACTGACCCTTGAGGTTGGTCTAAGGAACGTTAGAGCCCCCCAGCACAACCCCCGTCATTTTGGAGAATATTAATTTTCGGCCAAAAATCGTAAAAATGCAAAGGCTATAGCCTTGGCGTTTTTGCGATTTTCGGTCGGAGATCAATTGTCTCTGATTTGGACCAAATTCACAGGGGACCTTCTTCTGGGACCAAAAAACACAAAGCAAGTCCTAGGAGTCCTATACCGGACGTCGTAAGTGATAAAATAGGCCCCTAAGCCACCTTGCCCGAACACATTGCGCACTATCAGGAAAACTGCATTTCCTCGCAGACAAATCGGGTTTTCGGACAAACTGACCCTTGGGGGTTGTTCTAGGGGTACGTTAGAGTCTCCCAGCACAACCCCCGTCATTTTGGAGAATATTAATTTTCGGCCAAAAATCGTAAAAATGCAAAGGCTATAGCCTTGGCGTTTTTGCGATTTTCGGTCGAAGAACAATTGTCTCCGATATCGACCAAATTCACAGAGGACCTTCTTCTGGGACCAAAAAACAAAAAGCAAGCCCTAGGAGTCCTATACCGGACGTCGTAAGTGATCAAATAGGCCCCTAAGCCACCTCGCCCGATCACATAACGCACTATCAGGAAAAAACTGCATTTCTCGCAGACAAACCGGGTTTTCGGACCAACTGACCCTTGGGGTTGGTACTAGGTACGTTAGAGTCCCCGGCTTTGCTTTATCATTTGGAGAATAAACAATTTTCGGCCAAAAATCGTAAAAATGCAAAGGCTATAGCCTTGGCGTTTTTGCGATTTTCGGTCGAAGAACAATTGTCTCCGATTTCGACCAAACTCAAAGAAGACCTTCTTCTGGGACCAAAAAACAAAAAGCAAGTCCTAGGAGTCCTTAATCGGACTTTGTTAGTGATAAACTAGGCCCCTAAGCCACCTCGCCCGAACACATTGCGCGCTATCAGGAAAACTGCATTTCCTCGCAGACAAACCGGGTTTTCGGACGAACTGACCCTTGGGGGTTGGTCTAAGGGTATGTTAGAGCCCCCCAGCACAACCCCCGTCATTTCGGAAAATATTAATTTTCGGCCGAAAATCGTAAAAATGCAAAGGCTATAGCCTTGGCGTTTTTGCGATTTTCGGTCGGAGATCAATTGTCTCTGATTTGGACCAAATTCACAGGGGACCTTCTTCTGGGACCAAAAAACACAAAGCAAGTCCTAGAAGTCCTATACCGGACGTCGTAAGTGATAAAATAGGCCCCTAAGCCACCTTGCCCGAACACATTGCGCACTATCAGGAAAACTGCATTTCCTCGCAGACAAATCGGGTTTTCGGACAAACTGACCCTTGGGGGTTGGTCTAGGGGTACGTTCGAGTCCCCCAGCACAACACTCGTCATTTCGGAGAATATTAATTTTCGGCCGAAAATCGTAAAAATGCAAAGGCTATAGCCTTGGCGTTTTTGCGATTTTCGGTCGAAGAACAATTGTCTCCGATTTCGACCAAACTCAAAGGGGACCTTCTTCTGGGACCAAAAAACACAAAGCAAGTCCTAGGAGTCCTGTACCGGACGTCGTTAGTGATAAAATAGGCCCCTACGCCACCTCGCCTGAACACATTGCGCGCTATCAGGAAAACTGCATTTAATCGCAGACAGACCAGGTTTTTGGACGAATTGACCCTTGCGGGTTGGTCTAGGGGTACGTTAGAGTCCCCCAGCACAACCCCTGTCATTTCGGAGAATATTAATTTTCGGCCGAAAATCGTAAAAATGCAAAGGCTATAGCCTTGGTGTTTTTGCGATTTTCATTTGAAAAACAATTGTCTCCGATTTCGACCAAACTCACAGGGGACCTTCCTCTGGGACCAAAAAACACAAAGCAAGTCCTAGGAGTCCTTTACCGGACTTTGTTAGTGATAAAATAGGCCCCTACGCCACCTCGCCTGAACACATTGCGCGCTATCAGGAAAACTGCATTTAATCGCAGACAGACCAGGTTTTTGGACGAATTGACCCTTGCGGGTTGGTCTAGGGGTACGTTAGAGTCCCCCAGCACAACCCCCGTCATTTCGGAGAATATTAATTTTTGGCCGAAAATCGTAAAAAATGCATAGGTTATAGCCTTGGCGGTTTTGCGATTTTCGATCGAAAATCAATTGTCTCCGATTTCGACCAAACTCACAGGGGACCTTGCTATGGCATTTCAATTTGAAATCAAAATTCATGCCATTAGCAAATTGACATCCAAGTTAACTTTTATCTCATAGGGGAACTCGCATTTAAACAAAATATATTATGAAGTTAATTGAAATGAGAAATGCATACCAGGTGCTGTGGGGATCACAAGCAGCTCAAAAAATCCTAACCAAAAGGACCGGAAGATTTAGAAGGCTTGCAGTAGTAAAGGCCCGTCACAGTAATCAGCATCCTGAAGAACAAACAAAGATAGCATGAAATCAGTGTGTGGAAAGTTTCAAAATAGGTAAGATAAGATAAGATGATCTCAAATTAAAATGTTACTCACCATTTACTATAGCATCATTGCAATCACAACATTGGAGTAGAGATCAGAAGAAACTTCATGGGTTCTTGGAAAGTAATGCAACAAACTTTATAATGCTTGGACATAAAAACATACATTGGACGATCAGCTGTAAGCGACTTGAGGTAACACCTGAAGAAAAAAAAGCAGTTATGATTAGCATGACAAAGTCAAAGACAGATCAGGATGAAGTTGTCAGAAAAGCCAAAGGCAAAAGTAAAAAAAATAAATGCACTACTCTTAATGGAAAAAGAAAAAGCAGTTATTGTCCCAATTACAACTTTGCTCCAGTTACCAGAGGAACAGCAGCAAGCTTAGACATTTCACTCTTTGCTAAGGGAATAGCCAATTACAAACAAAGATGCCTCAAAATATTACTTTATGGTGGGTGAAAAACCAAAATACTTGTCTTGTCTTGCTTCTCAAATTTATTTCAAAAATCAATGCGTAAGCTCTGAACATTGCTCACCTTCAAATCAACAGCATGATCACAGCAGACACTGCAAACATCCGACGGTTCTGAGGACCAAACACCACCTCCTCATTGAAGCAAGCATCGGTTTCCTGCCTGGATTCACACTGTAAAATCAAGAGCAACAAATATATAAAGACAAGTGTGAGAAGAAGAAAATACAGTAGACTAAATGAAATTATTTTACGCCATCTACACTAATGTAAACTTACCGGGTTTTCGGACGAACTGACCCTTGGGGTTGGTCTTGGGAGCTCGAGTAGCAAGTGGATTTCCCCCAGCACATACTTTTCTGAAGAATCTGGCCGAAAATAAAAGAAAAGGCTATAGCCTTGGCGTTTTTGCGATTTTCGAAGTCGAAGAACAATTGTCTCCGATTTCGACCAAACTCACAGGGGACCTTCTTCTGGGACCAAAAACACAAAGCAAGTCCTAGGAGTCAAACATAAGACTTCGTTTTAAATAATAGGCCCTAAGCAAGCCATGAACACATTGCGCGCTATCAGGAAAACTGCATTTCCTCGCAGACAAAGGTTTTCGGACGAACTGACCCTTGGGGTTGGTCTAGGGGTACGTTAGAAGTCCCCAGCACAACCCCCGTCATTTCGGAGATTATTAATTTTCGGCCAAAATCGTAAATAATTACACAAAAAAGTGTTCTGATTTCGACCAAACTCACAGGGACCTTCTTCTGGGACAAAACACAAAGCAGTCTAGGAGTCCTGGACTAGTGGATCAGCCTCAACATAGCCGCTCCTACAGGACATTTCGCTGACAGCGCGGACGAAAATTGTTATTTCCTCGCAGACAATGAAGTTAAGTCGGAAAATCGAAAATAACTGACCCTTGCGGGTTGGTCTGTAAAAAAACAACCCCGTCATTTCGAGCATATTAATTTTCGGCCAAAATCGTAAAATGCAAAGGCTATAGCCTTGGCGTTTTTCAATTTACAACACTTTTTACAGTCAGGAATTGTCTCAGAAAGTTTTAAGTATTTGCAGCAGTTTTCATGTTTCATTTTTCCAAGACCCTTTGTCAGGATGTCTGCTGGCATCATCTCTGTGGGCATATACTGCACATCAAGGATTCCATCCTTGTAGCAGTCCCTCAGGAACTGCATTCGAACCCCAAAGTGCTTGGTCCTTGCATTGAAACCTTCAGATTTTACAAGAGTAAGAGCACTTTGATTGTCATTGTAAATCATGATTTTCTGCTGCCCACATCTGAAAATTGAATCAATGAGATGGTTTAAGAATATTGATTCCTTTGCTGCCTCTGCCATAGATACATATTCTGACTCAGTTGATGACTGAGCTGCCAGATTTTGCTTTTTACTCTGCCATGCTATCAGGTTGTTATCCAGTGTGAAACAGTATCCACTGTATGACTTGTAATCGCCTGGATTTCCAGCCCAGTCAGCATCAGCGAACCCAGTTAAACAATGAGTTGGCGCTCTGGTTTTAGTATATTTCAGACCTCGTTTTGAGGTCAGTTTTAGATATTTAAGTACTCTTTTTGCCAAATCCCAATGGGTTGTGGTGTAGGACGTGTTGAACTGACTGAGAAAACTTACAACGTAAGAGATGTCAGGCCTTGTATTCACACTGAGGTACAGTAAGCATCCCATCAGTTCCTGGAACGGCAATTGTTTTCTCTGTCCTTCTTTCCAATGTTTTAGTTTTAGTTTGTACTCCATCGGGGTACAGCTTGTTTTACAATCTGACATATTGAATCTTTTGAGTATTTCATGGATGTACAGCTCCTGATTCAGTATCAGGATCCCATTTTTCCAGTCCCTCTCTAGTTTTACTCCCAGACAATTTTTGGCTTCTCCCAGGTCTTTAATATTGAAGTGTGACTGTAATAATTTTAATAATTCTAGTTTTGTTTCAGGGTGGCTGTAGATGACATAGAAATCATCGACGTACAGTGCCACAATTATTACTGAGCCAGCTAGGTCTTTTATATATACGCATTGTTCATCCAGTAAATTTCTGAAACCATTTTGTTTTAGAACCGTGTCTGCCTTGAGGTTCCAGCTCCTGGCGGCCTGTTTTAAACCATAGACCGCCTTGAGAAGTCTGCAGACTTTATTTTCCTGTCCATCAGCAGAGAAACCATCTGGCTGGGACATATATACTACTTCCTCCAGGTCTCCGTTCAGAAAAGCAGTCTTTACATCAAGGTGATCTATTTTTAGTTCAAAATTTACTGCTGTGGCAAACAAAAGTCGAAGGGTTTCCCTTCTGA